>BLBF01000004.1:50488660-50593428 GCA_015471245.1 Laticauda colubrina | reverse complement strand
TATGTATATTTCACTAGATAGAACCCAAGGGGTAGATCAGTGTCTCATAGCTGAAAGATGTATGGAGTTTAACTGTCAGAATTCTCCAGCCAGCCATCAAGGAGTTTCCACAGAAGATAATGGAAAATAATAGAGCTAAGAATCTGCGGGAGTTCTGGATTCAGAAGGAAGGCAGGTATGAGATAATCAAGTAGACACTGTAGTGGTAGACAAATTAATAGACAAAGACCAGAAGAGGTCAGGAGGCCCGGCAAGTGGGATGAGGCAAGGCACCCCTTGACGTGAGTGATATGGAGTTGGCCATGCCCGCCCAGTCACATGACCACACAACCACACCCAACCAGTCACATGACCACACAGCCATGCCCACCAAGCCACGCCCACAGAGCCTGTAGTAAAAAAAAAATTAATCCCACCACTGTGCTGATAGGGCCTCTATTTATTGTATTTTTTGATTTTCCTACTTTATTTGTTGATTTGATAGGTTGTGAATAAGAGCAGATCTAATGAAATGAAATATAAGTAGTTAAGGTTGGCTGGCCTGTGGAGATCTTGGTGCTCTCAGAGCTTGGTTGCTTCCTTGAAGATTTATTTTTACTTTTTTGTTTTATTTATTTTGTCAAGCGATTATAAGATAACAGATATAAGTATGAACATAGTTATGGATACATGAAATGGATTTTTCTTTTTTTATATAACATGCTATTGTGAACAATAATCCACAAGGCATGACACTAAGTATCAAGATCATGCGTACAATGCTGTGCACTATACATGACAACCTCATGGCCTAATCAAGGGTTCACAGCAGCTTAAAAGAAGAATAATGACAAAAAGAAAAAAGTGGGGCCTAATAAATAATATACTATACAGTCTGCAGAAGGTGGTTGTGGACGCGACTCTTGAATGACTGAGACTCTCTGTCTCTAATCATGCCTACAATGTCTTCTGGTAATCTGTTCCAGACTCTGACTGCAGTGTGTACAAAACTCCTGCCAGTTGAGTGTGTTCTGGACTTGGGTTCCACAAGAGCATGTCTCGGAGTTGACACACTAGAGCGAGTTGTTCTTCTCTTTGTATAAGGTGGGGAAACCAGCTTTTTCAGGTCTTGAGGGCAGAGGCCTGTCTGCATTTTGTACAGAGCAACTGCAGCTGCAACTTGACATCTATGGTGAAGCGAAGGAATATTGAAGTTGGAGCGTGCCTCGTCCTCATTTATTCCGATTATGCGTAGGGCCATAATGGATACATATAAGAAAAATAAAAATAAAAAATAAAAATGACAGGGACGTTGGTGTGCTTATGCATGGTCCCTATGGACTTCTTAGGAAAGGGGTGAGGTCAATAGTAGACAGTCTAAGGTTAAAGTTTTTAAGGTTTAGAGAAGAAACCACAGAGTCAGGTAGACATTGACCACTCTGTTGCTGAAGTCGTATTTCCTGCAATCAAGTTTGGTGCGGTTTACCTTAAATTTGTATCTATTTTTTGCTCTTGTATTGTTATGGTTGAAGCTGAAGTATTCATTGACAGGTAGGACATTGCAATATATAATTTTATGTACTATATTTAGATCGGACTGAAGGCAGCATAGTTCTAGGTTTTCTAGGTCTAGAATTTCAAGTCTAGTGGCAAAAGGTATTCTGCAATGAGAAGATGTTTTGTTACTGGACTAGATCACATCTTTAGTGCTAACAAAATGTCTACAAGCAAACAACCAAACTCAATAGACCACCAAGGATTCCACAAAAGCAAATCTACAAATCTGAGGTTGTTTGGTTCATGTTTTTATTTGTAGGTTATCAGCAGTGGCATTCAAGTTAACAAATGACTGCTTGTTGCCTGCAAGACATATAAACTGATTAATAAATGATACACGTTTTATGTTATTGTTCATCAGAGCAATGAACTAGTGGCTACTCTAAAAGCAACAGTTGATCAAATTTTTAGAGTAGTGGCACTTTTTCCTTCGAAGAGATTCTGTGTGTGTGTGTGTGTGTGTGTGTGTGTGTGTTTGACAATACATTCCACTTATTATTTATAATGTTGTTGCAATTACCCCATCTCATTGGGACACTACTGACATGGAAGTTATAGATTCTCTTTTTTATTGAAGTAAATATAATGAGGCACATAAGCCTCAAGAGTAAATAGAATTTATTGCTAAATAAATATGGATTGCATATTTCAGCTTCTGCCTCAGCTGGAATCTATTCCAAAATTTCTACATATAATTATGTCCTTACAATATTATGCCTAGTGCAAGTATTACCATCTGAAGAATTCCTGTTCATATACTTTAGTTTTAATATTTGCTGAAATGATCCTGTATTTTGTACGAAACTGTATTAGCAACTATTAAATTATATTCACCACATAATATTCCATTCTCAGCTTTCTTGATCATGGTTTTGCCTTTTGAATGTCAATGCCCATTGTAACAATATAATATAACAACTATTTGAAATGTGTCAGGATTGAAATTTCCCAATGAAGTATACGTGTACCATATTGCTCTCTTCTTCACTTTCTGGGATCCAATTATTAAAAGCTTTGGTGACCACAATGGACCACAAATTGCTCAAGATGTTCCTTCTAGCTATTTAAAAAAACCTATAGAGCAATGCCAATAAAGTACTTAGAATTTGGAAAGTATTGGAACAGTCAAATGAAAGCTAACCTGAAAATATTGATATAAGCTTTATAATGTAGCATATATAGTATATGCAAGAGAAGTTATTTAATTACTTCATCTAGTGTGCCATTGTTTCCTTTTTCATTCTTAAAATTAAATGACTTTTTTTAAAAAAAGTTATCTTTCTTTGTTTGAGTTGTTCAATATCCACACTATATAATGATATTCCATTGTTCATTCCTCTCATTACCTTCAGCTAAATTTCTTTAAAAGCAAAAATTAGGCTCTACTTCAACTAAGAACAAAAGTTCTTTTTGCTCTTTTTGCCCTCTCTTTTTGCTTGGATAATTATAATCTTCCAGCTCCCTGTTGTACCACTCCAGAAACAGTCACGTAGCGATAATTAGATATAACAGAGTTCAAATTCATAGGCAGGGATGAAAACCTTCACTGATGGAATCCAGCATAACCCACTTACTAATGAAAACATTGTTATCAGCAGAAAATGGGACTGGGCAATGTCACCTGAAGATCAGGTGAAGTGTTAATACCACTTTATAATGGCTTGATAAGACCATAGTGGGAATACGGCATCCAGCCTTGGTTGCCACAATGTGAAAGAAATGTTGAGACTCTGGAAAAAGTGCAGAGAAGAGCAACAAAGATGATTAGGGAACCGGAGGCTAAAACATATAAAGAATGGTTGTTGGAACTGGGTTTATCCAGTTTGATGAAAAGAAGGACTAGGAGAGACATGATAGCAGTGTTCCAATATCTCAGGAGCTGTCACAAAGAAGAGGGAGTCAAGCTATTCTCCAAAGCTCCTGAGGGCAGGACAAGAAGCAATGGGTGGAATTGGAAACTGATCAAAGAAAGAAGCAACCTAGAACTAAGGAGAAATTTCCTGACAGTTAGAACAATTAATCAGTGGAACAACTTGCCTCCAGAAGTTGTGAATGCTCCAACAATGGATATTTTAAAGAAGAGATTGGATAACCATTTGTCCAAAATGGTATAGGATTTCCTGCCTGAGCATGGGGTTGGACTGGAAGGCCTCTAAGGTCCCTTCCAACTCTATTATTCTGTTTCCTTGGGTACATCCTTAAATACTTTCAAAAGTGTATCTGTGATGGGAAGAGGGCATTTATTTATTAATTTTACACACTGAAACAGTTAAAACAGTATAAAAATAGTAGACTCCAAATAACTCATTCTGATTGGTTACTAAAAAGTAATGGGGATAGGTTCAAAAGGAACCAATCCCCGAAGCCGCACAAAGGCGGCAAAATCAAATGAATGTCATTGGCTACAAGCCGGCAGACAGAAAAGTATAAAAGGGCTGTTGCGGCTTGAGCCAATGTTCCATTTTGCAACTGTTCTGAAATAAAGACTTTGTTGTTGGAACCCGGTCTACCTCGCGTTTTTCCGGACGGAACACTGGCGACGAGGGTGGGATCGTCCTAAACACGAGACTTAGCACGTGGTGACAGACAAGCCAAACAAAGAGCAATGGCCGGAAACAATACGCTGCCCGCACCCTTCAACCCCAATGAAGAAGATTGGGAATCTTACATAGACCGTTTCCAGATGTACCTAGAGAGCAATGAGATGGAGGAAATCTCAGACCAGCGAAAAAGAGCTGTTTTCTTGACACACTGTGGGCCTGCAATTTTTAAAATGGCCAAGGCTTTGGCAAAGCCCCGAGATGTCAACTGACGTGGACCGAGCTCCAAAGAACATTAAAGGCCCACTGTGCACCAGTGATGTCAAACCTAATAAAGCGGCACGAGTTTTATCGGAGAGACCAGAAAGAAGACGAAACCATCGCTGATTTTGTAGCCGCCCTACGCCAAATAGGGGGAGCGTGCGAGTTTCTTAACTTAGATGAAGCGATGCGGGATCGAGTGATATTGAGGTTAAGAGACTCAACCATACAGAGCAAGCTACTGAACAAACCCAACATATCAGTAGCCGAAGCTATTACAGAAGCCTCAGCTGCTGAAGCCGCCAAAAAATCGGCAGATAAGATGAAACAAATGAATGCAAGCAACAATGAAAAAAGCCCAGCCAGAGGAAAAAAACAACCTCCCACAACCACTCATTACGAAGAACTCAAGGAGACGTCAGAATCCGGGGAGGAAGATGACGAAATACACCGCCTATACGCTAACAAGAAAGGGCACGAAAATAGAAATCGGCGGGAATGTGCTGGCTGCGGGGGAAACCATCCCCGAGTCGATTGCAGATTCCTCGATGCCACTTGCAGAGCATGCAAGAAGAGGGGGCATATCGAGAAAGTCTGCAGAAACAAAAAGAATTACAGCCCAAAGAGACGAAACGACTCCCCAGCAAAGCCTGAGCCAAGACTCTCCGAGAGAAAGTGGCAGCGAAACAGGCAGGGAGAAGGCATACCAAACTTTCACTATAGGAAGCGCTCAGACAAAAAGCGGGAAGAAAGTAAAAATAGTTGTAAAAATAGAAGACAGCCCCTGCGAGATGGAAGTTGATTCTGGATCGTTCCTATCCATGGTGTCATGGGACACCCTCAAAAAACTAATTCCAGACATCAAAATTAAGGAACTCCAGAGACAAAAACTAACCCTCAAAAATTATCAGGGAAACCGAATTCCTGTAATCGGCCTGGGACATTTTCAAGTCGCTTACAGGAAACATGTCGCAGTACTACCATTAACGATAGTCAATCGAGATCGACCAAGCCTCCTGGGCATCGAATGGTTTGCACCATTGGGCATCGGGATGACCGGAGTAGACCGGGTGGCCGCAACTGACTGGGAAGAAGACCTGATCCAAGAATTCCAGGATGTCTTCGACGGCTCCCTAGGCAGGTATCAGGGAACCCCCATTTCTTTTAGTCTAGACCCACAGATAACCCCAAAAAGGCTAAAGGCCAGACGGGTTCCTTTTGCTTTAAAAGAAAAAATAGAGGAACAACTAAATAAATTAATAGATCAAGAGGTTTTAGAACCGGTCGACCACGCTAGATGGGAAACACCAATTGTGACACCAATTAAGCCAGACGGGTCGGTTCGAATCTGTGGCGACTACAAGGCTACCCTGAACCATGCGCTGCAACAGAGCGCATACCTGGTGCTAGTTATGCAACACCTACTGCACTCTCTTGGGGGAGGAAAAGTTTTCGCGAAACTAGACCTAGCACAGGCGTACCAACAGCTCCCAGTAGACCCCTTAACGGCAGAAGCACAAACAATAGTGACTCACAAAGGGGCATTCAAATGTAACAGACTCCAATTTGGAGTAAGCGTAGCCCCAGGCGTTTTCCAGAGCCTCATGGAAGGCCTGTTAAATGGCATAAAAGGGGTCATGCCATACTTTGACGACATCCTAATTTCAGCCAAAGATGCAACACAGCTTAAAAAAAGACTCAAAGAGGTCCTAAATAAATTCAGAGAATCTGGCCTTAAAGTAAAGAAAAAAAAGTGCTGCCTAATGACTGATCACGTCGAGTTTTTAGGATATTTAATTGATGGAGAGGGCATACACCCCACCGAAAAAAAAGTCAGAGCTATAAAAGACACACCAGAACCAAGGAATAAAACTGAGCTGCAGGCATTTTTGGGACTGATAAACTTTTATAATGTGTTCCTACCCCAAAAAGCCACAATAGCGGAACCATTGCATCAATTACTGGACAAGAAAACAATTTGGACATGGGGGCTTAGAGAAAAAAAAGCTTTCCAAGGAATAAAAGACTTATTAACATCAAACACCATTCTTATCCAGTTTAGCAACACATTGCCATTGACGGTGACCTGCGACGCCTCGCCATTCGGAGTCGGTGCAATCCTGAGCCACCAATTGCCTGATGGGAGAGAGGCACCCATCGCATACTATTCAAAGACCCTGTCCAAAACCGAGCTTAATTACAGTCAGTTGGACAGAGAAGCTCTACCAATTGTTGCCGGAGTATAACGCTTGGGGTTATAAAGAAAAGAAAGCTTTCCAGCAAATAAAAAACTTGCTAACATCGAACACCGTTCTCATTCAATTTAGTGACACACTACCATTGAGAGTGACCTGCGACACCTCACCATTTGGAATTGGTGCCATCCTGAGCCACCAACTACCTGATGGAAGAGAGGCACCCGTCGCATACTATTCAAAAACCCTGTCAAAAACCGAGCGAAATTACAGCCAATTGGACAGAGAAGCCCTAGCAATTGTCGCTGGGGTAAAACGTTTCCACGAATACCTATATGGAAGAACTTTTCAAATTGTAACAGACCACAAACCGCTACTAGGAATTTTGGCGGGAAACAAGCCCACACCGAATATTCTGTCCCCACGAATGACTAGATGGTCAGAGTTCCTAGCAGCCTATTCCTATACTCTGACACATCGCCCAGGGAAACAAATTTTCCATGCAGACGCTTTGAGCAGAGCACCATTGCCATCAACAGAGGAAGACCCGGCACCAACGATGACAGCATTGCAGATAGAGACTTGCCCCGATCTACCCATATCTGCGAATGATGTCGCCAGAGCCACTGCAAAAGACCCATTGACTGCCCGCGTACTTAACTGGGTAGGTAAAGGCTGGTCGGAAAACCAAAAAACTGAGAACTTTAAACCTTTCTGGACCAGACAAACTGAACTCTCAATCCAAAAAGGTTGTTTATTGTGGGGTGATCGGGTAATTATTCCTAACAAATTACAAACCAAGGTACTGCGTATGCTTCACGAAGGCCACCCGGGAATAGTTAAAATGAAAAGCCTTGCTAGAAGCTCTGTCTGGTGGCCGGGTATAGATAGGGACATCGAATACTGGGTAAACTCGTGCAATAAATGCCAAATAATCAGGCCGTCCCCACCAAAAGCACCCATAAGAGACTGAGAAACCCCAAGAGGCCCCTGGTCACGAATCCACATCGATTTTGCAGGTCCTACCAAGGGGCATACATTTCTGATTGTCGTGGATGCATACTCTAATTGGCTGGAGGTAAAAATTATGCCATCTACGACAACAGAAACCGTTATAAAACAACTTGACAAACTCTTTGCAACCCATGGCCTACCGGACGTCCTAGTGTCCGACAACGGGCCACAATTAACCAGTCTCCAATTCGAGCAATACCTAGCCTCCCTAGGTATAAGACATGCCCTAACCGCGCCGGCCCACCCGGCTGCAAATGGTAGGGCAGAGAGAATGGTCAGATTTACCAAGGAGGGTTTAGAAAAAATGGACACTGGGGATGTCCAAAATAAAATAAATCGATTACTCACTCTCTAACATATCACACCCAGTACTACAACCAACAAAACCCCAGCAGAATTTCTGATGGGAAGGAAACTAAGGTCACATCTAGACAGATTGCACCCAAATTTCACACCAGAAACCCCCCCCCCGACTCCTCCACTCGATTCAGGACCTTTGCAATAGGCGACTTAGTTTATGCAAAAAATTTTACTGGGGACCCATTATGGCTACCCGGACAAATTACACAAATAACAGGCCCCAAATCATACCGACTAACGGTAGACGACGGCAGGGAATGGAAGCGGCACATAGACCAGCTTCGCTCCCGAAACATAGAACGAAATGCAAACACACAACCACACATAGAAAAACACGACGAAATTCAAACCAAAGGGGGGGGGGAAAATGCGAGAAATCAATAAAGAACCGTTTAAATTAAACTCTGAAAACAATAACAATCAAAAAGAGCAAATAAAAGACTCACTGTTTGAAGAAAGTTGCGAGAAGAGTCCATCCGAAGGGGCCAGCCAGGCCAGCTCGACCTGCCCAGAGGAAACAGGAGGGAGCGGCAAAACCGCCGACCTAAGAAACTCAGGCGGCAGTAAAATGGCTGACTCACCCTTCCAGACGGTTCCATGGAGAAGGACTGAAGACACAGCAACCCCATCCGAACCGGTCGAAGTCTCCAACAATAATGAACCGCGCAAGTCCAGTCGAGTCAAGAGAAGCCCCACCTGCGCGACTCCGGCACCACGTAGGACTGAACTAAGAGGGGAGGGGTGTTCTGTATAAAAATAGTAGACTCTAAATAACTCATTCTGATTGGTTACTAAAAACTAATGGGGATAGGTTCAAAAGGAACCAATCCCCGAAGCCGCACAAAGGCGGCAAAATCAAATGAATGTCATTGGCTACAAGCCGGCAGACAGAAAAGTATAAAAGGGCTGTTGCGGCTTGAGCCAATGTTCCATTTTGCAACTGTTCTGAAATAAAGACTTTGTTGTTGGAACCCGGTCTACCTCGTGTTTTTCCGGATGGAACAGAGATTGTGTAGGGAAATGCAAGAGGGAAGACAATAGAGTGATTCCTAATTTCTCTTGGTACTTCTGAGAGTATAGTTTGATTTCTGACAAGATAATTTAGGATTTCACCTCCAAATGTCTAACAATTGCAGTCATTTTAAAATGTTCCTGTCGATAGTAGAATTGTTAGTTTTTAATCATTTTCTTTTTTTCTATTTCTTTTTTTCTTCTTCTTCTGTGTGTTGCGTTTCTTTAATATTTTGATTTTGTAGTCAATGAAGTTTGATCATTGATTATATTAAAATAAAATGTTCCTGAGAAGATTTTTGCACTGGTTGGAATAAGACAGCATTCTAAATGTGAGCATGCAGAATTCTGAATAGACTATTCAGAGTTATAACAGGGACTGATATTTTCTCAACTGATCAAGAAGTATATCCAACCAGCTCATTTTCTCCTACTTGTAGATCTTAATTCCACTTTAGAGAATTTTTATAGAACAATCTTAAATTATCTGCAGTCAACAGATTGTTACATGTAATCCACAAGAATACCACTTGAGAGAATAAGATGTATCTTAACTCATTTTATAGTTTCTTCTCCATCTTGTAAGACAGTTTAATAATGTTGTATTTTGACCAATTATTTTACATCAAGACAAAGATTGGAACCTTAAATAAAGAAAAGTTCCACTTTCTCCTCCAACTGGCCAATAGATCTATGTCTGCAATGCTTTAAGACAGGGGTCTCCAATCTTGGCAACTTTAAGACTCATGGACTTCAACTCCCAGAATTCCTCAACCAGCTTTGCTGGCTGAAGAGTTCTGGGAATTGAAGTCCACAAGTCTAAAGTTGTCAAAGTTGGAGAGCCCTGCTTTAAGAAACTGAGGTTGCTGTATTGTTGCAGGCAATGGGAGGTCTTAGAAGGCCCATGTTAGTAGTGTATGTTCCATAATCAATGCTTGTCATCAACCAACTATGAGAAAAGCAAGGTCATTTGTTTTGCAAGTGGCTTTTTAACTGCGTCTTAAGAAATTCTAAAGAAAGAAATAGAAAAAAAAAATATAAAATACAAGTCCTTCAAGGAATAGAAAAATATGAAGAGCTACAAAAAATATAGCTATTCAAAAAAAAAAAAAATTAAAAAACAACCAGAAATAATATGCCATATAATATACAAATGTCAGATTTCTACATTTATCTGAGAGGTTTTTAAAAAGTATGATTCTATAATTTAAAATATCATATAATCCAATTATGGCTATTTATGGTTCATGGATTAAAGAACTGGAACATCAGTAATAGAATATTGGTGGATGCAAGTTTTTAAAAATGTTAGATTTGTTTCAACAGATTTACAATGAAAACTTTTTAAAAAATATTTAAAACTGATTTGTCAAAAGATTATATTGAGGTCTACTGGATTATTTTTGGTAAATCTAATAAATTAAAAACAATATTCAGTTTAGCTGATGAAATCCTCTATGATCTATTTTCCCATGTAAATTTTCTGAACAACATATCCATCTGAAGAAAATATTTGAGATTAATGTTAGAGCTGCACTTCTGGTAAATGAAAATCTATTTCATTTTAATCCTAACCCTAACTCAATCCGCCTAAAAAAATCAGGTTTTAGCCAAGCTCAGTGTACAATTTTCCAATACAGAATTTGCAAGTTTTGATTTTGATTTGAATGAAAAGCGACTGATGGTGTCCCATAATATTTTTGTACTATTTTGAAATAGTATGGCTTTAATAGATTAAAACTGTCCTGCATTTTAATCCTCAAATTCAGATGAAAAAAAACCCTATACAATTCAATACATAGGGCACTAGTCAATCTCACTAAATATGAAAAGATGCTACTATAAATGACTAAGACATTAATTTCAAAGGATTCTGAAATGGGTATTTTCTTTTCTTAATTTATTTTTTGGGAGCATATTTGAATATGTATTTGAAGAAAAGTAACTCTATGTTCAAAGGAATTTTACCTATATTCCAGCACTTATAGACTAAGACAAGGAAAGCTACAAGAGATGAAAAATACTGATGGTTAATTTGGTAAATTGCAAGACTTGTAATCTTTTTCATCATATTGGTGCATGATCATGTCTCCATCACTATACATCTACTTTGACCATAACATTTTATAATAAAACAAAGTTATAAAATCAGAAACATGGATGAGTCAGTAACAGAGCATGAATATAAAATGAATACACAACATGTGTAATTATTAAAAAGTATACATGGTGGAACTGTGTAGTACTAAGAATATACACAGAAGCATGGTAATTACCAAGAAGGAGCATTACATAATAAGACTAGCAGTGATTTTGCTGTCAAGGTTAAAATTATTTACCAAGGAAATGAATGTACCTCCTTTAGAGATGAATTATTAAAATATTATTGGCCGTTTTTTCCAAAAAGATGCAAAGTGAAAGTTGTATCTTTAAAAATGCTATCCACATTTCTCTGGTAGCTTTGCTGATGAGTGTAAATCAGAAGTTCCAAACTCACAGCCCATGGGGCTGGATGCATTATGCACTGGCCACTCCCACTCCTGTTTTAACAAAGGGGGGAAATTTGCAATATGTCATGTCACAATATGTTGTCGCGAGTTTGACACTCCTAATGTAAATGATGCTTTGAAACCGAAATCAGCTTGAACATACCCAGGAAAGAGATGCTTACCGTCTATCTGGATAATTGATTCCATAGCTGAAGTGCTCTTGTTATTTTCTACATTTCAGTAGGAAACCTAGTTTTCCCAACTGAAACCTTTGTTCTCTATCTACCATGGAATGGTGAGGAACAGGTCTTGATCTTGACTTTTATTATATCTTGGCATATAAATAGCAGGTATTTGAAGAGCACTTCTACATTCTTTGCTTCCTTTTTCTAAATCCTCGATCAATGTTAGTGGAACTATTGCTTCCTTATGTTGAAGTTACTTTTAACACAATAATTGCACCGTGGACACATCTTTAGATAGCCATTAATACCCACAAATACTTTTTCAGGAAGTGTTCAGAGTTACTATCAAGAAATAGCCTCTTCCTTGATCTGTGGATTTGACTTTGCTTCTTATATGCATACATTTTCATTTCCCTCCTTTCCCTCATTCCACTATTTTCAGTCTATCTAATCTATCAAGATTATTTTGCTTTCCACAGTACTAATTTACTGCTCGATGTTACATATTCTGCAGATTATAAGAATCATTTTCTCTACCTCATTATCCAAATCATTAATAGAAATGAGTGTAGAGGCCAAGACTTGAGGCACTCTACTTATCTTGCTCTAGTTTGCTAGGAAACAGTTTATGAGTATTGCTTAAACGTAATTTTTGAGCCTGCTATGTGCCCACTTAACTGTCATGAAATCCAATTCACATTTATCTAGATTATTAATCTCATGGAGGCTTTTGTTAAAATCAAGTTATATTTCACATCCAACATTCCCATCATCTATAAGGGAAGTAACTCACTAAAACATAAGAGAAAAGTAATTTGTAACTCTTGTTTATGATAAATCTACACTGACTAGGACTATCAGGATTTGATCCTCATAAAAGCATTACACAATCAGTTTCCCCCACTGTTCCAACTTTCCTACTGGTAATACCAAGTCAAGGATATGGTTTATCTTGTGTCTCCATCTGACAAAGAAACCTGGGTTTTCTTGAAAGAACAGACTTCACAGATGTTGTTTCTTAGCAGGTGTTTGGTAACCCTAATTTTCATAAAACTCTTTGAAAGATCTGCATCTCAGTTTTCAAGGACATCCCCACCTCTTCACTTTGATGTGATAAGAAATAGTAGCCACCAGCACTATTGCTTTTCTGTATTTCTCTTTTAATTCAGATAAGCCAACAAAAAAAAAGTCAACACAGTTCTAGGCTGCATAAACAGAGAGATAGAATCAAGATCACGTGAAGTGTTAATACCACTTTATAATGCCTAAAGGGCCTGTCACATAGGCCGACAGATGCAAAACGTATGTAAAAAGGACACAGCGGACGAGAAAATTTTCCATCCATTGTTATCCGCTCTCAAAAGTGCCCCAAATTTGCATAAGCAGAGTGGACAACAACGGAAAGGAACGGACGGGGAGAGGATGTAGCGAGGATGAAAAGTGGATGCTCCACAGAAGCCTAGAGGATGGAAGCAGATGGAAGTGGATGGCACTTCCGCAGGGCTTCCGGGGGAGCACAGCGAAGCGGACGAGCAACGGAAGGAACGGATGCAGAGCGGATGCCTAGCGGATGAAGCGGATGCATCACGGAAGCCTAGTGGATGCAAAGCATTCACTGCGCATGCGGGGAGGATGCATTGCGTCAGCCCCGCAGATATAAAAGGATGTAGCTCGCAAGCAGGTCACCATTCAGAGGAAAGACCTGCTGCCAGACACAGCTCCAGCCAACAACCATGGGGAAGAAGAGGAAGCCTGTGCCTAAACCTGCCAGCCCTGGCAAGAAGGACAGGGCCACCATCCCACCCCCTGGCCCTGATTCTGCTTCTGCTGGGGCTTCTGATGCTTGGGCTGACTCTTCTAGTGCTGGGGCTTCTGCTGGCGCTGCTCCTGGTGCTGTGGCTTCTGCTGGTGCTTACTCTGCTGGTGCTGCTCCTGGTGCTGTGGCTTCTGCTGGTGCTTACTCTACTGGTGCTGCTCCTGGTGCTGGTGCTTCTGCTGGTGCTTACTCTGCTGGCGCTGCTCCTGGTGCTGGTGCTTCTGCTGGTGTTTACACTGCTGCTGCTTCTGCTGGTGCTGCTCCTGGTCCTGCTGGTTCTGCTGGTCCTGCTGGTCCTGCTGGTCCTGCTGGTCCTGCTGGTACTCCTGGTCCTGCTGGTCCTGCTGGTGCTCCTGGTCCTGCTGGTACTTACTCTGCTGATGATGATCCTGGTCCTGCTGGTGCTGCTGGTGCTGCTTTTGCTGCTACTGTTGTTGTTGCTGCTGCTGGTGGTGGTGGTGTGGTGGACCAGCCCCTAGAACCTCAAAGCCCCTCTGATGAGGGCCCAGATGGCCCTGCCAGAGGGAGGAAAAGGCATACGCGAGAACAGGAGAGGAGGCAATACTCCATCGAAGAGGAACATGAGGATGAGGTGCTCGAATGGCTGAGGGAGAACGAGTATCTCTGGTGGAAGGGACACAGGCTCTATCAAGACACCAAGAGGAAGCAGGCTGCTTGGAGAGAGAAGGCGGAGAGCCTGGGCTACACTTCGGAGGTCCTCCTCGGGTGGTGGAAGCACATGCACACCTGGTACGGGAAGCTGCACCTCAAGAAGTCTGGCCAGGCCGCGGTCAAGCTCACCGACCAGGAGACCTACATGATGGCCAAGTGCAGCTTCTTGGAGGGTGAGATCCACCACCGAGGAGCAGCCCCTCCCACAACCCTCTCTCTCAGGCAGCCCACAGAGAGCCAGTCCTTTTCTGGCCAAGAGTCAGCTCCTGTGTCCAGGCAGATATTTGTGCAGCGTGCCACAACGGAGACCCCCCCGACAGCTGTACTGCCCATGGCGGAGCGCATGGAGGACCCCCTGATGCAGTGGGAGCAAGGAGAGGGCACTGCCACCAGAGACCAACCCACATCCACCCTCAGCTCCACCTCCACAGAAAGCAGGCAGAGAGCCAGACCAGAGGGACAGAGCCACACTGTCCTGCTGGAGATCAGGGACACCATCAAAAGCAGCGTAGAACTCCTCTCTCAGCTGGTACACACTGACGCCCCATCCTCCAACCGCAAGCCCTTCCTCACCTATGTCAACCAGACCCTCATGGAGATGTTCGAATCACAGTACTAGGTGATCAAGGACAGGATCACCGGTCTTCTGCACAACCCTCCAGGCCCAGCTGAACCTGCTCCGACCCAGTCTAGGTCTGCACCCCAGGTGATGTCACAGCCCTTCCAAGGCTTTCCACAGGCCCTCACCTTCCAAGGCTATGGCTACCAGGAGTTCCAGCAGCACAGGCAGCCCTTCCCAGTCCAGCCACAGGCTCATCGAACACCACCAATGCCACCGATACCACTGATGCCACTGATGCCACCCATGCCACAGATGCCATCCACGCCTCACCTCGCTCAGCTGCAGACCAGACAGCCCCACTCCACTCCTCCTTCCTCCACCCCACAGCCAAGCCCGGCCTCAGAACATCTGTCATCGGTCTTGGGACTGACACCCCATGTCATGGAGGAAGGGGCTCTCAACATCACAGGACTGAGCCAGCTCTCTGAGAGCTTCCTCCACACACCATCCCCTGTTGTCCTCTTGGGGCTGACACCCCAATGGTGCCTCAGACCAGCACTCCAGCAGCAGCCACCTCCACAGCACCTGGACCTTTCACCCCTGAGATTATGGGCACACCTCAGAGTGACTGAGAAGAGTGCCAGAGACTGGGTTGCTACCTGTTGACTTTATCTTTGATTGGGACACTTTACTTGGGTCATTTTGCTTTTACAGTTTGTTATTAATAAAGGTTATCTTTGCTTCACACACTTGCTTCAGTTCTTTTAGTCAATAAAGTCTTCATGGAAACTTTTAGAAATGGTTTAAGCCTTTGCATGCTTGTGGGATAGGTAAGGATAGCAATGGGATGGGCAGGGATACCTGTGAGATGGGTAATAGCTGTGGGATAGATAAACCTCCAGTGCAAGCATAGTGGGACTGTATGGTCCACTCTCCCAGGTGCCACACCCATGGCCCTTTATTATCAATAACAATTTAATCATTGATCCACACATTTCAACATAAACACAACTCTTTATTAAATGCCCTGTTCATTGTAGGGCCACTCAACTTACATGGCACAATCTCATCAGTGTGATGAAACAGGCTGAAGGAAGCATCCATTAAACATCTACCATCCTGTCTTGCCACTCCACTGCTCCAGCTGGGCAGTTGCAGCAGTGTTTCAGGAGGTTGCGCTGCTTCTTCCCTTCACGTGAAGCTCTGTTGGGGCCTTACACATCCACAGTATCTATAAGTTTCGCCCTTGCCTCCATTCACCAGGCTCCATATCCCCATGGTGGTCCACGAGCCTGTCCTGCAACACTGGGTAGCAGGTGCGCATGAGATTGTGCAGGATGCAGCAAGCTTCCACAATGTTCCTCATGGTCTCTGGGCAATGCTGGATGGTGGTGAGAAGTACCTGGAACCTGTTGGCCAGGATGCCAAAGGCGTTCTCCATCACCCATCTTGCCCTGGACAGCCTGTAGTTGAAGATCCTCTCTTCACGGGTGAGGCATCTGGAAGTGTAGGGCTTCTTGAGGTAGGTTCTGAGGGAGAAGGTGTCATCCCCCACAATGAAGTAGGGCACATCTTGTGTGTCGTTGGGCAGGGGGTCTGGATCTGGGAAGCCCATGATGAGGTGGCATTCCAGCCCCTCCTTGAGGTGACTGGCATTTCATACCTGGGCATCTGAAGATGACCCGTTGCCTGAAGCATCGATGTACATGAACTTGTAGTCAGCATCGACCATGGTGAAGAGGATGATGCTGAAACAGCCCTTGTAGTTGAAATAAGTGGACCCTGAGTTGGCTGGAGCTTTGCAGGCCACGTGCTTCCCATCTATGGCTCCAACGGTGTGGGGGTAGTTCCACTTCTGAAACCACTGCTCTGCAACTTTCTTCCAGCCTTCTTCAGTGGAGGGGCACTGGAGGAGCTCCTCCAGGTATTCTTCAATGATGGCCTGCACCACTTCTCTGACCACAATGCTGATGGTGTTGTGTGGCACCCTCCAGGCGTACTACATGCTCCTGTACGTGGTCCCGGAGGCCAGGTGGCACAGAGTCAGTGCCACTTTCAGCCCAGATTCCAGGCTGGGCCGGAAGTTGGTGTTTGCCTTGGTCAACTTGGGTCTCAGCCACTCCACAACTTTGTCAAACATGGCTGGTGGCATCCTCATGAAGTGCTGGAATGCACGAGGGTCTTCGTTCTTCAGCTCCACCATCAGCTTGTTATAAAGTCCGAACTCGGCTGTTCTCATGATCCATCTTCGGACCCAGACACTTCTTGGACGCCTCCTTTTCTTCACGTAGAACAGGTGAAAGAGCCTGTAGATGGCTTCACACTGTTGTAGAACGATGGCGGCTACCAAAAGGAGTGTGTGACGATCTATGCTGGAGATGACTGGATGCTGTGGAAGAGGAAGAACAAGAGCAAGGCTCAAGAGGTCTGCACCCCACGTCTGCTGGACTGAAAGTGAGATCCAGGTGATTTACTCCCCCTTTTTATAGGAAATATAAGTTTTCCGCTAGGTGTCCTTTTGCATCCTCTAGGCATCCTCCAGACATCCTAAATATCCAAGATACATCCCCTATATGAACGTTTTTTCCATTTTAATGCTTTATATGCGAGCTGCATTCACTTTCATCCTTTCTACGTCCGTGCTACTAACGCTGCATGTCCGTTCCACATCCGTTTCGCTTCCTCCTTGTGTCCTTTTTCCGCTGGAGCGGATGTGAGTTGCGCGGATGCGCAGCAGATGCCTGGCGGATATAGCGGACCGTAACAGATGATGACAGACATATAATGGATGTTCCCCGTATGCGTAGCGGATGTAGAATGGACGCGTTGGATACATTTTCCTCTCAAAAAGTTTTGTGCAGCTCAAAACTTTTTGAGTGAATGAAATGTCAGTAGATGCATCTGTTCTGGACTCACTGCGTCCGTTTTTCATACTCTCTATCCATCCATTAGTGCTGTGTGACAGGGGCTTTAGTAAGGCCACATTTGGAATACTGCATCCAGTTTTAATCACCATGATGTAAAAGAGATTTTGAGACTCTAGAAAGAGTGCAGAGAAGAGCAACAAAGATAATTAGGGGACTGGAGGCTAAAACATAGAAAGAATGGTTGTTGGAACTGGGTAAGTCTCGTTTGATGAAAAGAAGGACTAGGGGTTACATTATAGCAGTTTTCCAATATCTCAGGGGCTGCCACAAAGAAAAGGGAGTCAAGCTATTCTCCAAAACACCTTAGGGTAGAACAAGAAATAATGGGTGGAATTGGAAACTAATCAAAGAGAGAAGCAACTTAGAACTAAGGATAAATTTCCTGACAGTTAGAACAATTAATCAGTGGAACAACTTGCCTCCAGAAGTTGTGAATGGTCCAAGCTGTTCCATTGATTACTGGAAGTTTTTAAGAAGAAATTGGATAACCATTTGTCTGAAATAATACTATAGGGTTTCCTGCCTAAGCAGGGGGTTGGATTACAAGACCTCCAAGCAAGGATGGGTTTCTACCGGTTCTGTCCACCTCTGTAGAACTGGTAGCTCTGAAGAGCAGCAGACATAGAACCATTTCTATGTCTGCTGATGTTTTTGCCCGCCTGCCCGGGCTCTTACCTGACCTTTATTTCCTGCGTTTTCAACTTCAGCTGCCATGCAAGGCATAGCTGCAGTTAAAAAAGCAGGAAAAAAGTACTTTTTCAAAGGCTGCTTCTCTGCACGCAGCACTGCTCAGCTATCCAGGCACCAGGCTTATGACGATTTACAGACATGAGCGCAGTGTGCAGGGAAGCACATCGTAAACCACTGAACCTCGTAAATCACCGAACCGGTAGTTAACTCTGTCGGATCCCACCCCTGCCTTCAAGGTCCCTTCAAACTCTGTTATTCTATTCTATTCTATTCTATTCTATTCTATTCTATTCTATTCTATTCTATTCTAAATCTACATTACAAGTTTGTTCATTTTGATTCCCAAGTAATGGTGGATGCTTATAATAAACATTGCAACTTCTTTTGTACTGCTTCCATTCTTTTCAAATTGTATTGTATCATTTAGTTGCTGTATTCCAGTAGTGCTGCTAGGTCTCTGCTATATCTGTTACATTTCTATCTACCTTCCTTTACTATGACCTCAAGCATTACTATGACCTCAAGTATTATTTACCATACTCTGGCTGCTAATGTACAGAGAATAAAGGGCATGAAATATATGAACCAATGTTTGTTAGGAATGATAGTCACCTAACAGTTGGATTGGCAATATATAAACCAGGATAGTTATTTAATACTATTGTATCTTTAAGAGAGTGCTGTAATTGTGATTGGCCGAGGTTCCTCCGATTGCCATAAGATGAAGCCAGAAATCTGGTTTGTCCTCTTCTTGCATTTCCCTATTGATTTTTGCCTGATCGTTGTTCTGCTGGAATTGTTGAGATCTTGCAAACTGTTAGCAAACTCCATTTACTGAACTTTGTTTATGATACTGGACGTCGTTTTTGGATTATCCCTGGACTGATTGTATTGAATACTACCTTCTTTAACTGTGTATGATTTGGACTATTTGTTGGACTTTGTTTACCTGTTTACAGGAAGTAAACCCTACATTTTACTATTCAGTGTATGTATATGCTGGTTGTGTGTTATTCCTCACCACTCTCACTAAGTTTCCCTGAGTGCACTAATTCTCCTAATGGGGAAGAACTCAACACTGGTTATGGGCCCAGTTCATACCAGACTCAGATAACTGAGTGTTAGTGTGAATATGTAGTATCATATACAGACAGCTGTTTACTGTTCAATTGTTTACTGTTCAATTACTGTCCTGGTAAAAATGGCACAAGACCCGTCAACAAGTCTATCACTGATAACCCGGTTGGATGGAACAAATTATGTTTCCTGGTCTTTGAAGTGCAGTCTACTTCTGCATAGGGAAGTGTTATGGGCTGCAGTTCAGAATCTACTGGATGTAAATGCCTGGGATCCAAATAATGAGGACAATGCCAAAAAGTTAGCTAACTTTAAATGGAACAAAGAACAAGCTCTTTGTGTCATAGGACTAACACTGAGTGACCAGCAGCTAGTCCATATTCATGGAGAAGAGTCTGCTGCTAGGTGTTGAGAGAATTTGAAGAGGATTTATGTTCATGATAGTATAGGTGCACACATGCATCTTACATGTAAACTGTTTAGAGCATGTCTTCTGAAAGGTGGAGATATGTTAGCTCATTTGAACTTCATGAAAATAACTTTTCAAGAGCAACATGAGAAGGAACTGATTTTTTCAGAGCTGCATCAGATTTACATAATTCTTTCCTCATTGGATGAAAGTTATGATGATTACGTATCTTCACTGGAAATCTTGACCAGAAATGAACTGACATTGACTGACATAACCGGACGATTGTTAGAAGAGGCAAGTCGAAGGTGGGATAGAGACCAACTGAGAGAGAAGCAACTACAAGAAGAGGATTTGTTTTCAACTGCCTTTCCTGTTAGGAAATGTTATTCTTGTGGGGCTAGGGGACATATAGCTAGATTCTGTAAGAAGGGAAAATGACAGAATACTGGTAGTCACCAGAAGGCTAAGAAGTATGTTAATTTAGCTATGTCTAGCAATTCAACTGTAAACCATGATTTGTGGGTAATTGATAGTGGAGCATCACAGTGCATTACTAGAAATAGAGAGAGGTTTGTCAAGATGCCCATGAGTAAACAAGATGTATCATTGATAAATGGATGGCAGATGAAAGCATCTGGTGAAGGTACTGCATATTGTTCATGTGTAAATGAGCATTTATCTATGTTATATGTACCTAAACTGAAATTTAATTTGTAATCAGTAAGGGCTTTAGTTAATATTGGTTAAGTAGTAACTTTAAGGGGAGATAACTGTATAATAGAGAAAGATGGTAAAAGTGTTACTGTTACTTTAGAGAATGATTTATATGTGATACATGATGACCAATTGCAGATGGCCAACTTGATTTATAACAATGTTAAGCCACATGATGAATGTATATTTACTGCATAGACGTCTGGGGCACATTAATTTCAAAATACTGAAACAAACTGTTAAATTGTCAGAGGGGATAAAATTAAAACCTTGTAGCAAGTACGTAAACTGTAATGCTTGTAATTAGCAAGTTACTCCAGCAAACAGACTGAATGGGTTTAAGACCAAAGAACCTTTAGAGGTTGTTTTTGCTGACATAATTGGTCCTAAGAAACCCAGTTTGGGAGGTGCCTGCTATGTTTTGAGTATAATGGACCGTTAATCACGGTACAAAACAGAAACGTTCTAACATTTCTTTAATTGGCAAAGATTTGCAGAAAGGAAAATGAGACATAAGGTAATTACTTTTGTTACAGATAATGGGACTGAGTTTATTAATAATAAATTCCAAATGATGTTGAAATTGGCTGGTGTCAAGCATAAGCGTTCTGCACCTTACAGGCCACAATATAACTCATTTATAGAATGAAGAGGGCAAACGTTACATGGCTCGCACTATGTTATTCGATTCAGATTTGCCTGAAATACTGTGGGGTGAAGTCATAATGTGTAGCAACCATGCATGAAACAATGTGGTGAACACAACAACTCGTGAATTGCCATTCACTCGTTGGCATGGCAGAAAACCAAATTTATGTATCCACACACAAGTAAGACTTAAAGGGCAACATAGAGCTAGGAAATTATTTTTTTGTAGGTTACAAGGCCAACCATAGATCGTTTAGATTTTGGGCTCCAGGAACAGCTAATATTTACTGTAGCGCTAGTGCTAAATTTCTTGAGCACGTTGGGTGACATAAACTAGAATAGGAATCCAACAATGACATTGTTATCGACACCCAAGTAGTCCCTAATGATGAGATCATTAAACCATCAATAGCCATTAAAGAGGAAGAAAAGGCACAAGAGGAGGTAGAAGAACAGGAGCAGATGGAACAGGAGAGTCCATCAGTAAGCCCTGAGTTGCCTAGACATTCAACCTATGTAACACGACCACCAGATAGATATCAAGCTAGTATAGTATGCCAAGCAAATATAGTTCCTACTAACTATAATGAACTGAAACTGTATCCTGCTAAGGATCAGGCTGCTTGGCAGGAAGCAATGGATAAGGAACTGAAATCCTTACAAAGTTTGGAGGCATATGAAAATGTCAGGTTACCACCAGATAAGCATGCCATAGGGTGTAAGTGGATTTATAAAATTAAGACAAGTGTGGATGGGACTGTTACCCATAAAGCCAGGTTAGTAGCACAAGGATTCGATCAGTCAGCCAATGACTACAATGAGGTGTTTGCACCTAGTCTGAAGGCTACCACATTATGAGCAGCATTAGTGTGGGCAGCTAAGAAGAAATACATCATAAACCATTTAGATGTTGAAACTGCATATCTTCATGCACTGTTGCAACATACTATATATTTAAAGAAGTCTTTGGGGATAAAAATTGATAACAAAACTGAATGCTGGAGGTTAAAAAAGAGTCTTTATGGCTTGAAGCAATCAGGCTATGAATGGAACCAATGCATAGTGAAGGAATTAATAAACATAGGTTTTATAGCTGGCATGGCTGATCCATGTTTATTCAAAAAGGAAAGTGATGGTGTAATTTCATTGTTGCTATTGTTCATTGATGACATAGCATTAATCACTAAGACTGAGCAAGAAGCTACTGGAATTATTTCACTGTTAGAAAAGAAATTTAAAATAAAAAATTTAGGTGAGATTAAACAGTATCTTCGTTTGAAAATAGATAAAACTAAGGGAGGCTACAAAATCTCACAGGCAGATAAAATTTACCAGTTACTGAAGAACTTTAAAATGGAACTTTGTAAACTGGCTAAAACACCAATGAGCCAGGAGTTTGGCAACAGTGATGTGCAAAGTCCTGTTTTTGATAAACACATTTATCAATCATTAATTGGTAGTTTATCCTATCTCAGTAATTGTTCTAGGCCAGACATAGCATATACTATCAACCAATTAGCCAGGTTTCATACTGAGCCTACTGAAAGGCACTGGCAAGTTGCTAAGCATGTGTTGAGATATCCTAAACAAATGATGCATTATGCATTATATTTGGAGCCTAAAGATGAACTACGTTTAACTGCATATGCTGATGAAAGTTTAGCTATAGACGTACCTACACGTAAATCAATGTCAGGTACTGTAGTGTTATTAGGAAAGGTGTTAATTGGATGGCGGTCTATTCGACAAAAACATCTAAGCTTATTAACAATGGAGGCTGAATTCTCATGTTTGTCTCTTTCATGTACAGACTTAGTATGTTATAAACAACTAATGACAGACATGGAAATTGATGTAAAGGAACCTATTGTTGCATATGAAGACAACCAATCAGCAATTCAGATGGCTTCCTATCTCACTGTAAAGACAAGATCAAAACACACTGATCTAAAATATCTAAATGTGAGACAATGTGTTCAAAGTAAAATGATTAAACCGGAGTACCGTAAAACATAAAGATTGTTGTGAGGAATAGGCACTTAAACTGTAAGGTTTTATATATTGTCCTACCCAAAGGGGAGAATGCTAGGAATGATAGTCACCTAATAGTTGGGTTGGCAATTTATGAACCAGGATAGTTATTTAATATTGTTGTATCTTTAAGAGAGTGCTATAATTGTGATTGGCTGAGGTTCCTCTGACGGCCATAAGATGGAGCCAGAAATCTGATTTGTCCTCTTCTTGCATTTCCCTATTGACTTTTGCCTGATTGTAGTTCTGCTGGAATTGCTGTGAGTCTTGCAAACTGTTAGCAAACTCAATTTACTGAACTTTGTTTATGATACTGGACTTCGTTTTTGGATTATCCTTGGACTGATTGTATTGAATACTACCTGCTTTAACTGTGTATGATTTGGTCTGTTTGTTGGACTTTGTTTACTCATTCAGAGGAAGTAAACCCTACATTTTACTATTCAGCGTATCTATATGCTGGTTGTGTGTTATTCCTCACCACTCCCTGAGTGCACTCATTCTCCTAATGGGGAATATTTCAACAATGTTCTTTCTGATTTTTTTAATCAAGTGGTTTAATAAGCTCCACTACAGCAACACTCTCTTTGCTTTTGCAATGCAGAAATGTGTTATCCAAGGTGCATCTCCAATCCCCACAGGAGTCAGTTGAAGCCCCCCTGGCCAAATTCATCATGCTTTGGCCAAAATCCATTTTATCAACACTTCTTATGAACAATATGTCTTATTTTAAACTTCCATCATCCAGATATATCTCAGACCATGGTCCCAGAAGCAAAATATGCAGACATCACTCCTGGTCTAGTTAGTAAACTTTTCTCTGTAAGGTCTTTAGTGCCCTCTGAGTTTTGTTGTTTCATTACCAAACTAAGTAACATCATCAGTGCATTGATGTTATGGTAATGAAATGTCTGCAAGAAAACAACTAAACTGAGAGAGCTCCAAGGGCCCCACGATTCAACTCTGAGCTATATAGATTCTCCTCTAGCAGAATCTTTTTTCTCTTTGTGATCCACTTTTATGAAGGATGATTGACCATATCAAAAGTGCCCCTGGGTCTTGGGCATGTTCCACTATCTTTGAAGCATATTGTCATTTTACTGATATCAGCAAACTGATTGGTAAACTTTACAAGGTATTATTGTTTACAATAAATGTAATCTACTCTTTTATCTATGAAATACCTGAATTCCATTGAGGAATTTATTCTGTTCTGTGTTCTTAAAGAATCACAGGACTAAGTTTATTGCAATAAGATGCTTAGTCAGTTAATCACTTCTGACATAAAGTAGAACTCTCAATATATAAATAGATTCATATCATTGCTCTATGTTTAGCCAATCCAAATGTAACTTTACATTTCTTAATATAAAGCCCTCAGGATATGGAACTTTTATATTCTATGCTTTCCTTCCCACAGAAGTAGACATAGCATTTTCCTCAGTCTAACAAAAATTCTCCATTATGGCATCTGACATTCAAGTAACACGTTAATAGTGGGTTGTCAGAAAGACAGACTCAGTCTTCAGAAATTGATTAAGTGACACCATCACAGCATTGGTGCTGAAACCCAATTCCCCAAGCAAGATCATACATAGTCTTGCAGTTCTACTCAATTTGAATTAAAAGTGAATTAAAAGTGAATTAAAAGTGGAAATTAATTTTAGTATCAGGAACCAGCAATGATAATATGCATAGATAATGGTATCCATTGTTACATCTAAAGCATTGCCTTTGGTACATTACACCTGAAACATTGCCTCCAGTTTATATCTTATAGCAGGGGTCCCCAAACACCGGGCCCCAGACCGGTACCGGTCCATGGATCATTTTGTACCGTGCTGCAAAGAATGAATAACCGTGATTAAAATATATATAAAAATATGTTTTTGCTTCTGGGTGTCTTATTTTGAAAGACAACCACTTCTGCCCTCGCCTAACTTCACAGACCGCACTGCTAAAGCTAAGAAGCCCTTTACTATTGGGGAATAATTTATTTTGCCAGTCTGCAAAAAAGTGTTTCTGTGTGAAACTGGTCCCTGGTACAAAAAAGTTTGGGGACCACTGTCTTATAGTATCAAATATAAAACTCATTCAAAGAGAAAATCATCTTTTGCTGATCTTCATTAGCAGAATTGTTTGTTCATTATACTACAGCATTATTATGCTACAAAGAAGTCCAGTCCTTGAAAAAAGTAAGTGGGGATCTACTTGAGGAAAAGTAAAGTGATTTAATGGAAGCGCATTTTATTATCAATGATGAGTATTCTGTCTCATTAGTGTTCAATAATCCTGTGAAAAACGTTAAGGATAACATAACAGATCTCATTGTGCCTTTTAGTTTTTAAGGATCCCAAGTTCTGTGTTAAAACCATTTTAAAAACCTGCTAGTTATAATGTTTTAATTAATTGGCAACAGTATTTTTTAAACTTCCTTAGCCATTAAAACTGCTGAATATGACTAAGAATAAGCCTGAAAAAGTATACCAATGCAAAGTCAAAATCTTTTCAAAGACAGGACTAAAGCCAGATGTCTTTGCCTTTCTGATCTAAAAAGTTTTATCCTTATTTAATAAGTTGGCTAAAAACTATGATACTAAAGCCTTATATTCAGAGAAATCCAAATTTTGGACCAGATACAAGTTCAAAGTAGATAACAATGAGATCAAAGATTAGTTATGGTCTGAAACTAAATACAAGAAAAAGTGTGACATCAAGCAACTTGATTAATTAGCGACAACAATCCCAGAAGTTCTAACTGCTGTTATAACTCCAGGAAATGCAGGCCATTAAGTAGGAAGAGGTGGGAGACTCAGGTAAGGAGTGCAGGAGCCGCAGGGGTGTTGCAGGGGAATGGGGGTGATATTAGGGAGCACAGGTGTGTGCACAAGGTTTGGGGAAGGGCTGGGGGTGTGCTGGTGGAGGCTGCAGGTGGATGGAGTAATTCACTGGGATGACTAGCAAGTTTCCCTGCAGGCTTCCCCACTGACTTTGCTTATGGGAAAGGGAAGATTACATATGTGGATCACAGCAATGTCGGCCGAACTGTTATTAATTTTTTGTGTAGTTCAGTGAAATGGTTGATCCCATCACTGGCTGGCCCCAACCTGATGTGCCCATCAGGGTTGCCATTCAGGGTGGGGAGGCTGCAGGGGCATTATTGGTAGCTGTGCTTATCAGCTGGGAGGTGGCAAATGGACCAGCCACATTGATCAGCTGGGAAATTGTCCCCCTCCGTGCGATCCATTTTTGGCCTGGATGGCCTCCTGCAAAATCCTGCAGCAACCATCATTCCCTCCCTAACCTGCTTTCCAGCTTTGCTCTCCTGCATGCAGGACAACAAAAGAAGACTATGTGACTACCAGTTTAAAAAAAAAACCTTCCAACTTCATGAGATCTTCCCCCTCCCAAAGAAGTTGGAAAGTCTGACTGAACTTTTTAAAACTGAGACTCACATGGTCTTCTTTTGTTGCCCTGCACACAGGAGAATGGAGCTAGAAAGCAGGTTAGTGAGGGAATGGTGGTTGCTGCAGGATTTTACAGGAGGCTGTCCAAACCAAAAATGGGCCATGGCAGGGCAGCCTCCCAGCTGATTGCCATGGCTCTTAGTCATGTCCCTGCAGCCTCCCCAACCTGAATGGTAAACTTAGTGTGCGGGGGGGACGGGACGGGGCCAACAATGGTGGGATCAACTGGGTCACCGAACGACACAAAAAATTAACAACCGGTTTGGCCAAATTGGTGAGAAC
The DNA here is from genome assembly GCA_015471245.1 of Laticauda colubrina. Classification (NCBI taxonomy): domain Eukaryota; kingdom Metazoa; phylum Chordata; class Lepidosauria; order Squamata; family Elapidae; genus Laticauda; species Laticauda colubrina. The sequence goes on along the minus strand of BLBF01000004.1, from coordinate 50,566,539 downwards.
CGGCTGAATCCCACCACTGCATTTTATAATATCATGTCTAGTTATATTTTTTCTGTTAATTATAACTGTTTCTTATTGAAACAGTACTTTCTTATATTTCACGATTAAACATTTTGTAACAATGAATTCAATGAACAAGTCCATACTTTCTATTGAAGCTGATGAAAAACTAGCAAGAACAAACCCTGCAATTTTGCTAAGAACTCTGAGGACAAAAAATTACTATTAGTGGAAATCAGACTAGTAGCCAAAAGAATCTAAGGAACTTTGGATTCAAGATCATTCCACACTCCAAGCCATCTGAAAATTAGTCCCTTAGCTACATTGGTTTGAGTTTGAAATAGCAAAATTCCCTTGCTTTCATTTAGAGAATAAAAATAAATTTTCTTCAGGTCAAAGGCATCTTGAGGCTCTCTCTGATATATGATGTCCATTTCTTAGGTGTCCAAGTTCCATTTCTTAGGTGACAGGAATGGACAATCTATTATCCTTTCAATGACTTCTATGGCCTCTCAGATTACATTATTGCATTTCAAAAATAAAAAATTTAAAAAATTTTTTTTTTACTAATTTTTAAAAAGAAACTAACTCTCTGATAAAATGGGCTTCATGCACCGTTGTACTAAAGAAAAAGAAATCCCAACTTGTCCAAAACTGGAAGGGAATTTCGCCCCAAAATATCTTCATTGTTGGTCTCCTCTGACACTCTATAGCTGAAGATGTACAGGGGAGAAAAATGGAAACATTATGAGAACAGTAAAGGCAGTGGTGGTATTCTACCGGTTTGGCCTGGTTCTGGCATACTGGTCGCACCAAAGAGCAGCCGAGACCGAACCCATTCTCTAAGATGCCCTACTGTTGGCTCCACCACCTGCCTGGGCTCCCATACTGACCTTTATGTCCTGCTTTTGAAGTGCTTTGGGTGGCACAGCAGATTGCCACGTGGGAGCTACTGAAGTAACAGGGAGAGTGCAGGAGTGCAGGTGAGTTGGAAAGCCTCTGCACCTGCGCAAAGTGCATGTTTGGCGCATGGGTGTGCACAAAGTGTGTGTGCGCATGCAAAGCACACCCACCAAGCCACACCACCGAACTGGTGGTAAACTTTTTTGAAACGCATCACTGAGTAAAGGGGCCTTAGAACTAGAGAACCTAGAAAACCAGTCATAAAATATTTTCTCATGAAAATTAATCTTTAATTAATGATCTGATTGATTATGAAGATACTGTTAGGAATTAATGTACTGGTCAAAACTTCCATACATTTTTAAAAACTGTATCCATTCCTATTTCTCAATGCAGCAGGTATGACTCTTACTGTATTAGACAGTTATTTTACATAAATTAGATTAGGGAGGCTTAGCATTCCACTTTTCTCATTTAAAGACTTTGGAAATGATGGTATAAATTTGAGAGTCTCATGTTGTGCATGATATGCACACACATTCACATACAGAATATTTTACATATATATATTCTAAAAATTACAGGCATTCATTATAAGCATTGCCATCAACAAATGTGACTGACATGTAGCTGCTCCAGATATGAAACGAATATTCTCTCTGCCTTGAATCACTATGACATTCCATAGGGAAATTAATCACAAATTGATTTTTTTTATTAAATAAATAAGGTCCACAACAAAACTGTAGTCTGATTCCTCCAGTTCATTGATGTTGTCTTTTAAACTACTCCAATCTGTTGATGAGTTGCTTGTCCTTTCCAAAAGAGAGTGAGCATTCTAGATTCATTGAGTGTATTTAGTTCTCATTTGGCTTTTTAGAGGATTTTCCCGCATAAAAGGTTTTTTTGTGTGTGTCTGTACATGTGTAAAGTTCGTGTTTTTTGAAGTATGCTAGAAGTTTCTTTTGATTTATTACAATATTATCTGTATTATAAAGAGCTTTTCTCCCAGTACTATATTACAATATTGTTTGCATTATAAACATTGTGCACCCAATTCACGGATCTGCATATCAGTCAATCATTGCACATTTATCAATAATAGTTAAAAACTTAATGGAGAAAAAATATACATTCTGAAGAATTAACAGCTGGTGTGTCAAACTGCCCAGGTTTATCTAGCCTTTTCCAGCCTGATATATGTTTCGACTGGAGTTTTCCTAGCCATGGTAAAATGAACTATAATTTCCAAAAAATTTAATTCACACTGCCATGGCCATTCAGGCTTGAAATTGAAAAAGGCTACTACATCATTATTTTTCAAATATTTTTCTATATCTTTCTGCTTGAACTGAAATCTTATGTGTTGAAATCCAAAAAAATATATTTAAATTCTAAAACAGTGTCTTTATCATTAAATGGACTCAATGGAGGAAAACAAATTAAACAGAGGAGCTCCTAGTTTGGAACAAGGAGAATTGTATAGAATTAGAGATTTGATTATTTTTAAAAATCTTTTACTGAAGAATATATTTGGCATTTTTTGGAACTTATGATGTGTATATTTGATTGTCAGTTGTAATGTGATTTCAAATAAGACAAATTCAACCATTACATTCTTGACTTATGAATTATATTCACCACATTTTAGGAATGATGTTAATCTCTAATTCATTTAAAATTAAGGAGCTATCTTCAATATTATATAAAACACTATATAAAATGTAGGCTTTCCTGAGGTCTCACAAATTTATGAGAGCATAATTTGGATTTTGAACACAGTAAACTGCTGTGTTTTTTGTGGTCAAGATTTCCTTTTAAATCTTTCAACAAGTCACCAAAAATGATCCATGAAGACAATTGGTAGGTAGATCTTTACCTTTATAAGTAGTCTTTGACTTACATTCATTTTGTGACCATTTGAAGTAACAATAGCACTGAAAAAATGATTTATAACTTGTTTTCACACTTACGATTGTTGTAGCATCCCCATAACAGGTGATCAAAATTTGAGCACTTGGCAACTGGCATATATTTATGTTTCATCATATGTATTTAGGGTCATGTGATCACCATTTGTAACCTTCCAAGCTGCAATCGAAAGTCAATCAGGGAAAGCCTGATTCACTTAACAACTGTCGTGATATGCTTAACAACTGTGGCAAAAAAAGTTGTAAAAAGGGGCACAACTCACTTAACAACTACCTTGCTTAGCAATGGAAATGTTGGGCTCAATTGTGGTCATATGTCAAGGATTATCTGTGTCTTGGAATCCATCACCATCTTTGACAAATGTGCCCAATTAGTATAGTTTATGGGTGATCAATATTAATGTATGGTTTATATTTTTGAAAAAAAATAGCCAAAAATTTCTGAAAATGAATTCTTAGCTGAATTATTTCAATTTTTCCATGGTATATACATTGATGCAATATAGGGAGTTGATTCAGTTCCCATTGTTAGTTACCAAGTTTGTTATTGCAAAGCATTGAAAAATTAAAGTATAGCTATCTTTAGGTCAGCACTGTACTTAAAATCTAGGAAATTTGTAAGCCAAACGTTAACAACATAGCAAATAGTCTTGAAGGATCACAAAATATGGTATATGTTCATTCAAATTGGGCTACTATTTTGTAGCTTTTTCTAGTAGTTTATTTTCATCTGTACATATATTATTTTGGATAATAATGTTGTCCATTGGAAATAAAACATTGCATTTCTCCTTAAAATTGTCTATGCATTCATGTAATCCTGAACTTCTTTCTTGTTTGCTTTTTTTATTTTTTAATTTATGGTTATTCTATTTTTTTATCTAGATAGCTTGTTTAAGTCCCCTAAAGAGAGAAAAACTCAACCAGATGGATAGGTAGGAGACAGGTAGGTCTTCAGTCTTTCAGATTACTCTGAAGTTACCATGATGGTTTGTTCATGCAATCTATTGGATTTTTTTCTTTTTGGGAGTATTTTTTTCCTCCTCACTTTCAGTGTTTATTACATCTTCCCACAAGTTCTCAGATTCTCTTTTGCATATGTTTAGTGTAAATTCTTGCTATGAGAAGAGGCATATTTAGAAAAGGCCTACTCAGTTTTTGATCTTAAATTCTGAATTATTACTCATGATTAACTCTTTTTCTCTTGCTTTATACAAACAAAGCCAGGTGCTTATAATTTAACACAGCTTGTTCAAATAGCTTTTAACTATTTTAATGCTTTTCTTTTAATTGATGTGTTCTAATAATTCTGATGTACTTCTCTACATTTATAATGCTACTTTATCTTTTTGTTATTGATAATCATTTTGAGCATCATTTTAGAAGGAACAACAGGATAAAAAAAGAATAAATTTCTTCCATTTTATGAAAAATGAACAAGGAACTTATGCTATGTCAATTGTTGCTATGACCATTTGTTACCTAAAGGACTTAAAGCAGCAATAGTTTTTCAGTACAACATGAGCAGAATATGATTCCTCCTTGATCACGTACCTTAGCATCTAAAAGATTGGCTGTTTTGTTAAAATGAAAGCTGGGGGACTATGTATCATCAGGAGATCCCCATTGGCTATTTTGCAGATGCATCATAGCATTGCCCATCCATACTCCAGCATGTTAGCTGGAAGAGGGAGCAATAAGTCATGTTTGGATTTTACTGATTTACAGAAATGCGTACAGACAAATAAATGTTCTTATGATGAAGGAAGTAATTTCATGTTTCCATTCGGCAATTGCATTTATTTTTTACAGGCTCTCAGTCATTCTCTTATCTATTGAAAATTCTGTATGAAACAGAAGAATGATTACTAATGTTCAGTTAATAGAACTAATAGAATAAAAAAGGAAGGAAAATAGGAATTTTTTTTAAAAGCAGGAGATAAATTTCTCTTCTATTCTCCCGCGTTCCAGACAAGGAAGCTGTTGCCAAAAGAAACCATACATCTCCACCATGAAATTATTTGATTATGTTTTTCAAATATACAGTACATATAATTTCCTTCAGTTAATTGAACAGAAGTTGGATGTGCAGTTATAACATAGAAATACATATATATCAGCAAATAATTTAAAGTAAATTTAAATATGTATGTCTAGTCTATATTCAAAGATAAATGCAGTATGGAAACCAAAATATTCTTGACATAATGTGTGCAATTTTACTGATATAATTAATGTTGTACACATTAAATGATCCAGAAAAAGAATGTACTGTTACTATAGTAATAATAATCGCATAAAGTAATTTAATAAATTAAAATATAGGCAAGTACTATTAGATTAGGAAATCACCTTCACTTTGTCTCTTATTGTATTTAGCTATTTATCAAAGATTAAGCCCCAGAACCAGGTTGGTTCAGGCACCAAGCTAAAAACTGGGTGACTGTGAGTTCTAGTCCTGCCTCAACTGGGTAACCTTGGATCAATTTCTCTCTCTTAACTTTGGGAAGGAGGCAAAGGCAACCACTTTTGAAACCTTGCCAAGAAAATTTCAGGGACTTGTCCAAGTAATTGCCAGGAGTCAATAGTAGCTCAAATACATATATACATAAATACATAAATCTAGATAATTAGACAAATATGCCAACATATGCCTTTATAAGAAAGCTCTCATGTCCAATATTATAATTAGCATTTTTATTTATAGTTTCATTTCTTCAGTATTAGGAAATTACAGAAAATGTTTAGCTACTTTTTGATCTTTATTTTAAAAAATAAGCAAACCATTTAACACTTTAAAAATATACGTATATATTTTTATACTGTCTCTCTTTCTCCCTACTTACGCAATAAAAAACCACATTTTTAAAAAGATAAAAACTGTCTTCACTTATGCTCAGTTACTTTTTTCTGCCACCTACATAGTTTATGTCTGAAAACATTTAATTTTTTGCAACTGGCTTAATACAACAAAACACTTCCTACTCATGCACAGATTTAAAAAATTATACAATGTAATATGGATGTGTTAAAAGATTTGTTGAAAACATCTGTCAGAAAGGTGCTTGTGTGTCACAAAATCCTTTCTTACTCTACAAGAACCTTGCCTTCCAATGATGAGGCCCTTTAGGCTCAACAAAGTACTCAACCTAGTCCTTGCAATGTTTTAACAATAACTTATAAAATTATTTTCCTTAAGTGGCACACAATATAGCAAAGTTGAACCTTTCAGTATTTAGTATTTCCAAACACTACACCCAAGATCATAAACACTGATAGGTTTAATTAGAAGTATGTTGATAAGCATCCAGCCTAGCAGAGAGAAGATATCATGTGCACAGCTAGCCTGGAGTACTCACTGTGCAACTACAAAAGGGCTCCCCCTAAGTTCCTTGGAGCCTTAACGTGATGTACCATTTTATAACCCTATTGCTTAGCAGTGGAAATTCCAGGCCCAATTACTATTGTTAAGTGATAATAGGCTTCCTTATACACTTGATTGGCCATTGTCGGAACAGACTGCTGGACTAGATGGCTCAGAGATTGGATTTAACAGGGCACTTCTTAAGTTCTCATAATATCTAAAATAGGGCTTCCTTGTTTTTATAATATTGCTTTAAAAAGAAAGCATCATTGCCAATGCACTATAGAAATAGAAACTGAACATATTCACATGCCAAACATCAAACATAACTAAATTTTGCCAAGGGGTTCACCTACAGATGAGCAGATAAACCATTTTTAGCAGTAGTTTGCTGTTCCTCTCTTGACAAACTAGCATCGCAGCACCAAGAAGTCGGGAAAGTATTCTTCCTCTAGTTGTACTTGTTTAATCCTATATATGCCAACAGAAGATAAAAACAGAAAGGGAAATAGTGGAGTTTTAAATTATTAGTAAAATTACTTGACTAGGATTTAATAAAATGTGGATCCAGGGTTGGGATAATTAAGATAAATGATAGATAAAAATTGTGTCTGACAGGCTTTTTCTTTTTTAACAGTTTAATGCTTTGTCAAAGTTTATACACTGTTATAGACTTAATTGTGCTCTGGTTTAATGTGATAGGCAGAACTGTACATTGTGTGTATCGACATGCATTTGCTTGTGATTCTAAAGGAACAGTCACAAAGCATACAAAATCAAAATGGCCCACAAAATCATTATTCTAACATTTCTAGAAAAAACTGAAATATAAGTTGAGCTACTACAATGTCTGTCACCTTTTTGAGAATTTGTGGCATAGCTACGTCTGATAAGCAGTTAGGTTTTTTTTTTACTATTATATCCTTGACAACTGCTTTGCATTAGCTCCCTCAGACTTTATATATGAAATCTATTTTTATTTGTGTCTTACGTTTTCAGAAAATATTATTATAGCTTTTTTCTAAATACTATATGTGCTCTTACATGCTAAAAATATATGCTAGTTGCAAGAGCACCAAGACTATTAATTTAATTGAACTAAAGTTAGTTTTAATCAGATTTTATCAGGCTTTCATAATAGCCTTACTTACAGTATATAAGTAGATCTAGTGGATGTGTAAGAACAATTTGCTATAATACAAATAAATGCAAGTAAAATACAATTACATCTAAATAATTGTAGATCTCTGGAAATTTAATATTAATATATACATTGATATTTCCATTCATTATATGTCATTATAAATACACATGATCATTTTAATGCAAATTAATAAAGAGAAATTATTTTTCACTCAAGAAAAATATTAGAATAAAATTTATCAGATTTGAAACTATTTTGTAAAAGTTTTTTTTCTATGAAGTACAAAATATTGTGATATCTAGTACCCAGTAAACATTTGGGGATATTGGAAGCTGAAATAGTGGTATATGTGAATTTTTATTCTTAATTGCTTAGACTGAGAACACCACTGCTACATTAGGTGTACTACAATTACATTGTACATTACAATGTGCAAGGTGACTTTGTATAATAGAAATCTTTTAGGATGTGCTCTTCTTTCACTTATTATTCCCACACTTTGGGAGCATGCTATAATTTCCATTAATTTGCCCAGATGCTACCCAAAGCACAGTGTTATTTAAATTGCAGGCAGCCTGCAATTTGGCAGATTAATAATAATATAAAAAATAATTATTGATAAATAAAACTTTCCCAATTTTAGATGTACATCTGCCTATTCACTTCAGTAAGACCTGGGGCTCAAACTGTGTTACATTAACCAAGGTCTAAGCAGAAGCATAGCTAGTGAGTTTACACAGCTGATTCAACTTAACTAGTAAAGCCTTTAAAGGATACAATATCAAAAATTTTTAAAAAGTGGAAGGGGAGTTAAATAAAGAAAACAGACTTTCTAAGTACAGTGGAACCTTGGGTTGTGAACGTTTCTGTCCACGATCAAATCAGGTGACGACCAAAAATTTTGGAAAACATTTGCACCTGATCGCAAACACAGCCGTGGCGATTTCCCCTGCAGCACCTTTTTTTTTAATCCGCGCATGTGCAGTCAGTCATGCTTTCTGTCACGGGCAAATTGGGTTGCAACCGACAGTCCTGGAACGGATTACGATTGTGTCATGAAATTCCACTGTGGTCATATTTCCATAATGCCCATTTAAGAGTTATATAAAGCTATTTCTCCTTTTCTCTTTAATACTCTGATGAAAGCAACTAGGACCAAATTTTCTATCCTCAAATATTGCCATGAAATTTTATACACACACGCCATACACAGAGAGAAAAAGAAAGAGAGAGGAGGGGAAAGTGGGTTTTTCCAGAATCAATGTATTTCTCCATTCCTGAACAGAAGTTTAAATATTGGAATATGAAGGAAATGAGAAAGATCAGTGTTCTTGTAATAAAAGTGGTTCAGATCACCTCAGTAGGAATTCCTTTCTTACTGGCATTACTGTGACTTGCTAGGTTTCTTATTTTATTAAAATAATACAACTTTTAAAGTCAGTGCTGGTATCTTCTGGTATTTCTCATTCTGGAAAATCAACATGGTGCATTATTCTTAAAACTAGTTGTTGCCACATAATTTAAATAACAATCCTCGGTGCAGCCCTTCAGTACTACCGTGTTTCTCCAACAATACGGCCTCCACCAATAGGAAGGCCCAGCATGATTTCTAGGCATGAGGTGAAATTAAGCCCCGCCCCCAAAATTTAGGCCTATTTAAATCATGCGTTTCCCTGCCATTTCTCACATCGTTCGTTAGAACTACACGAGGTGAAGAGAAATACCAGAAGATACCAGGCACGAGGCGGGGGAAGGGTGAGGGGATGGGGAGAAAACTTGCCTTTAGGAGTGCCCTGCAGGTAGCCTAGGCTAGAAGACCCCAATAGCCAATAGAAGCTCCCCAAAGGCAGAATCCCCAGCCGCTTCAGGGCGAGACGTGGCTGCTCGTGTCCCCTCACCTTTAGGCAGTCTCTTTTGGGCGATGGAAGCTCCCCAAATGCAGTCACCAGCCACTTCGATCGGCCGGTAGAAGCGGCCTGGGGGCGAGCGCGTGCACGCGCATGCACACACACACACACTCACTCACTCCCCTTGCCAGGGAGTGAGTGTGTGTGTGTGTGTGCACGCACATGCGCTCGCCCCGAAGCCGCTTCTACTGGCTGATCGAAGTGGCTGGTGACTGCATTTGGGGAGCTTCCATCGCCTGAAAGAGACTGCCTAAAGACAAGGGGACATGGGCAGCCACGCCTCACCCCGAAGCGGCTGGGGACTCTGCCTTCAAGGAAGCTTTCGTCTGCCAAAAGAAGCGGCCTCATGGCGAGGGGAGTGTGTGTGTGTGTGTGTGTGTGTGTGCACTCGCTCCGAGGCCACTTCTACCGGTTGATCGAAGTGGCTGGTGACTGCATTTGGGGAGCTTCCATCGCCCGAAAGAGACTGCCTAAAGGTGAGGGGACACAGACAGCCACGCCACGCCCTGAAGCAGCTGGGGACTCTGCCTTCAGGGAGCTTTCGTTGGCTGATAGAAGTGGCCTCGTGGCGAGGTACGTGCGTATGGGCCACTCCAGGTGGGGGAGAAAATTAAATCACCCCCAAAAAGACGGCCTGGCTGTTTTTTCAGGGGTCAAAAAAAAATAAGGCCCGGCCTTATTTTGTGAGAAACACGGTAGGTTCTATAACCAACTTTATCCAATCTTTATGCTCTTCAGGGACCACTCAGAATCTCAAGTCACTGCAAGGGTCATTCTAAAATTTTTTTTAGAGAACTGAAGGCCACGCTTCTAGAAAGTATCGAGGTTATATAAGTCTGCTATAATCTCTAACAGGTGCTGTCTTTTAGGGATTCAGGGCAACTTTCTGCCATTTCTCAAACATTGTTAAATCAGAAAGACCAGGATAAGACTCATCTCTGTGATTGACCCATGATCAATACTGAAAAAGAAAAGTATCTGGCCTTTGGATAATGTAACCTAGTTAGATCCTGTAAGGGTATCTGGGTATCTCTTGGGAGACAAGATCAAGAGATACTGCCTTGGGAATGATCATTTAAGAGACTGCATATCCTGCAACTAGATGGGAGGTGAGGCAAGAGGCTCAGAAGTAACTCTCACTATTTTCTCTGGCTGTAAAGGAGATGGCTGGATTACAGGTAGTCCTTGACTTATGACTACAATTGAGCCTAAAATTTCTGTTGTTAAGTGAGACATTTGTAAATAGGTTTTGCCCCACTTTACAACCTTACTTGCCACAGTTGTTAAGTGAATTACTGCAGTTAATAAGTTTGTAACATGGTTGTTAAGTGAATCTAGCTTCCCCATTGACTTTTTGTGTCAAAAGTCACAAAAGGTGATCACATGACTCTGTGTAACTGCAACCATCATAAGTATGAGTCAGTTGCCAAGAGTCTAAATTTTGATCACATGGTCATAAATGTAAAAAACAATCCTGAGTTGTTCAGTGCTGTGGTAACTTTGAACGGTCACTAAATGAACTATTTTAAGTTGAGGACTACTTATATTGTACTTTCAGATTTGCAATGCTGACAGTTCTCAACTTATTACCAGTTGCTTTGCAACTGTTCAAAATCTGAAAAAGCTGACTTATGACCCAAATTCGAAGTTCTGATAATTGGGCCTCTTCCAAACTTCAGGTGCTTGGCAACACAGCCACATTAACAGCAGTTTTCAGCAGTGGTGGGATTCAAAATTTTTTACTACCGGTTCTGAGGGTGTGGCTTGGTGGGTGTGGCAGGGGAAGGATACTACAAAATCTCCATTCCCACCCCACTCCAGGGGAAGGATATTGTAAAATCCCCATTGTTTCTTCACCCCACTAACCTACTTTCCAGCTCCGTTCTCCTGTGCAGGGCAACAAAAGAGGATCTAGCCAATCAGCTGGGACTCAGGAGCCAGAGAAGAGGTGGGGGCAGGGCCAGTCAGAGGTGGCATTCTGAACTACTCAAAATTTCTGCTACCGGTTCTCCAGAACTGGTCAGAACCTGCTGAAAACCACCTCTGGTTTGCAGCATTCCATAGTCATATGACAACACTTTGCAGTTTTGCTGGAAACTGGTTCATTGGTTCACAGGCTCCATTAGGGTCATATGTTGAGGAACACATGCATTATTACCTTAATGTAAGTTTATGATGAAGCAGAATTAGCTCAATCTGGTTGTGTTTCCTCTCTGGTCAATCCTAAGGCCAAAAGATCTCTCAGATACAAAGCTATGAATATTGTATGGGTATATTGTAGGGATGCTATGAATGTTTTGCATCTTCATTTTTATGATTGAATTATTCAAATTGAGAGATCAGAATACTTACAACTTTGCTTATATAATTTCAGATATTTAATTTTAGAGAAAAATGTTAACACTGTTAACAATTCTCATTTCTAAATTAAGAATGCACAAACATTTTGAAATATTACAATTTAAAAGTGCATCTTTTTATATCTTTTTTGGAAGAAAAACATATCACTTAATTTTGACAGATGGCCAAAGCTTATTCTGGTTCCATGCATGTGGTTTATGGGAATACATTTACAGGGAGATGGCTATCAAGTTATTAACTGAGATGTAGCTCTATTCCAGAATAATGCTATTTCAGAATAGTGAAGTTTTGAAACAGTACACAAAGCATGTATGTACTTTCAGGAATGATGTTTTTTTCTGAAACAGATCTAGCACTGTTTCCAAAAAATAAAGTCCACATGACTAGGGCTTCAGGAACATCACTCAGATCATCAGATTAGAATAGAGTTGGAAGGGACCTTGGAGATCTTCTTGTCCAGCCCTTTGCTCAAGCAGGAGATCTTTACCATTCCAGACTGTCCAGTCTCTTCTTAAAAACCTTCAGTGATGAAGCACCCATAACTTTTGAAGGCAAGCTGTTCCACTGGTTAATTGTCCTCAGGATTTTCTTTTCTTTTCTTTTTTTTTCTTTTCTTTCTTCATATTTTATTTTTTTGGATTTTTTTCTTTTATTTGTTTTTTCTTTTTTCTTTTCCTTTTTCCTTTTTTTTTCATTTTTGACATTTTATTCTTCCTTTCCCCCTCCCCCCCCTTTTTTTCTTTTTCTTTTTCAGGTATCTGGTCCCTGTAGCAGTCCAAACCCAAATAGCTATGAGCGGCAGTGATCAGCAACCAAAGATGAGGGAATGTCCTTGCAACAAGTTAAAATAACCAAACAGAGCTAGATAGAAACCAGCCCCTGACCACATCATCAGTACAATGTCAAAGATGTTGTGGTCTTGTCTCTCGTGAAAGGGAAATCCAGTGCTTTAAAACTGAAACAGTTAAAAATGACTTTAGATTTCCTCTGGGTCAGATGGGGGCTATCACAAAGCTGATGTCATGAAGACATGTCCTTTTAGAACTGTTAGCAAAACTGTGATTAGCCAGTTAGAAGATGATCCTATAAGTCATTTCAGGCTTTTCAGGGGCAGAGTTACAGCTTGTTTACATGAAATGACAAACTGACTCTGGCACAACTCATGATTAACTTAACCAATTATTTGATGCCAGATGAATGAGCCAACCAAGGACAATCCCATTAAAATCAAAACAGTCATCTCATCAGGCATTCCAATTACTTTTGCAAACTGTAGCTCCTGTTTTTTATTTAAGGGAGAAAAAGTTCCACAGTGGCCAGATTAATCATTCAGTTAGGTCTTATATGATTCAGTCTTATATGATTCACCCGTTTTACCTGTACTCAAACTTTGTTGCTGGATGTCTCATATTAGCCATGGCATCCCAGTATGTATGTCTGATATCATGAGATGATTGACCAAAGCTTCTGGTATGCAATATAAAAGAAGAGGCCTCTGTAGTGGTTTTGTCTTTTCTTTTCACTCCCTCCACCCTTCCCAGTGGTTCTGATTCTGTTCACACCAAGATAGGTAAGTAGATAGATAGGTATAAGGAAAATGGTATCTGGGATTTTCAATAAGATGATTCCTTCTGTGTTAATCAGAAACTTAATCCTGAGTTTCTTCATGAATTTGATACTGGAATAGTGCCAGATTCAATTTGCTGAATCATATGAACATGACTTTAAAGGGGCTTTGTTATTTAACACAGAATTTCCCATAATACAGCATTGTGGTTTTGATAAAAGATCATCCAGCTATCTCTAGATGGCCCATCCTCTCTTGTGGTCTCCAACCAATTCATATTTAAAGGAATACTGGCTCAGTTCATATAACTTATTAAATTGACATTAACTGAGCCACAGTTTACTTTAAAAGGTGATGAGAGAATTGAATGAAAAATTAGTCAGAGACTAATTTTTCATTCAATTTTCTAATCACCTTTTAAAGTCATTTCAGCTATTTATGCTAGTGATTTTTATTGTTGCATTAGAACTTTTTTCCTCACATTGCTGAATGTATTGACAATTTGAAAGACTTTCCCCCTGCTACTTTTTCTACTCCAGTGGTAAGTGGTTTATTTTACTGATGTCTCCCACTATAGCATAACTAGCACAGACAATGAAAAGGATTATACTATCATCTACCAAAACGTCTCAGAAACAACCAATGGACTATCACAACCACATGGTATCACCATAGCACACAAACCAAGCTTAAGCAACCAAAAAACCCAAAAATGAAAAAACAAAAGTCATCTTGAGTGAACAGCGTGAAGGACTGTGGCAGCCATTATGTCGGACAGACAGGCAGAAGACTAGCAAAGTGCATCCACAAACACAAACTAGAATTAGAAGGTAAAAACTCCATAAAGACTCTGTATGTTACTTAGGCAGAATATGCGTAACATACAAAATTTAGTGGCTTCGTGTGTTGGGGGATTCTCGTCCGAGTTAGATTACTGAATAACTATAGTGTGAAGGAACCTTGAAGGTCTTCTAGTCCAACTGCCTGCTCAAGCAGGAGACCCTATACCATTTCAGATAAAAGATTGTTTAATCTCTTCTTAAAAACCTCCCATGATGGAGCACCCACAACTTCTAAAGGCAAGTCGCTGATAGTTCTGTCAGAAAATTATTATTTCTAGGCTGGTTCTCTCCTTGATTAGTTTCCATCCATTGCTTCCTGTTCTGTCTTCAGATACTTTGGTTGACCCCTTCTTTTTGTGTGTGTGGCAGCCCCTAAGATATCCAAACACTGCTCCTTGATGCACACAACAAACTTGAGTTGAACACGGATGAGAATGTTAATTGAACCCAGACTCCAAAAGGCTGGGCACTGCTTGTAGAGAATTATACCCAATATCTAGACTTTTGAGGTACAGCACCAGTTTTTACAGAAACAAGTTTGTGGGAACAGGGAAGGCTAATCCCTTGTCCGGTCTCCTCTAGGGGAAAGTGTCAAAAGGGCACGTCCATTGACAATATGAGTGGTTATGCAATATAATTGTAATTGACACTATAAAATGAATGCACAAAACTGATGAACCAACCGATACACCGGAAGTATATATGAGAGTAGATGTTTTTAATGTTTTGTATGTTTGTCTGTTTGTAGAAAATTAATAAAAACTTTATTAAAAAAAAAAAAAAAAAGGGCACGTCGCGTCTCATCTCTGGCGGTCCCTGGTGAGTGTCATGCGCCACTTCTGGAGCTGTCGAGAGAGCAGGTTTTTCCCCGGGGGTGGGGGAGCGGCCAGGTGTGCTGTTTGTTGCATCTGCCGTTCGGCACACCTGAAAAGGGAAAATATCCGGAGGGCCACACCCGGCAAAAAAAAGAGGCTTCCTCCTCGCCGAGGTATCTTGGCAACGGGACTTTTAAAAGCCACCAGTGAGGTGCCTCGACCACCGGCGTCGAGGAAAAAAAAAAAGGGCGACGCGGGAGCTCTTCCAAAGAATCCGCCGAGGCTCCGAACCAGAGCTCCGCAGCCGCAGCCCCCACGGGGGAGCGGGCGTGCCGGCAACACCAAGAGCGCGCGCGCGCCAGCCGGCTGACTGGCGCGCCGAGAAAGAGCGAGGAGAAAGAAGCGCTCTGAGGTAAACGCCTCACGCCCGCTCGCCTTCAGTCAGGCGCGGGGCGCTTTTTTTTTTTTTCCTGAGGAAAAGCCTCAACTTCATGTCTCACGGGCTCAGTCTGCCGCGAAGATGGGGAAGAAGTGGCGGAGTCCCAGCCAGGCGGAGAAAGGCTGCTCCGACAAGGAAGAACTTGGCAGGCGGAGGAGCCGGAGCGCTAGTCGAGGGAGGTTCGCAGAGTCGTGGAAGAGGTTAAGTTCCAGGCACGGCTCTACCAAGCGCTCCGGGTTGGCTTCGCAACAGCCTCCGGTAAGCCCCCCCTGCTGCCTTGGTTTGGTTCGCTTTGGCGCCCTTTTTTGTGTGGCGCGCCTCAACTTCTGCTGCCTTTGGACGCCTTTTCTTTCAATGGACCTACCGCGCCAGGTCTCTCGTGGATCGGCGTCGAGCGGTCATCACGGTCGGTCAGTTTCTCTCTTCGGAGAGAAATTGGCGCTCGGTTCTGACGGGGCGTGGAAGGGGGACTAGGGGCTGTTGCTCTTCGCCAGATCAAAGCGCGAGGCGTGCGTTGGTGTGCCAACACTTCACAACCGTTCGCTGCGCGCGGTCTCTCGGGTGAATGGGTCGCCCTCGGCGATGCTTTGTTTTTTCCCTCCTGCGGCGCTGAGATGAGGGGAACCCTAAGAAACCGGGCCTGATTTCTGTGGAGAGGCACCTCCTCCCCCAAATATAAGTCGTTCACCGCGAATCAAAGCAGTATTTTTACAGCAAATAAAAAGCAGGGTCATTTCTCGAACCCTCTTTTCCATAGGGTTCTTAGAGCACAGGCGTCTGGTAGTGAATATGCCCCTGCCCCCCCCCCCCCCCAATCTAGTATTGCCTTCTTTGACCCATTTTAAATGATGAAGGGATTGCTAGCCTTTAGTGGAGAGATGTCCTTAATGCTAAATCTGAATACAGTACAGAGCAGTGAAATCCACCTGTTACTAAGACCTACTTATCTTGCCCAACCTTGCTATATATTATTACTTCATTCATTTAATAGGTCTCCTGGTGTATGGATAGTTGAATACAATGTTAAAATTGCCGTGATTACCTTCTGGGCTGCTGTTAATTTTTCTGTATCTTGGTGAATGATGTAATTATTCTATCTGTAATTTACTATTGGCTTTCTAATCTATTTGGAGGAAGGGATGATTAGTATTGTCTTCAATTCTGTATTCATTGTTGGAGAATAATAGATAATTTATTAGACCATTTTGAGATAATGAGGCTCATAATCCGTGCAACAATTAGTTACAATGGCTCAACTATGAAGATGAGGACTGTATGAATCTTAGGTTGAGTAGAAACATGTGAAGTTCAAGTGGAAGAATTGCAATGTTAGTTGATTAAAATTCATTACTTTTACTTAGAAGATTATTTTAGATAGTTAAAGATCTTTCCTTAATAGTTTTCTAGCTTCTCTATAAATTATATGTTTGGATTGGTCTGAAGAAGTGTGCTAGATTTTGAAAGCACCAGGTAAAACAGCAACAGGTTGAGCTAGATAGAAGGAATCAGAATATAGAAAGCTGAGGAAGGGGACTTGATATGAAATGGATGCCATGACAACCAAAATCTGGAGAGATAATTTGGTTCTGATATAAACAGATGGTAAGGTATTATTTTGGCTAGTGGTAAAAAAGTCTTTAGTTGTAAACCTACTTGTTAAATAAAGCAGTATCAGTGAATATCATAAAAATCAGTATTTCAATAGTCTTTGAAATAATAATTGTGATACACTATATACAACCTGTAAATGAAGGGATATTAACTGTGCAAAAACTAATGCCTGCTATGTGTCTGAGTTGAAAAGAAAGCCCTATACAAATAATTGACAGGCAATTAACCATTAAGATGTCAACAAAAAGATGTATGGAGAACAAATGTGCATATAATATGTTTTCAAGTCACACTATTTCAAGCTACTTTTTGAAAAAGTAAAATTTGGAGTAGGATATGTTTTGACAATAATGAGGAAATCATTTAGAAAAATGACAGAATTCTCTGTTTGATTATAATGTTGCTTCATTTTTATAATAAGCCATAATTCAGTTTCCATATATTCAGTACACCCTGTAGAAGTCATAGTTGTCATTTGAAACATTATTTTACATCTTTTGTTCTATCCCAGAAACTTTTTTCCTGAAGAATTGCAAATAATCATGTTTTAGTAATTGTTTTGCTTTCAGAAGAACAGTTTTATTAGTTTAGTTCAAAAATTTCTCTGTCTCATGTTTTGAAATGTCCCTGATTATCAAAAAAGTTATAGATCTAAGCGAGGAAAAGTATGGATGAAGTTGATCTATGTAAGAATATTTTATTATAAAGTTTTAAAACTGGGTATATGGTTCCTAATCATGATGGTGGTACTTTAAAGTAAATAAGAATATCTGAACTTTTTGAAATGATTAATCATCTAGCCCTCTTGATAAACAAGACAGTTCAAAGAAATTTACAGAAGTGGATTCAAACGTCAAACTATTTGTTTCTGAGTAAAAATTAATGTGGCATGGGTTCACAGAAAATAAGCAATAATTTAAGGATTAATATTTTGCTCTATGTAGGCAAGAGTTTATAAAGTGGCATAAAAGTGTACAGTTATTTCATTTCCCCAGGACTGAGCAGGATATTACAAATCAGGAAGAGGCAGAAAGTCCAAAAATTAGGTCAATTCCTCAGACGAAGAGATTTATAGTTCAAAGAGAGTCCCAGATGGAAATTGTGGACTGAATGCCAAGTCAGTGTTGGGTATTACTGGTGTCAAATTACATTGAGTATTCAGGGATAAAGGAAATAATTACTCTCTCTCTCTCTTAGCTTGAAAGTACAAAATCATTATCACATCTATTGCACTGATGAGCACACAGAGGTGCCTTGGCCTGGCAGAGGGCAGAAATAAATTCTACAGAAGAATTTCAGTTAGTATCCTATATATAAGGTGAGTGGTTAGATAGACAAGCATAACTGGATTACAGAGTTCCTTCCAATATTATGTAATTCTAGGAAATTTAATGTGTGTGTGATTTGGGAACATAGGGAAATTGGCATGATCCAGCATTGCTTTGGTTAAGTTATCCTGCTGCCTTTGTGTTTTCAAATGATTAAAAGAATCAGAAGAATGTATCATTGATCTCTATTGTATCTATTGAACTTGATGTTCTGTTGTTCCTGATTCTTGCTTCAGCATCACTAGTACATGTAATGGTTATGGTATAATATGGTATTAATATCCATATACTGATTGTTTGCCAAGAAATTTCAAACATTAATTGTTTTAAATTTAAAGCATTTAAGAATACCAACACTGATTTTAAACAGTATCTATTTGGGTTTACATTTTCCTTTTATAGTTCAATGACTCTGTTGCAGTTGCTGTTATTTCATCAATAGCAGTATATTAAAAATTACCCCCTTCTCAATCTCTTAATCTCTAAGGATAAGGCTGAAATCCTAGGTGTGATTGCTACAAAAGAAATCCAGAAGAATTTCCTGACATTTCATTTAGAGATGTTGCATAAACTCAGTGATTTAAAAAACAAACAAATCACAGTTCGAATTATGATATAGAATAGATCTCACTTGGACTCTGGATGAACTAAAGAATAACTCTGTCTAACCTTAAGCGCTTTTTAAACTCTGTTGATTGTGCTTTCATATATTTTATGTTTATAGGACAGGACCTCTCTACTACTACTTTTCCTAGATCACATTTTAACACCTCCCAAACTGGGTTCAAGGAAAGGAATAGTCTTGGTGTGAAACCACATGTGAAACTTATTTGTAAAAGTCAAACTCTCACTTTGTTTGCATTAAGGCGCTTTTAGAACGTGTCAATTTCCTCACCAATTAAAAAAAGACTATTTGCAGTGCAGGAAGACTAAATATACTATTATTGAGATTGGCTATAATAACAGAAACTTTCAAACCCTATTTTACTATACTTCCACCTTTTCATACATCAATGAATTAGGGAGATATCTGAGCTGCTTTGAAATGCTATCTGGATGTTCTGGACTTAAAAATGCTTTAGCCAGTTTAGCTTCGTTTAGCCTGTAACACATTCATTCTTCCTAGTTCTTTTCATGATGTTAATTTGCTTAGAAATTTCAAGCCTGTTTGCTTATAAATCCTGTTATAATTCAGGTGATCAGTGATTTTAAAAAACAGCATGTTAAACTGACTGTAAAATAAAAACTAGCAGTGAATGACAGCGAAATAAATGGCTTAGTACTTCACATCTAATTAACATTGTCATTTTTCTATGACTGAAAGGTTTTGTGATACTTTCTCACACTTGCTTTCTTCCTATTACTTCAAAATTGCTTCATATTTAGTATGGATATTTTAACTCTGAGCCTTGAATTTACTAAAATGTCCTAAGTAAATATAGAAGATTTAAAATACTTTCTCATTAACAAACATCATCAACTTTCCTTCTTATCTCAATTCTCTTTTTATGTTTTCCTTTTTACAGTTATTCATACCAATAAATTTTTTATACATGGCATAATTTTGGAGGGCATTCAAGTTCAGAGAAATGGAATGAACATATTCATTCTGAACAAATTCATCCATTTTTTCAGCTATGTTTGCCTATTTAAAATAAAGAAACCAACAAAAACAAGATGAATGGATTCTTCAAATTTTCCCCTCAATATTTCAAATAATGGCTGAACTAAAGGGATGAATGCTAATTATATATATAATAAACCAAAATGGAATCTTATTGTGAAGATTTGGTTTGATTTGATTTAAAAGCTGCCCAACTCCAAAATGACTCTGGTCAGCTTATAATTTAAAACAGAAAAACAATACAAAGGAACTCGAATATCCCAACAAGAATATCCCATATAACAAAACAAAATTGGACTTTGTGTGCTGCCTGAAGGTCTTGGAAAACAATCTTCAAAACATTGTTAGGATGGAAGTTATTTGGATTTCTATGGAGAATATCATTCCAGAAGGCAGGTACTAAGATAGAGAATGTATGCTTCCTAGATCCTAATAATGACCTTAATGTATCTTAAGTGCATCAGTTCTGACTGATCATACTGGGTGGACAGAAACCATTTGGTATCAGACTTCTTCAGGAAGGTCTCATAACTAGTTATCTGTGCCACAATGCCTCTGGTTGTTGGCAAAGTGGCAACAAATCAATAGTTACTCTACACCTTCTTCCTGAGCTCACAGTCAGTGATACCAGACCTGAAATCCAAATGGGCACGTTAAGAGGGGGGGGGGAACCCTTGCCAATCCAGGTGGATCCTATTGTTGAGAGGGGATGAGAAAAAAATTATTATAGATGGAACTGGTGAAACCAGCAGCAGCCAGAGACCAAAGCTTAAAACACCTGATAATATGCCTCTGAGGATAAGGATGAATGGTGATTGGTCTTTTGTACTCAAACCCTCTTCCCTGAGAATGGCAATGGCTACCTTCTGTTATATCTCCCTCTACTCACTACTATGTTCATCTTTCTTCAAAATCCTTTTAACTGTTCTTGGATCTACAAAATCAGTACCAAAAAGGATTGGAAAACTGCAGATAACAAAAAGTCAGCTGTATTGGTCTTTTGTCTTCTAATAAGATTTGAAATACTCTCTTCACAAAAGATTCTTTTTGTTTCTTTGTAACACTTTCTAAGAAACTGTTAAGACAGCCTTGTTCCATCTCACTTTGGAAGATTCTAAAGCCCCTGTCACACTGCACCAACGGATGCAAAGGGGATGTAAAACGGACAAAAAAGCTTGCCATCCGTTGGTTAATGCGATGTATCCGTTCTGTACTCACTGCCTCTGTTTTGCTTCCACTCTATCCGTCCAGCATCCGTTTATGGACGTTTCATCCACTCAGAAAATTTTGAGCTGCTCAAAACTTTTGCGCGGAAAATGTATCCAATTCGTCCATTCTGCATCCGCTAGGCATCCGCTAGGCATCCGTTCTGCATCCGTTACGCATCCACTATATCCGCTAGGCATCCGTTCCGCATCCGCGCAACTCGCATCTGCTCGGACGCAGGGAGGAAGCGGAACGGACGCGGAACAGACGCGGAATGGATGCCTAGCGGATGCAGCACGGAAACAAAGCATTTAAAACGGAAAAAACCTTCACAGAGGGGACCTATCTCGGATATTAAGGATGTCTAGAGGATGCCTAGAGGATGCCCAGAGGATGCAAAGGGACGCCTATACTGCCTATAAAAAGGGGGAGCAACTCATCTGGATCTCACTTTCAGAGCAGCAGCCCTGCGGTGCAGACCTCTGCAGCCTTCATCTGACTCTTTCTCTTTCACAGCATCCAGTCATGTCCACCGTGGATCGTAACAAAGTCCTTTTGGCAGCCACCATCCTTCTGCAACAGTGCGAAGCCATCTACAGGCTCTGTGAACTCTACTACGGGAAGAAAAAGAGGCGGCCAAGAAGCGTCTGGGTACGAAGATGGTTCGCCAGAAGAGCAGAGGACGAACTGTACAACAAGCTGATGGTGGAGCTCAGGAACGAAGACACTCGTGCATTCCAGAACTTCATGAGGATGCCTCCAGCCATGTTTGACGAAGTTGTGGAGCGGCTGAGACCCAGGTTCACCAAGGCAAACACCAACTTCCGGCCCAGCCTGGAACCTGGGCTCAAGGTGGCACTGACTCTGTACCACCTGGCCTCAGGGACCACCTACAGGAGCATGCAGTACGGCTGGAGGGTGCCACACAGCACCATCAGCATTGTGGTCAGAGAAGTGGTGCAGGCCATCATCGAAGAATACAAGGAGGAGCTCCTCCAGTGCCCCTCCACTGAAGAAGGATGGAAGAAAGTTGCAGAGCAGTGGCAGGGAGGCTGGCAGGAACCAAGGCTGGCAGGAAGGCTGGCAGGGAGGCAGGCACCAAGGCTGGCAGGAAGGCTGGCAGGGAGGCAGGCACCAAGGCTGGCAGGAAGGCTGGCAGGCAGGCAGGCACCAAGGCTGGCAGGAAGGCTGGCTCGCAGGCAGGCACCAAGGCTGGCAGGGAGGCTGGCAGGCAGACATGAAGCAAGGCTGGCAGGCAAACTGGCTGGCAGCAAGGCTGGCAGGCAGACTGGCTGGCAGCAAGGCTAGCAGGCAGGCAGGCAGGCAGACAGCAAGGCTGGCAGCAAGGCTGGCAGGCAGGCAGACAGCAAGGCTGGCAGGGAGGTTGGCAGAAAGGCTGGCAGGCAGGCAGACAGCAAGGCTGGCAGCGAGGCTTGCAGCAAGGCTTGCAGGCAGGGATGCAGGCAGGGCAGGCAAGGCTGTCAATCCATCCGGCAGCAGGTCTTTCCTCTGAATGGTGACCTGCTTCAGAGCTGCTTCCCTTATATCCGCGGGGCTTACGCAATGCATCCTCCCCGCATGCGCAATTAATGCTAGGCATCCATTAGGCTTCCGCTGTGCATCCGCTAGGCTTCCGCTCTGCATCCGCTTCATCCGCTCGGCATCCGCTGTGCATCCGCTGTATCCATTCCGCGACCGCTTTGCTGAGGTCTCCCTGTGCCATCCGCTCCCATCCGCTTCCATCTGCTGGGCTTCTGTTCCACATCCGCTTTCCATCCGCCCTGCGTCCTCCCCGCGTCTGTTCCCTTCCGTGTTATCCGCTCCGGTTATGCAAATTTTCGCCCCTTTTGAGAGCAGATAACAACGGATGGAACATTTTTCTTGTCCGTTGTGTCCTTTTTACTAACGTTTTGCATCTGTTGGGCGGTGTGACAGGGCCTTTAAATAGTGACTCAGAAAGTTTTAGCAATACCCTTCCTTGATTAATGGTGTCTTGAATGTGTTGTGAACAATAAATTAATGCTACTGTCTCCTTCGTTTAATTATGAGCAGTTTCCAGATCCCTTACAATCTGTACATTTTGGTAGTACTAATTGGTATTAGTTTACAAGATACCTTTATGCTCCTGTTATCAAATATTCCCCATTAGTGCCTAATATTACATCTAAATCCAAATATTAGACTACAGTAGATAGTCTGGGTTTTATAAAGTAATTTTCTTCCATCCTGATTCTGGAAAACAGCAATTAAAAGGTTACACTGGTTAAATCCAGGGACTAAAGTTATGCTACATATAATATTTTTTATTTTTTTAACAAACATTTATGACTTGCAGATAGGAATTGTAAGAAAATTATTTGGGCTGTTGCAATATTTTTCATGTTCTTCTAAAAGTGTATATTTCTTAACAATAATAGCAATAGCACTTAAACTAAAGACTAGGTCACATCGGCCGATGGATGCAAAACGTATGTAAAAAGGACACAGCGGATGAGAAAATGTTCCATCCATTGTTATCCACTCTCAAAAGTGCCCCAAACTTGCATAAACAGAGCGGACAACAATGGAAAGGAACGAACGGGGAGAAGACGTAGCGAGGATGTTAAGCGGATGCTCAACGGAAGCCTAGCGGATGGAAGCGGATGGAAGCAGATATCACATCTGCAGGGCTTCCGGGGGAGCACAGAAAAGCGGACGCGCAGCAGAAGGGGCGGATGCGGAGCGGATGACGCAGATGCAGAGTGGACACCTAGCGGATGCCTAGCGGATGCCTAGCGGATGCCTAGCAAATGCAAAGCATTCACTGCGCATGCAGGGAGGATGCATTGCGTCAGCCCCGCGGATATAAAAAGATGCAGCTCGCAAGCAGGTCACCATTCAGAGGAATGCTGCCAGACACATCTTCAGCCAACAACCATGGGGAAGAAGAGGAAGCCTGTGCCTACTCCTGCCAGCCCTGGCAAGAAGGACAGGACCACCATCCCACCCCCTGGCGCTGACTCTGCTTCTGCTGGGGCTTCTGCTGGTGCTGACTCTGCTGGTGCTGGTGCTTCTGCTGGTGCTGACTCTGCTGGTGCTGGTGCTGCTCCTGGTGCTGCTCCTGGTGCTGGTGCTACTGCTGGTGCTTACTCTGCTGGTGCTGCTCCTGGTGCTGGTGCTTCTGCTGCTGCTGCTCCTGGTGCTGGTGCTTGTGCTGGTGCTTACTCTGCTGGTGCTGCTCCTGGTGCTGGTGCTGACTCTGCTGGTTCTGCTCCTGGTCCTGCTGGTGCTGTTGCTACTCATGCTACTGCTGGTGCTGCTCGTGCTACTGCTGGTGGTGGTGGTGTGGTGGACCAGACCCTAGAACCTCAAAGCCCTACTGATGAGGGCCCAGAAGGCCCTGCCAGAGGGAGAAAGATGCATCCACGAGATAGGGAGAGGAGACAGTACTCCATTGAAGAGGAACATGAGGAGGAGGTGCTCGAATGGCTGAGGGAGTACGAGTACCTCTGGTGGAAGGGACACAGGCTCTATTGAGACACCAAGCAGAAGCAGGTGGCTTGGAGAGAGAAGGCGGAGAGCCTGGGCAACACTTCGGAGGTCCTCCTCGGATGGTGGAAGCACATGCACACCTGGTATGGGAAGCTGCACCTCAAGAAGTCTGGCCAGGCCGCAGTCAAGCTCACCAACCAGGAGACCTACATGATGGCCAAGTGCAGCTTCTTGGAGGGTGAGGTCCGCCACCGAGGAGCAGCCCCTCTGTCAATCCTCTCTCTCAGGCAGCCCACAGAGAGCCAGTCCTCTTCTGGCCAAGAGTCAGCTCCTGTGTCCAGGCAGGTATCTTTGGAGTGCTGCACGACAGAGACCCCCCCAACAGCTGCACTCCCCATGGCAGAGCACATGTAGGACCCCCTGATGCAGTTGGAGCAAGAAGAGGCCACTGCCACCAGAGACCAACCCACCCCTACCCCCAGCTCCACCTCCACAGAAAGCAGGCAGAAAGCTAAACCAGAGGGACAGAGCCACACTGTCCTGCTGGAGATCAGGGACACCATCAAAAGCAGCATAGATCTCCTCTCTCAGCTGGTACACTCCCACATACCATCCTCTAACAGAAAGCCCTTCTTCACCTACGTGAACCAGACCCTCATGGACATGTCCGAATCCCAGTACCAGATGATCAAGGAGAGGATCACAGGTCTTCTGCACCACCCTCCAGGCCCAGCTGAACCTGCTCCGACCCAGTCCAGGTCTGCTCCACCACCCCAGGTGATGTCACAGCCCTTCCAAGGCTTTCAACAGTCCCTCACCTACCAAGGCTACGACTACCAGGAGTTCCAGCAGCACAGGCAGCCCTTCCCAGTCCAGGCACTGGTACATCGTACACCACAGGTGCCACCGATGCCACAGACGCCAAAGATGCCACCGATGCCACAGAAGCCACAGATGCCACCAACGCCACAGATGCCACCAATGCCTCACCTCGCTCACTTGCAGACCAGACAGCCCCACTACACTCCTCCTTCCTCCACCCCACAGCCAAGCCCGGCCAGGCACCCCAATGGCGCCTCAGACCAGCACTCCAGCCACTGCCACCTCCACAGCACCTGGACCCTTCACCCTGAGACTATGGGCATGCCTCAGAGTGACTGAGAAGACACTTTACTTGGGTCATTTTGCTTTGACAGTTTGTTATTAATAAAGGTTATCTTTGCTTCACACACTTGGTTCAGTTCTTTTAGGAAATAAAGTCTTGGTGGAAACTTTTAGAAATGGTTTAAGCCTTTGCATGCTTGTGGGATGGGTAAGGATAGCTGTGGGATGGGCAGGGATACCTGTGGGATGGGTAATAGCTGTGGGATAGATAAGCCTCCAGTGCAAGCATAGTGGGACTGTATCGTCCACCCTTCCAGGTGCCACACTTATGGCCCTTTATTATCAATAACAATGCAATCATTCATCAACACATGTCAACATAAACACAACTCTTTATTAAATGCCCTGTTCATTGTAGGGCCACTCAACATACAAGGCACAATCTCATCAGTGTGATGAGACAGGCTGAAGGAAGCATCCATTAAACATCTACCATCCTGTCTTGCCACTCCACTGCTCCAGCTGGGGAGTTGCACCAGTGTCTCAGTAGGTTGCGCTGCTTCTTCCCTTCATGTGAAGCTCTGTTGGGGCCTTGCACATCCACAGTGTCTATCAGGTTTCGCCCTTGCCTCCATTCACCAGGCTCCATGTCCCCATTGCCTTGTTGATGGTCCACAAGCCTGTTCTGCAACACTGGGTAGCGGGTGCGCATGAGATTGTGCAGGATGCAGCAAGCTTCCACGATGTTCCTCACAGTTTGTGAGCGATGCTGCATGGTGGTGAGAAGTACCTAGAATCTGTTGGCCAGGATGCCAAAGGCGTTCTCCACCACCCGTCTTGCCCTGGACAGCCTGTAGTTGAAGATCCTCTCTTCACGGGTGAGGCATCTGGAAGTGTAGGGCTTCATGAGGTAGGTTGTGAGGGAGAAGGCGTCATCCCCCACGATGAAGTAGGGCACATCTTGTGTGTTGTTGGGCAGGGGGTCTGGATCTGGGAAGCCCATGATTGGGTTGCATTCCAGCCCCTCCTTGAGGTGACTGGCGTTGTATACCTGGGCATCTGAAGCTGACCTGTTGCCTGAAGCATTGATGTACATGAACTTGTAGTCAGCATTGACCATGGCGAAGAGGATGATGCTGAAGAAGCCCTTGTAGTTGAAATAAGTGGACCCTGAGTTGGCTGGAGCTTTGCAGGCCACGTGCTTCCCATCTATGGCTCCAACTGTGTGGGGGGAGTTTCACTTCTGATACCACTGTTCTGCAACTTTCTTCCAGCCTTCTTCAGTGGAGGGGCACTGGAGGAGCTCCTCCAGGTATTCTTCGATGATGGCCTGCACCACTTCTCTGACCACAATGTTGATGGTGTTGTGGGGCACCCTCCAGCCGTACTGCATGCTCCTGTATGTGGTCCCTGAGGCCAGGTGGTACAGAGTCAGTGCCAGCTTCAGCCCAGGTTCCAGGCTGGGCCGGAAGTTAGTGTTTGCCTTGGTCAACCTGGGTCTCAGCCGCTCCACAACTTCGTCAAACATGGCTGGTGGCATCCTCATGAAGTTCTGGAATGCACGAGTGTCTTCGTTCCTCAGCTCCACCATCAGCTTGTCACACAGTCCGTACTTGGCTCTTCTTGCGATCCATCTTCGGACCCAGACACTTCTTGGACGCCTCCTTTTCTTCCTGTAGAAAAGGTGAAAGAGCCTGTAGAGGACTCCGCACTGTTGTCGAATGATGGCGGCTACTAAAAGGAGTGTGTGACGATCCATGGTGGAGATAATTGGATGCAATGGAAGAGCAAGAGCAAGAGGAAGGCTCAAGAGGTCTGCACCCCACGTCTGCTGGACTGAAAGTGAGATCCAGGTGATTTCTCCCCCTTTTTATAGGAAATATCGTTTTTTCCGCTAGGTGTCCTTCTGCATCCTCTAGACATCCTGCAGACATCCTAAATATCCGAGATACGTTCCCTATATGAACTTTTTTTCCATTTTAATGCTTTAGATGCGAGCTGCATCCGCTTTCATCCTTTCTATGTCCGTGCTGCTAACGCTGTGTGTCCGTTCCGCGTCCATTTCGCTTCCTCCCTGTGTCCGTTTTCCGCTGGAGCGGATTTGAGTTGCACGGATGCGCAGCGGATGCTTAGCGGATATAGCGGACACGTAACGGATGACAACGGATGTTCCCCATATGCGTAGCGGATGTATAACGGACACGTTGGAGACTTCATCCGCTCAAAAAGTTTTGTGCAGCTCAAAACTTTTTGAGTGGATGAAATCTCAGTAGACGGATGCTGGACGGATAGAGAGTATGAAAAACGTATGCAGTGAGTACAGAACGGATGCATCGCATTAACCAACGGATGGCAAGTGCTTCTCTTCATTTTACATCCTCTTTCCATCTGTTGATGCAGTGTGACATGGGCTTTATATACTGTTTCACAGTGCTTTTCAGCCCTCTCTAAGCAGTTTACAGAGTCAGCATATTGCCCCCAACAATCTGGGCCACATTTTACCAACCTTGGAA
The DNA here is from genome assembly GCA_015471245.1 of Laticauda colubrina. Taxonomy (NCBI): domain Eukaryota; kingdom Metazoa; phylum Chordata; class Lepidosauria; order Squamata; family Elapidae; genus Laticauda; species Laticauda colubrina. Next base: position 50,538,409 of record BLBF01000004.1, on the reverse strand, counting down.
GGATTGGGTGAGTCAACATTGAGCCGGTGAGACTCAAACTGCCAGCAGTCAGCAGAAGTAACCTGCAGTTCTGCGTTGTTTCATAATTTTAAAACAGTTAACATAATTTCCTTACAAACATCTTCATTTGAAATCTATTAGGTAGGAATTGATATATACACTATATATCTGCATCCATTCATATCCATATCCATACACATACACATATATATACACACATATTATATATATATACACTACTTTACAAACACATTATCTACATTATAAAACACTCGAAAAGAAATTAAAATTTAAAATAGTGAGAGAAAGAATGACATAAATATGAATAAATATTGTAATATTTTCTTCCCCCATCTTATGTTATTGTCTTACTTCCATATCATTTGTAGTGGGTATATTTAACTTTAGAGATTTCTGTCCTAGGGTACTGTGTACAGCAGATAGATTACTCAATTCTCTCTTCCTGGGTTAATTTGAATCTAGTATTTCTTAATTTTTCTTACAGGATCCATTCCTACTTTAAAAAAATCATAGTTGATCCCACAAGAGATTTTATTTCTATGGATTATATTTATTGATATGTACTATGTTAAAAATTGCAATTGGCATACTCATTGCTACTACTACTTCTCATGATTATATGATAGGATTTTAATAATATATTATTTTTCAGTATGAACTGGCAAATAATTTTGATTTTGTGGACCCTCCCCAAAAGGGCCTTGGGAACCTCAGAGATCCTTAGGTGACACTTTGAGAAACTGATTGTATTGTATTGCCTATTATATTAGATTACACTTTTTCTACCAGTTATATTTTATTAATTCATTCTTCTCTCAATTTTGTACTTTTCCCATCAGAGAGTTGTGTTGTTCTTTCGGTAGTAAAAAAAAAAAAAACTTTTTCCTTTCCTTAGAAGAGCCTTTCAGTGCTATATTCCAATCTTGACAGAATTTTATCTTATTTCTCCGTGTTACCTTTCTCTGTTGACATATGTCTGGTGGTTCACATCATAATTGTGATACAATCAAAATGTGTTGAGGGCCCCATCTGTTTTCTCAGGCCTTTTAAATATGATTAGATAGCTATATTCCTTCACTTTCCTGGGCCATTGGTTGCTGTCCTTTCTTAAATTGCCCACACATTTGCTTGTAAAAACAGTATTATTAGAGCAGCATCAGTGTAAGAGATGAATATAATGAGAGGTGAAGAGAATTAAAAATAATGGGAATCTAAAAGTTTAAATGTAAGTTGGTAGGTAAAAAGAGGTTAAGGAACAGTTATTAAAATACATTTCTGTCAAGGCTAAAAAATGTGGGATATTAATAGGAAAGGTGATGTTTATCATGCTTGGTTAATTATGCTAAATACTAAAAGGTACAAAAGAACAGCAATATTTTAAGTGGAATAATGTTCCTGAGAGAATCTTGATAAATGATTTGCTGAACAGATAACTGAATTAATATATGTTTTTTTGACTTTGAAGTATATAAATGATATAAATAATTTGCCAATATAAGCAATTGGCAGTTGAGATTTTCCTGTTTTGTTACCCATTTCAGTTAAATTGAGCTATGTGATGCTTCTCCATTGGGGTGGAGATAGTATTCAGGATTGGGTAATCAGTCACCTCTTGGTGATTGGACTGAGTCTGTCAAATCTTTGAAGACACTCCCCCTGTTGCTAGTGTCTTCCCAGAAATTGACTCAGTCAGCTTGCTGGATGACGTGTTAATTTCTGCTCCTAAAAAGAACTAAATTTAACCCATTTTAATTAGAAAATTGCAAAAAAAAAATCACCAATCCTGAAAATTATCTCAACTATGAACCGGTCTACCAGTTTGACAGCCATCAAAGACAGCGCGGTCAGGAGCTCCGGCCCAGGCTGTTGGACATCAGATTGGCTGAGGGCCCATCTACAACGTTATTATAGTGGGAAAAGGAGGAAAAGTCTTTCCAAAACAGGTAAGAGTTGAAATTTTTTTAAAAAAATATTGGAATAAAAAATTACCATGGAATGCTAGCCGTGCGATAAGGAGAGTGGAGGAGACAGCTTGCAGGCTGTCAGGTTCTCTTAGCCCAGCAGCCCTAATCCAGGGACATGCCTGCAGGGCTCAAAAGAGCTCCAAAGCAGCTGAACAGGATGAGAGCCATAGAGATAAGGCTCTGGACAAGTTGTGGGCAAGAGGAAAAGAAATGGCCCAAAATGCTACAGAAATGGTGCTCAGCACAGTTTCCCACCTGAATGAGGAGCGACCTTTATTAAAAGAAGATAGGCAGCTGCATACTGAGAGGAGTGTAGTAACAGAAATGGCCACAGGGGGAGCTGAGGAGCACGAATTGCTGCAAACCTTCATGGAAGCCTCTGAGATAAGAAATTTCTTTGCAGTCTGCCCAGCAACAGTGCAACTGCCAAGAGTTTCAACCCAGAGATCCTGAATGGCCCCTGAGGGTACATTTATTCCCAATGTCAACTGGAATTAGACCAATCAAGGAACAAGAGCCTGAATTCCAAATTAACATGCAGGCTATTTTAGCTGAGGCAGTAAAACAAGTGGTGTCAGCAGCCTTAAAACAGAACAGGAGTTTGCCTTCAGAGGCCTCAATTTCATCATCAAGACATAGCAGGAGATACAGGTCTCATTATGAAGCTGATCTTTCGTGGCATTCTGAATCAGGGTCCTATGCTCATGCTGAAAGCTCCCACTCCATCCCATCTGATAGTGACCAAATGATGGACAGAAATTATTCAGATGAAGAAGGCCTGGAGGATTCTGACCAAGTCTCAGTCCCAGGCCTATTTCAGCCAGCCATATTCAAGTCGCTCTTCAAGGCTAAGAAAACCACAGTGCGGGGCTTGGTTTCTGAACCACATGAGCCTACACAAACCCCTCAGAAGACCCCAATGAACCATTGTTTTCTGAAAAAAACATTACAGGAGATATCATTCCTGCACCAAGGATGTTCACTACAGTCACCCAAATGCAGTGGTCATCACTTGGGTCAGATCCAAGTCCGTCCTCCCTGGACAGAAAAATGCTCAGCGTGGCTGCTGATCTCTCCAAGGCCCTGGAAGTGCCCGCTGTGGATGCCCCAGTTGCAGTCCTACAAGCCAATAATGATATTCCTGGGGAGCCTGAGGACTTGCTGAAGGCAGAGAAGAGGACTGAACAAACATTGCAGAAAACGTTCCTGTCAGCAGCATGGGCAGTGAAGGCCTCCACGGCCGCATCGTTGTTTTTTTTAACAGGGCCTCTCTCATATGGCTTCAAGAGCTGCAAGAGAGAATTCCACTGGACGATGACAGGTCACATCAGCATATAAACAAACTGTTAGCAGCAGTGGAATTTTCAGCCTATGCCACCCTCAGTGTAGTCAGATTTGCATCTTGGGCAATAGGGAGAACTGTAACCTCTCCCCACTTGCCAATGGCAGGCTGAGTTGAGACATAAGTGGAAGCTGGCCACTTCCCCCTTTAAAAGGGAGAAATTGTTTGGAGAAGCCCTGGACACGGTGCCAGTGGACTCCAAAGACAAGGGGAAGATCTTGCCCTCCAGATCTAGACAGGGTGAATTCAGATCTACGCCCTATTTCAGATGGCCTTACTGTCGGGCTCCAGAAGCGGGGGTGGTGGTGGTTTCTAGGCCACAAAGGCCTTTCGTCCCCAGACAGGATCAACCCCGGGACAGGACAGGTAGAAATCACCCTTTCATTGCTAAACAGCCCTTTTGAGGGGGGGGAGTCATCCCTTCCAATGCCCCAGATAAATTTGATGTCAACCCTCCCATTGGGGGACGTTTGGCATTATTTGCCAGATGTTGGGAGGAAGTAACCACAGACACCTGGGTCCCGCTCGGGCCATTCTATAGCATTCCTCTCTATATCCCCAAGGTTTTTTATTTACTGTCCTGTCTCCAAGAACAGAGAGAGAAAAGTCATTATGGAAACAGCTATTAATCACCTGCTGTAAATTCAGGCTATTCAGCCAGTGCCTGAGGACCAATAGGGCATGGGATTTTATTCCACCTTGTTTGAATTCCTAAAGCCTCAGGTGGGTGGAGGGTAATTCTGGACTTGAAGCATCTTAACCGCCAGGTAAATACAGGTGGTTTAAAATGCATTCCTTCTATTCTTCCAGCCTATAGACAATTCCTCAGGTTCTGCTATAATGGGAGGCATTATCAATACAGAGTGTTGCCCTTTGGGCTGTCATCTGCCCCCAGAACATTTGCAAAGCTGTTGGCAGCCCTGGCAGCCCATCTTAGGGCCATCCCAGTAAGAGTCCAGTGTTACCTAGATGACATACTGGTCCAGTTATCCTCCCCATCTCGAGCAACAGAGGATTTGGAAATCACCATTCAGGTGCTCCAGGGGCATGGCTCCTCTGTCAACGAGGCCAAATGCCACTTCACTCCCACCAATTATCTATTCCACCTGGGAGCTATAATAGATACCATTTCCTGCAAGGTGTCCTTATTCCAGGAACATCAGGAGAGTATGAGGGAATTAGTTGGGCAAGTGAAACCTAAACATAGGATGTCCTTGGCTATGCTTTCCAAGCTCCCGGGGAAAATGATATCATGTATTAATATTGTGCTCTGGGCTAGATTCCATGCTAGGCCACTCCAATGGTTTCTTCTCCCATATCAGAAGACAGGTAGGAGTTGTTTCCTTCTACAGGTCAGATTGACTCCACTGGTCTTGAGATCCTTATGATGGTGGTCATCTGAGGCCCTTTTCTTGGGGCTCTTATTCAAGGACCCTGACAGGTTAGTGTTGACCACAGATGCTAGTCTCTATGGCTGGGGAGCCCATATTCAATCCAGGGTGGTTCAGGGACAATGGTCCCAGGCAGATTTGGGCCATAATATTAATTGGCTAGAGCTTAGGGCAGTTCATCTGGCCCTGAAGTACTTAGAGGATGCTCTCAGGTAAGAACATCCTGGTTTTGACTGACAATGTGTCAACCAAGGCTCACATTAACCTCCAGGGTGGGACACATTCACGGCCATTGATGCTAGAGGCAGAACAACTCTACTTATGGGCAGAGAGACACCAGATATCGCTTAGAGCTGAGCACATTGCAGACGTGGCCAGTGTTAAGGCTAATTGACTTAGCAGAGCCACCATTGACCATGCAGAGTGACGTTTGCACCTAATTTGTTTCAGAAGCTGTCAGATCACTTCAGAGTACCAGCTGTGGATCTCTTCACTTCCCAGGAAGTGATGCAACTCCCGAGATTCTTCTCCAGGTTTGTGGTTCCGGGGCCAGAGGGAAAGAACGCTTTATGCAGCCCTTGGCCATGGGAGCTCCTTTATGCCTTTCCTCCTCTGCCAGTGATCCCGAGGGTGATCTGGAAACTGTTGGCAGAAAGAGAAGAACTTATCCAGAAGGCCATGGTTTGTGGACTTAGTAACCCTTTCTATCTCCAGACCTTGGAGGATACTAGAGGACAGAGTGTTGCTCAGCCAAGGGCCAGTATTGCATCCAGAGCCCCAGTGGCTTCAGTTGGCTGTCTGGAGATTGAGCGGGGATCTCTGATCTGGGTAATAAGAGCTATCCAAGCCTCCAGGATACCCTCCACCAACCGCATATACGATGCAACCTGGAAGGCTTTCAGCAAATGGTGTTCTAAGTCTGACATTGACCCTTGTGGGGCCTTGATTGCCCAGGTTCTGGACCTTCTCCAAGAGGGCCTAGGCAAGGGACTTTCACCAATGCTGCGGGGGCAGGTTGCAGCCTTGTGCTCTGTTCTATCCTTGGGGGGCATGGAATCTTTGTCTAGACATCCCATGGTCCACAGGTTTCTGAAGGGTGCTGCAAACCTGAGGCCTCAAGTGGTTCATCAACATTCGACTTATGACCTCTCTAAAGTACTGTAGTCGATGACTGAGGTCCCATTTGAACCACTGAGATCCTCTTCCTTGCAGTTTTTGTCTTGTAAGGTGGCCTTCCTGGTAGCAATTATCTCTGCCAGAAAGATTTCGGATTTGGTAGCTTTATTTGTCAGGAAGGACCTTTGTGTGTTTCACACTAAATGAGTTGTGACTAGAGCCTTCTTTCATGCCAGAGGTGAAATCGTGGTTCCACGGAGCCCAGGTTCTCATCTTATCTGATTTTTTCCCGCATCTTGTGCATGCATTAGAAAGAAGATGGCACACTCTGGATGTTCGCAGAGCCTTGCAGATTTATGTTTAGCGGACATCGCTCTTCAGGAGGTCTGAATCCCTCTTTATTTCCTTTCAACCTTCTACTATGGATTGCAAGGTTACTCCAACCACTGTGAGGAGATGGATAAGACTGTCCATATCCAAGGCCTATCAAACCCAAGGACTTACGGTTCCTCCATGCATAACAACGTACTCAAAGAGAAGTGCAGCCACGTTGGCAGTATGGGCCACTCAAGCCTCTCTGGAGAAGGTTTGCAGGGTGACAACCTGGGCCTCACCTTCTCCATTCATCAGACACTATAAGCTGGACTCTTTTCTTTCTGCTGAGGCAGCTTTTGGACAGAGAGTTCTGCAAAAGGTCCATCCTGTTTAGGGGATTTGGACAGCACTGGGCCCACCCATAGGATAGCCAGCTTTGGTGTGTCCCAATTCTGAATGGTATCTCCACCACAATGGAGAAGTGTCATTGGTTGTCACCTGATATGACCTTTTTCTTTGGGTGGAGATGGCATTCAATCCCACCCTGTTTTAGTAGGCTCCGAATCTAATGGAAAGATAACCGATAATAAGAGTTGGAAGGGACCTTGTAGGTCATCTAGTCCAACCCCCTGCCCAAGCGGGAGACTCTACACCATTTCTGACAAATGGCAGTCCAATCTCTTCTTGAAAGTCTCAAGTGATCGCGCTCCCACAACTTTTGAGGGCAAGCTGTTCCATTGGTTAATTGTTCTCACTGTCAGAAAATTTCTTCTTATTTCCAGGTTAAATCTCTCCTTGTTCAGTTTCCATCCATTATTTCTTGTCTGGCCTACAGGCGCTTTAGAAAATAGCTTGACCCCTTCCTCCCTATGGCAGTCCCTCAAATATTAAAAGACCACTATTATGTCCTTCTTTTTACTAGACTAGCCAAGCCCAGTTCCTGCAACCGTTCATTGTATGTTTTAGCCTCCAGTCCCCTAATCATCCTGGTTGCTCTTCTCTGTACTTTTTCTAGAGTCTCAACATCTTTTTTGTAATGTGATGAACAAAACTGGATGCAATACTCTAGGTGTGGTCTCACTAAGGCTTTATACAGTGGTATTAGTACTTCCTTTGATCTTGATTGTATCCCTCTGGATCTTGAGCCTATCTTCCTGGGTGTTAGCTATTCCTGCCAGCTTAGTATCATCTGCAAATTGGGTAAGTTCCCCTTCTATTCCCTCATCTAAAATGTTAATGAAGATATTGAAGAGTACTGGGCCTAAGACGGAACCTTGTGGCACCCCACTGCTTACTTCTCTCCATGTAGACTTGGACCCATTAAGGACTACTTGTTGAGTATGGTTTGCCAGCAAGTTGCGAGTCCATCTCGTGGTGGTACTATATTCCACTTTTTTCTAGCTTACTAAGGAGTAGGTTGTGGTCGACTTTGTTGAATGCCTTGGTGAAATCTAAATATATTATGTCCACAGTATTTTGCTGGTCTACTAATTTAGCCACTGTGTTGAAGAATGAAATAAGATTGGTTTGACATGATATGTTCTTAACAAACCCGTCCTGACTGCTACTTATTACTTTACGTGTTTCTAGATATTGGCAGATCAGTTTTTTTATTATCTTTTCCAGTATCTTCCCGGATATTGATGTTAGGCTGATTGGTCTATAGTTTCCTGGGTCTGTTTTTTTTCCCTTTTTTGAAGATGGGAACCACATCAGCTCTTTTCCAGTCCTCTGGTAGTTCCCCGGTGCTCCAGGGTTTTTGAAAGATATGGTGCAGTAGTTCTGAGATGACCTCTGCCAGCTCCTTTAAGACTCTGGGAATGTAATCCATCAGGACCCGGTTATTTATGTTCATCAAGTTCAGTCAGGTGTTCTCTTACTAGTTTTTTGCTTATTTTAACTTTTATTTCTGGTCTGTCTTTTACAGTTATGTTTTTTGTGGGTTGAGCTATAGTTTCTTTTTGCATGAAGACCGAATGGAGCATGTTATTGTTACAGGAGCACACATCAGCTGTCAATATTCCTTCGCCAATTTCTGGGAGGTCCCTAGTAATAAGGGGAGTGTCTTCAAAGATTTGACAGACTCAGTCCAATCAGTAAGGGTGACTGATTACCCAATCCTGAATGCTATCTCCACCCAAAGAGAAAGGTTGTATCGGGTGAGAACCAACAACCCCTTGCAGAGGTAATTAAAATTAAATGAGATTTCATTGAATCATTCAAAATCAGATTGTTGAATAAGGTGTCTTTCAACTTTTTGAAAGGATTTAAGGGCAATCTGGAGTTTTGATGCCTTTGCAGAGTCTTGGACAGTATTTCAGCTTTCCTTATATGTGTGGGCAAAGTGAAAGATTACATGATGTGGTGAAATTAGGCAAACAATGAAATATATCATCTCTGTTGACCCTGTCTACATAATAGGTGTTTGTAAGGAAAATAATGTTAACCATTAAATGAGAGAGAGAATTACTTCTAATGATTAAGACATCAGGCTAGAAACTGAGGCACTATGAATTCTAGACCTGCTTTTGGCAGAAAGCCAGGTAGGTAACCTTGGGCCAGTCAGTTTCTCTCAGCCCTAGGAAGGAGGCAATGGCAAATCATTTCTGAAAAACCATGCCAAGAAAACTGCAGAGACTTGTCCAGTCCATTTCCAAAATCAAATATGATTGGAGATGAAAGAAAAAATACTATCTACTTTATTAAGCCCTCCCAGTGATCTAGCCGACCCATTTATAAAAAAGGGTTGGACTCTGCAACTACAGTAGTTACTGATCATCAGATTCCTGAAAAGCACCTAACTGTTAAATTTCTGAAATTAGATGGTCTAAGAGTATATATGGATTGAGAAACAAATTAATTGAGAATTGACCTCCTTTGACCATGCTTTAATTCTAAAAAATGGGGCAGAAAGATTATACAAACCAACAGGTTTCACTTTTTATAGCTTTCATGGATTTTAGAGCAGCTTTCAATCTGATTTCTTTTTTCACCCAATCTTTGGTGCAAATTACAAAACTCTTCTTAGACAGGTGCTATCACTGATCTTTAACTGTATACTAAAATTACCATAAAAATGAAATGCCATACCTAAGCAAGCTACGCCGATGACAAACTATATTCTATTAACCAAGACAGGACTGTATTCTTGTGCCATTGTTGTTTAACTAGTATATTAATGTACTTGTTGCCATGATAAACAATCTTTTTCATCAGCCACCAAAACAGGCAGAAAAACATAGTTCAGTCCTATTATAATTAGATGATACCAAATCCCAGACTGATTGGCTGAAGAAGGGCACTGTGAATATTGGCAAATTGTTAGTTTCTGAAGCTCTGAAAATCAGTTACAAGACCTTGTGAATCTTCTTTGTTTATGGAGCCCTTCAGTCAGTTGTGGATTCTGATTTTTTCAGGGTATTAATTTGTGTAGAAAGCCTATAAGTAAAGTGGATTTTCACCATGAAAACGTACATTATACAAAAGGAGGACAAGCCTAATGTCTTGAAATTTACAGGATGCATTCTTGTCTCCTATAAAGGACAACAATGGCTCTACCCTCTCTAATTCTTCTTTTTTAGACAATTTATATAACTCTTGCATATCTTCTTGCCTACAACAGCATTTTTCTCTATCAAGGTGTTTGCAAGAAATATAAATGACACCTTCCCCCTTCCACAGATAACATAGTTCAGGGATATGCATTTTGAAGAAGTACGACAGATAACTAAGAAAGGATGGATAACAAGAGATTTGAATTTGGTGTATGAAAATATTCAGCTAAATTTGTTGGATTCTAAAATTGAAATAGGTTTAGAAGAGTTGTGCCATGCTTAAGGAGAGGGCATAGCTCTACATTTTAGAAGTTCATCTCCTCATTGTAACTATATTGCTAGCTATTTTAGGGGATTAATAAGCTATTGGAAGGCATAATAGAAGAGAAGGCATGGATGAAAATAATTTTCAAAGCTCATAATTTGCAGGCCTCAAATGCATATAGCACCTCAAAAACAGTTCCCAAGGTAGTAGATTTGGAAAGTTCTTATTTTGTATTGTACATTTGAGGAATATGATCTGATGTATTGAAAAGTGTAAAGTACTAAGACAGTATGTTAAATAGAATTAAGTTCATGGGGGGAAAGCAATCTAAAGTGTTATATACATTACTTGATACAGTAAGATCAAATTATAGTAATTTTATTTTTATAGACCCTCAAAAGCCTGGACTTTAAAGAAAAAAGTGCTAAATCACACCGTTTTGATTTAATTTAATTCTTAATTTGCAGGCAGTAAAACATTATCTAGCAATATTTTTTTTCAAAATTAGAGACAAGTTGTATAATAACTATTACTATTAAAAATGTACAGGTGATCCTTGATATATGATTGTAATGGAGCCTGCCAGTTACCGTGTTAGATAAAAAGTGATGTTAGGTAAAATTATCCTCCCCCATCCCTTCTCTCCCTAATGAATCATAAAATGAATCTGCAGATTGTTGTGTAGAGTTATGTTACATGGGGTGCTTCTTTGGTGGGGGAGGCCATTGGGGGCCTAGTTGAAGTCCAGGCTAGCCTGCCCTAGCTCTGTCAAGATTTCTCCCACTTACAAAATATCCCGTGCTCCATTTCCTGCATCCTGGGCTTCAACAGGCCTTTTCCCATTCCTACTAGGTCTTCCCAGAGTTTAGGCCTAATTTCCACACCATTCTCCTTACTTACTTTTGAAGAACTCCAAGGCCTTTTATAGCGCTGAAATGATTTTCTTCTTTGTGTGGTACAAGTCACAGTTCTGAAAGTGGCTGCCATTTTGTCCTGCCCACAAATGGAAAAATAGAAAAAAATGGCAGCTGCATTAAGGTCACTGCCACATAGTTCAGGGACAACTGATTTGTTTTGCTGCCTTAACCAAGGTCTGCATAATACTTCAGAAGTTTTCTGACCATTCAGAAGCTTTTACAGCATTGTACAGACCTTTCTAAGGCAGCAAAATCAAGCAGTTCCTCTGACATCTGCCATTTTATCCAACCCACAAATGGGTGGGACAAGAAGGCAGTTAGTTGCATTTGGATCATTGCCGCGCAAGTCAAGGATACATGTCTGCCTGCCTTCCACAATATGAGGTCCAGAGAGCTTCAGAAGATATGAGTGAGTGTGATGGACATATAGGGGACAGGCTCAAGTATTGCAGGAATTCGGCAGTGTGGAATGGGGAAAGGATACTGCAGGATACTGCAGAGAGTGGTTGGTCATAAGGGTGAATGATCGCAGGCCCATTGCAGCCATCATAACTTTGATAAATATGTATGGATGAAGATTTTGGTGGGCACTGTTGTAATTTTGAATATTTATAAAATGGTTTGTTGTACTTTGAGGATTACCTGTAACAGGGTGTATACAAAGCTAAAAATGCATTGCAGCTTGAGAAACCATCTTAGGCTGGTTGTATTCCAACTGAACTACAATCTGGAATATTGTTCCAGATTTTGGCTGAGGAGAGAAAAGTGCCAGCAATCTCTAAGTTTTAACTCTAAAATTAGGAATCAGGTAGGGGTAGAAAACTCTACTGGTAAGAAAACTCTACTGGTAAGCTACCATCATGTTACAAGTTGCATATGAGCATTCTTTGAGTTATTTTAACACAGGAGGAATGCTTTCCTCTTGTAGTTCAAACTACTTGCCAACTAGGTTTTAGTAAGATGGAGGCCTTTGCAATGAAATGCAATTCAATTAATTGCTTGCCAAATGAGGCTAAAGGCCCGGTCCCACTGGCCGACGGACGCAAAACGTATGCATAAAGGACATAGCGGATGAGCAAAATTTCGGGGGTGGCTCCATCCATTGTCATCCGCTCCAAAAAGTGGCAAAAATTAGCATAAACAGAACGGAAAAGAACGGACATGGGTAGTATGCAGCAGGGATGTTAAACGGATGTTCATAGGAAGTTTAGCGGATGGAAGCAGATGACAACTCTGAAGGGGTTCTGGGGGAGAATTTCGAAGCGGACGCATAGCGGAAGGGGCGGATGCATAGTGGATGAATGCATCATGGACGCCTATAGGAAACAAAGGGGATGCCGCATGGATGTATATCGGATGCAAAGCGTTCACTGCGCATGTGGGGAGTATGAATTGCGTCAGCTCTGCAGATATAAAAGGATGCAGCACGCATGCAGTCAGCATACAGGGGAAAGACGTGCTGCCACATACATCTTGCAGGAACACCATGGTTCGTCAGTCAGGCAAGAAGAGGAAGCCCGTGCCTACTCATTTAAGCCCTGGCAAGGTGAAGAAGGGTAGAACCAGCACCCCAGCCCCTGGCACTGACTCTGAAGCTGCTGCTACTGCTGCTGCTGCTGCTGTGGTGGACCATCCCCAAGGCCCTCAAGCCCCTCAAAGCCCTGCTGCTGAAGGCCCTGCTGAATCCCCTGCCAGAGGGAGGAAGAGGCAAGGGAAGGAGAAGGGAGAGAGGAAACAGTACACTGTTTCCGAGGACCATTAGGAGGAGGTGCTGGAATGGCTAAGGGAGAACGAGTACCTGTGGAGAAAGGGCCACAGACTGTATCGGGACACCAAGAAGAAGCAGGCAGCTTGGAGAGACAAGGCAGAGAGCCTGGGGTACACTGCAGAAGTACTGCTTGGATGGTGGAAGCACATGCACACCTGGTATGGCAAGCTACACCTCAAGAAATCCGGGCAGGCCGCTGTCAAGCTTACTGACCGGGAGATGTACGTCATGGCCAAGTGCAGTTTCTTGGAGGGTGAGATCCGCCACCGAGGAGCAGTCCCTCTGAGACCCCTCTCCCTCAGACAGCCCACAGACAGCCAGTCCTCTTCCAGCCAGGAGCCAGCTACCCTGTCCAGGCAGGTGTCTTCAGAGGGCCCCACAGCAGAGACCCCCCCGACAGCTCCACTCCCCATGCCGGCAGACTTGGAGGATCCCGTGGAGGATGACGCCCTGCTGTCACAAATGGAGGAAGAAGCAGCAGCCACCAGAGACCAACCCACCCCCACCCCAGCTCCAGAGGATGCAGGCAGAGAGGCAGACTGGAGGGCCAGGACCATAGTGTGGTGTTGGAGATCAGGGACACAATGAAGACCAGCACAGAACATCTCTCTCAGCTGGTCCACTTGGACAGAGCATCCTCAGGCCGGAACACCTTCATCACCTACGTGAGCCAGACCCTGAGGGACCTGCCTGAGGCCCAGTACCAGGTGATGAAGCAGAAGATCACAGCACTTCTGCACAACCCTCAAGGCCCAGATGAACCTGCTCCTACTCAGTCCAGGTCTGCTCTTCCACCCCAGGCGATGTCACAGCCCTTCCACGGCTTTCAACAGCCCCTCACCTACCAAGGCTACGACTACCAGGACTTCCCACAGCAGAAGCAGAACTTCCCAGTCCAGGCCCAGGTTCATTGCACACCACAGACACCAGTCCTCACCCAGCTGCAGACCAGACAGCCCCACTACACTCCTCCCAACCCTTCCTCCACCCCACGCCAAGCCCGTCAATGGACAATCTGTCATCAGTATTGGGCCTGACATCTCAAGTCCTTGATGAAGGGCCTCTCAACCTCACAGGACTGAGTCAGCTCTCGGATAGCTTCCTGAACAAACCACCACCTGTTGTACCCTCGGGGCCAAGCACCCCAATGGTGCCTCAGACCAGCACTCAAGCCACAGCCACCTCCACAGTCCCTGCCCACTTAACAGCTGAGACCCATGGACATGACTCAGAGTGACTGAGAATAGTATCAGAGACTGAGTTGTTTACTTGTTAAGTTTATCTTTGCTTAAGACACTTTACTTGGTTCATTTTGCTTATTTAATACAGTCATAAAGTTTACCTAAGAAAGTTTATCTTTGCTTAAGACACTTAATACAGTTTACTTGGTTCATTTTGCTTATTTAATAAAGTCATTAAGTTTACCTAAGAAAGTTAATAAAAGTTATCTTTGCTTAAGACACTTAATACAGTTTACTTGGTTCATTTTGCTTATTTAATAAAGTCATAAAGTTTACCTAAGAAAGTTAATAAAAGTTATCTTTGCTTAAGACACTTAATACAGTTTACTTGGTTCATTTTGCTTATTTAATAAAGTCATAAAGTTAACCTAAGAAAGTTAATGAAGGTTATCTTAGCTTAAGACACTTAGTTTCCTTGGTTCATTTTTTTTTTACTGAATAAAGTGTTGGTGAAAACTTTGAAAAAATGGTTAAGCCTTTGCATGCTTGTGGGATAGATAAAGATAGTTGTGGGATAGATAAACCTCCAGTGCAACCATAGTGGGACTGTATGATCCACCATCGCAGCGATCCAGATGATTTTCTCCCCCTTTTTATCGAAAATATCAGTTGTCCACTAGGTGTCCTTCTACATACTCTAGACATACTGCAGACATCCTAAATATACGAGATAGATCCCAGATACAAACGTTTTGTCCATTTTTAATACTTTATATACGAGATGCATACGCTTACATCCTTTCTATTTCTGTGCTACTAACGCTGTGTAGACGTTCCGTGTACCTTTTGTTTCCTCCCTCTTTCCATTTTCAGCTGCAGCGGATATGAGTTGAGGGGATGGCCAGAGGATGCAGAGAGGATACAGCGGACGTTTAACGGATGATAATGGACATAGAACGTTTGTTGCCCGTATGTGTCGTGGATGTACATCGTACGCGGCGGAAAGTTCATCCATTCACAAAGTTTTGAGCAGCTCAATACTTCTTGCACGGATGAAATCGTAGTGGACGGATGCTCGAAGGATAGAGCATATGAAACACATATGCAGTGAGTACACAACGGATGCATAGTGTTTTCCAACGGATGGCAAGCTTTTTTTAACATTTTACATCCTCTTTGCATCCGTAAGTTCAGTGCGACCGGGCCTTAAGAAAGCAGAATGGCTCATGCTTCTCACTTCAAAATGCTTCTTAATAAAAGGATGAAAAAACACTTTTAAGTATTATCTTGCACTGATTTTTTGTGAAATCTTAAAAACCCACAGACTACTTAGATCATACATACCCTTATTCTGTAGGAAATTAGACCTAACCAAAATACTCATTGCAAAATGTTTTGTGTGAACTGGTGTTCCTTAAATTGCTATCGTGCCTTCAGTTTGAAGAATTATGCATTGTTTGGTATGAATCTGCTCCAGGGTGTCCTTATTTAGCAGTTCCAACTTATTATACAGTTGGAACCAGCCACTCAGTTGCTAAGTGAAATGGTTGAGGAATAAAACTGCATCTGTGATTATGATCTTACTTGAAGCGTTCCTTTGCTTTACAAACCTGCAAAGATAGTAAATGTGAGGATTGGTCACTTTTTTCCCCCATCACTATTGTAACTAAACAAATGCTGTCTGCATTCCTGTTATTTTCAAAATAGCTGCTAGATTTTGGGCAGTTCATTCAGGGATAGTTGAGAATTATCTTCTGAAAAAGTTATTCTGTGATATTTCAAGGTATAGTTTTCATGGATAGCTTATACATTGATTTTCAATACTTATGCTTGAGGGATATGAAAAGAGGTATGCTTTTTAAAATGTCACTGTCTCCCTACTATTTGTGATATTTTTACCATATTGTATATTTGATTACTTGTATACAAATAAAATATTTATTTAACAAATTTATATGTCTGTTCAACTCATACATGGTGACCCCTTGATAACTTACAACATTAAAAATCCATAACATAAAACCCTTGCCTCTGTGGCAGCAGCAAATACACTCACACCAGCCATGTAATTGGCTCTGTATCTGCTGGAGACAGAATAACCTTTTCAGGACCCTCTGGAAAATTGACAAAAAGTGATTGTTGTGTATGGAACTTGGTAGGCTCCAAGTTCTCTATTCTGATTGGCCGAAAAGGCCGTTCTCAGAATTGGACATTAAAGAAACAATCTGATTGGCCCGCCTGGCGGCGGGAACACTTAAAGTAGTGTCATTGACCACAAGCCATGAGCTAGCCACTATAAAAAGGGCTGCTGCGGCTTGGGCTCTTGTTCCGTTATCATTGCTTTACTGAGTTTAATAAAAGAATTGTTGTTGGAACCCAGTCTCGCACAACTTATTTCCAAATGAACAGTGACATTCCTTTCTGAAGGAATGATGAGGACAGCAAAACCCAGAAGACCCTTTTTCTGGAAGTAACCCATAACATGTCCTGCCTTCTCATCTTCATGGACTGTGTAAATGTCACTGGGGGGAAATCAGTCCTTTAAATAACCTGTTCCCAAGCCATGTAGGGTTTTAAAGATGATAACCAGCACATTAAATTGCATCCAGAAGCAAATAAGGAACCAATGTAGCTCCCACAATAGAGCTGACACATGCACAAATCTTGCTTTGTGCAAAACTTTGTGGGCCTCCGTATTTTGAACAAATTGAAGCTTCTGGGTCCTTTTCAAGATTAGCCCCATGTGGAGAGCATTACAGAAATCCAAACAGGACATAACCAGTGTGTAGGTGACTGTGAGAAGGCCACACTCATTCAGGAATGGGTATAAGTGATTTTCATTTGAAGATCTTCCAAAAAATTTCACATAATCTCAGTGATCTATCTTATTCCCTGGCTTTCTCTTTTTCAAGTTTTCTCAAATTTGCCAAGCATAAATCTTCTTTTTCTATCATATGCATTTACTGTTATATCTAAAATGTGCATTGTGATTGACTGATCATCACCTTAAGGAAGCTGTGGACTTTTATTCTTGCAATCAGTGGTACTATTAGCACCATCTCTTCACCAATAATTTGAAACTTTGTATCTTCTTTCTCTGTTTCTTCCTTCAGTTTCCATATTTTATTGCCATACATCATTATTAGAAAGGGCATTGCTTTGTTGTCATTGCAATGCCCTTATCCTTCATGATTTTCTTGATGTGTGTCATTGCTTTCTGTCTTAGAATTAATGTTTTATTTATTCCCAAATTTATTCATTTTAAACCCAAAATAGTAATTTATCATTTTTCACTTCTTTCATATTGACTGTAAATTTTGTCTTATACTTAACATTAATCCACTTATCTATTTTTATGTTCATAATAAACTTTTAAGTTTTATGATTTATTAAAAAAGTGATATTCTTTACATAGATTAATTTGTTGGTTTTCATTCTTCACTTTGGATTCCAATCATTTTAATCACACCTCATATTCTTATATTTGCCACATCAGATAATCCGATAATGAGATAACAGGCATCCCTTACTCTTTTATATGTGCTTCTACAAATGCAGTTGTAACAGTAATTTCTTATTCGTTGTTAAAAATTTCTTATTCATTGTTACAAGCTGACTTATTGAAAACATAAGCCATCATCTTTCATGCCTGAGGCGAAACTAGAACTCACAATTTCTTGGTTTCTGGTCTGGTGCCATAACAGATCAAACTTTTTCCACTGGAAAATAATTTGATGTTCTTACATGTAAGTTAGCTTTAATCTGTTCTTCATTTACCATGATTTCTATAATCTAAGAAAGACAAATATAAATTGTCTTCCTGTATTTTTTAGCTTTCTCCATCTTATTTTTTAATCTGCCTTTACTGAAATCTGCCTGTCCATTTGGTACTTCTCTTCCTTCTATTCTCCCTCAAAGCAAAACTTTGCTTGCCTGAAAAATTATAGTTTAGTTTATGCACATTTTTCCTGAATCACTTTCTTTTCTATAGTGTATTTACCTTTTTATACCAAAGTTTAGGCCAAACATTCATGTCCCATGTTTGTTGATCAAGAGCAGTGGTGTCAAACTCAAAGTGCTGGCCTGTGGTGATGCACTGGAAACAACAGATTGGCCCACAGTGGCTCTGCCAGCGAAAATGGAGCTCGGGAGGGCCGCGCACAGCCCTCTCGAGCTCTGTTTTTGCTGGCAGAGCACTCAATCCATCACAGGCACCCCCACCACGAGTTATGTCAACCTGCTGCATCCACCCTGGCCATGCATTCTGCCCCAAGATCAAATACAACCCGATGCGGCCCTCGATGATACTGAGTTTGACACACCTGATCTAGAGCTTTTTGTTGTCATTCTGTTATTAAAATGTTTCAGTATAGTTTTTCCCATTTTCTTAATTTCAATGCCTTTATTGGATCCTGTCTATGATTACTGTTGAGTATTCTTAACTTAGCTATAATTTTTTTGCAGTTCTTTTAAACTTCCTGAAAACATGTCTCATTTTCTTTTGTAATATAGTCTTCTAATAATTATTGTTGATATCTTTCCTTGTCTTTCTTGCTTTATGATGAAAGAATGAGTTTCTGTCATTGTTATGTCCTTCTAAGTGCCTATGTCTTTCACCTTCTGTCTTGCATTGACTCTTATGACATGTGTTTTAAAAGCCACTTGGATCTTTTTACTTTTTGAAATTCCAGGAAAAATATCGTCTTTAATTTCTTTCCATAACTACTCAGATTACCTTTTCATAAATTGGTTAAGAATATGAAATCTGTTCCTTATTGATCTTGTATACTAACTGCATGTTTTCCAAATCATATGTTAAAAACAAATCTTCTCTCACTAACTGTTCAACCCATATTTAATCCACATAAAATACATCCCACAATTTGGAAGTATTCTGGATTATTTCATTATTCTTTATTTCTTATGTTTCGTATTATGAAATGCTTGTCTGCATTTCTGTTAGCCTGTTTTCTGTATTATTGCATTTGCCTAGTGCAATTCTTGCTTTATTTCTTGGTTTCTCCAACATTGGCATTCTAGTCATTCATTAAGTATGTCCTTTCTTTATGTAGCATTTATGCTACTATTATGTAGTATTTGTCACAATTTGCATATAATTTTTCAATATTTCACACCATTGCATCTTTAGTATATGCTTTGTATCAAAGCCAGTAAGTGATAGTAATCAATGTGGTGAAGTTTGAATATAAATTGCTCAAGTGATCTATTTTTTTCCAGTTGATTTGTTTTCTCAAAGTCAAAATGGAGGATCTTTTGAAATCACAGAATTAACAATTGTGTAATATTTTATAGTATTAATTAGCATGTTAAAAATAATGAGGATATATCTAGCAAAGTAAGCACAAGGATAAAAAAGAATTTAACTATTCATTTTAAAGTTTAATCTGTCTTGATATTTGCAATCTTGGCTGCTAAATAGATTTTTGTCTTGATTTGTGGTAAGTAATTTTCAGGCTATAAAAGAATGTATGGGAGCAGGAAATATATAATAATGTAAATGTCTTTAAAAAGAGTTTCACAAAGCTAACAAAAAGAAGTAAACACATTCATAGCCTACAGAGCTATAGTTACTCTCCAGTCTTCCAAGCCATAGCATGAAGAATTAGTTTTTTTTTCCTAATGAAATTAAACAGTTCATAGTGGAGTAGAATACAGTTATTGAATAAATGCTTTATGTTATTTATATCTGTCTCATATTTATCATAGGAAGCTAAACTTTGAACAGGATTTGTAATGTTGCTAGCATGGTTATAATTATTAGCATGGTAGGATTTGTTCCTTGGGGCATGACATCCCTGCAGGCAGATGATAGCATTTTTTTCTACCTATCTTATGTCAACACCTGTTGAGGTTTAATCAAGCAAACAATTTGTGTTACCTTGGCATTGTATATTATATAGATTCAAGGAACATGCCCCTTAAGATATGTGGGGTCAAAATAATTAATAGATAATAAAGAGGTTCTTTTTTTTCTTTGGGACAAATAATAAAAAGAAAGGGACAAAGAAACCAGCCTTATTTAAATTAAGTTTCTAGGTATCAAAGGTAGCTTTAGCATTAACTGTAATAAAGGTATTAATAAAGGAGAACATTTGTAGCTCAGGCTTGATATGAGCTTGCTTGTTTACTTGCAGACATTTCATTACCCAAACTAGGTAACATCATCAGTGCTAATAAGGAGTGCAGTTTGCTGTCAATGTTCTGGAATGCCATATGTATCTTCCCTGAAAGGTATGTATGGCAAGAATTTTACAGAGATTATAATTTTTCATAGATCTAACTGGAAAAATGTAATGATAAAATAATAATTATCAACATCAATCAAAATTGATGTTGTGGAAATTGATGATAGAAATAAAGAGTTTTCCTGAAATGGCTTTGGTGTAGATCTCTTAAGAGCTGACCAGAGTCAGAGAAGTTATAAGATAACTTTTAATATTAATGGGTGTGATTCATAAGCTTCTGCTGTCTGCACATTTTGTATAATAGATAGCACTGAATCATATAGTTTTAATTTTATATTACATAAAACTAATTCTCATAGATTATTGGCACACTCTGCTTTTTTATATCAAAGTAGTGATACTGAGTGGAAAGTTAAACCACTGATGATCTTATTATAATAATTTATAACTCTGCCCTACATTTACTGTTGCTTCTCCAGTTTTATAATTCCTAGTCATTGCTCCTCCCTCTCTTGGTGTATTTCTCTTCTATAGTGAAGAATGCCTCATAGATAACAGAATCCTATTACTATTTATCAACTACTAGTTGAAATATTTGAAATTATGCAAGTAAACAGTTCAGATAAAAATAGTGGATATCTATTCTGTATGGTACCCCACAAGTGTTGTATTATTCAAGAAACACTGGATTGTAGGTTTGAGGTTTTTCTATATTCAGAACTAATCTGAGAGCAGAGAACTTTTAAAAACTTTTAATCAACTTCTAAGGATTGCAGAGGGCATGCATTACCATCATTGGAGAAGGCAAGTTTGAGATTAAAATCCTTGCCTCCCTTTTTTCTCCAATGTATTTGTTTAATAGACTATGTGATTAAATCTACTGGAATCTTAATATCCATTAATATGTTTTGTGTAGATATAGAACGGCAAGCCTTGTTCATTGTATTTACTGCTACTGATTAGAATTTCAGTTGAATAGAATAGAATAAATCTATTAGAATAGATTTAGAATAGATTTAAAATAGAATAGAATAGAATAGAATAAATAGAATAGAATAAATAAAGGACCTTGGAGGTCTTCTACTCCAGCTCCCTGCTCAAGCAGGAGAACCTATACTTTCTCCAACATTTCGACTGGAGAATCCACACATGGATAGATACATACCTTTCTACCCAGAGACCGAGTCCTTCATTTTTTTACAGTGCCCCTCTGTCAACTGTCACTTTCCCAGTTCACAACTCAGTCTGGCCCTAAAGGGATGTGGCAAAAAAAATTGGCTCTCATCTTTAGGCAGAAACGCTTAGATTCTCCAGTCAATGAGCTTCTATCAGGATGGAAATTGTAGCCCGGTCAGCGCTACTGCTGTCTTAGCGCGCTCAGCTTTCCTGACGCTGAAACAGCCTTTTTCTAATTTCTGTCAAAAAGAGCTGCCTCCTGAATAGAGAGGGGAAATTGGAGCGCTGTCCAAGCACTACAGTGGCTCCAGATGCTCGGCTCTGCCGACACAGAAGCCCTCAGTTAAAATTTGTAGCCAGTGAGGGTCTTCCTGCCAAGCCGTTGCCACTTTATAGCTGACTTTCGGCTATCAAGCCTATAATTAACTTCATGGCTTAGTGACTTGTGTTTTAAAGGCTCAGGCTGCTGTAGAGTCTCAGCCTGTGTTAGCAGCAGTTGTTTTTGGGCTGCCTGCTTGAGAACAGGGGTGAGTGTGTATGCTGGCCACCCCAGCTGTGGTCCTGCCACCACAGCTCAATCGCTATCCCCAGCAGCAGTGGTACCAGCCGAGCAACAGTTACTAAGCAGAGCATGGTTGCATCACCCTGCTGAAGTAAGGCTGTCAAGATGGCCAGACAGCACCTGTCAGCAGACAGTATGGTAGACCAGGGAGCTTCTACTTTGACTCAGCCTAGAAAGACCAGCTCCAAAAGAGCTAGGTCAGCTAGCCAAGGTTCAGCTGAAAAGATCAAAGCGAAGGCCATCTAGTCCAGGAAGCCCTCAAAGGCTGAAGAAAAAGATGCCAACAGGAGACAGAAGGCTCTGGAGAAACAAATCTCCAGAGCTGAAAAGAGAGCTGAGCAGGAAAGTATTTCCCTCCCTCCTCAGACAGCAACTGCCATGCCCCATCCTCAGCAATCCAATGTTGCAGTTCCAATGAACCGATCACCAGAGGGTGAGAATGAACAGTTAGAATTCCCCATTCCAGTCATTCAGGAAAAGGTTCAGCAATTTCCCTTTGCCTGCCTAGCATCAGAGTTGACTGAACCTCAGGTCAGGGAATTTGCTCCAGTGGCTACTTTTATACCACTGCAGTGGGGCTCCGCCCAGTGAATAGTCAGGGATCTGGCCTGTCTGAGAAATTTAAACCCCTCATCTCACAGGCAATTTCCCATGTGGTAGTCTTTATCTTACAGCTCAGAGGATAACCTCCCTCCATAACTTTTGAATCTCTTTTCCACAAAGCCAGGGCTATGGCACAAATAGAAACCACACCCAGTGCACTCATTGCACCAGTGGGGCCCCAAGGGCCTAACAATGTTGTGTTCTTTAAACCCATCATAATGCAGGAGGACATCCCCTGCCCCACACTTTTCTTGGATGTGGTTCAGAGACAGTGGAGCCAGCCTGGCTCCTTTCCTAACCCAAGAGGGAACAACAGGTGATTTTTCAACATAACATCTTTATCTGATGCCCTAGAACTGCCCTCAGTGGGTGACCCTTTGGCTTCTCTGGTCTCCTCCTCAGCAATATCTGGGGACATTGTAGAAGCCCTGAAGGCGGAAGATAAGAAGGCGGAAGTAAATTTTCACTGAACCCATCTTGCTAGTGCCTGGGCACTGAAAGTGGCTATGGCCACCTCCTTTTTTGCTAGGACTTCCCTACTCTGGCTGAAGCAGTTGCAAGTGAGAATCCCTCCAGAGGAGACCCGAATAGATCAAGATATCAACAAGTTGGTGGCAGTTGCTGAGTTTTCGGCTGACTCCTCTCTACGTGCTGCCAGGTTCTCCTCCAGGTCTCTCACTTCCAACACTCACCTCCTGTCATTTATTATGGCTTCGCCAATGGCAGACGGATGTCAAAACTAAGCGGAGATTAGCTTCAGCTCCGTACAGGAGTTCCTCGCTGTTTGAGGAAGCTCTGAATCCCTTCCTCACAGAAAATAAGGACAAATGCAAAATCCTGGTTTCGGTCACCAGAAGAGCTGACAGATGGGCAGTACTATATGGCCGTCGGTTCTCCTTTCACCCGCCGAACACCAATACTG
The DNA here is from genome assembly GCA_015471245.1 of Laticauda colubrina. Lineage (NCBI taxonomy): Eukaryota > Metazoa > Chordata > Lepidosauria > Squamata > Elapidae > Laticauda > Laticauda colubrina. The sequence goes on along the minus strand of BLBF01000004.1, from coordinate 50,515,106 downwards.
ATCACTCGCAATACCAATAACCTTTTCCCTTTAGATCTAACCAACAACAGGACAGATCGAGGTTTAGGGACAGGTACAGGCAGTAACCCCAATCCAAGCAGCTCTTTCGTGGTACAGGGGGTTGCCGTTCCAAGTAACAACCAGGACCCTTCTCCCATTGGAGGGTGTCTAGCCCTATTTACATCCCAATAGGAAAAGACCACCAATGACTTATGGGTCCTCAACACATTAAGATTCGGTTTCACTCTGGAAAGCTTCATCCGTTGCCCCATCTCCAAGAACTGCACCAAGAGGAATCTGGTGGCCATGGCAATTCAACACCTCTAAGACATCCAGGCCACTGAGACAGTCCCAGAAAGAAGACCAATGGGGGCACGGATTTTACTTGATCCTATTTATAGTGCCAAAGCCCTCGGGGGGATGGAGAGCAATTCTGGACTTTAAAAAATAGAATGTCCACCTGACATACAAGAGGTTCAAATTGCAATCTCTGCAGTCAATCTTGGAGGGCATCAGAAGGGGCGATATTCTGATGTCAATCGATCTAATGGAGGCCTACTTCCACATTCCTATCAACTATCCTCACACTCTCCTTTCATCAGTGGTTCCTCAGGTTCTGTTACTTGGGTCATCACTTTCAGAAAAGAGCATTGCCATTTGGCTTAGCTTCAGCCCCAGGTCTTTCACAAAGGTCCTAGCAGCACTGGCTGTGCACCTAAGGACAACTCTGGTGCATCTCCAGTGCTAACTGGACAACATCCTCATCCAGTCTTCCTCACCCCAGCTAGTTCAGAAGGATGTGGAAATGACAATCCATCAATTTTCAAAAAAGTCATCTTGTACCAACTACTTGTCTGCTCCATCTAGGAAAAGTTATAGACACCAGGCTGTGCGAGGTCTATCTTTCCCAGGAGTGACAGAATAGCATCAAGTCCTTAGTCACCCATATCAGGATGGAACAACTCGTTCCATTGGCCGTACTCTCTCAGCTCCTGGGAAAGGTGGTCTCTTGCATAGCCATAGTACCTTGGGCCCGATCGCACTTAAGAACCCTGCAATGATTCCTGCTTTCATTCCAGAGGGCAAGGTCAGGGTACCATGAGAGACACTCAGGTCTCTCAGGTGGTGGGTGTCCCCAGTAATAACCAAGGGAGCACTGTTCAAGGACCCCAGCTGCCTGACCTTGACCTCAGATGCCAGCCTGTTTGGATAGGGAGCCCATCTCTAGCACCAGCTGGCTCAAGGACAATGGTCTCAAGCAGACCTGAAGAACAACATAAACTGGCTGGAGCTCTGAGCAATCCACCTCACCCTCCAACACTTCCAGACCATTGTAGAGGGACAACACTTACTGATCTTGACACACAACATGGTCACAAAACGCACATCAACCGCCAATGGGGGGCACCCACTCGAAGTCCCTCAGGCACGAGGCAGACCAACTATTTCTCTGGGCTCACCTGAGTTTCATAAAGGGAGAGCACATCTTGGGGGCAACAAACACACAGGTGGACTTTCTCAGTTGGACCCCTGTGGACCACTCTGAGTAACATCTTCCAGGAAATGTGCAAGAGATTCGGCCACCCAGTCCTGGACTTGTTCACCACCCCGACAAACTCGCAACTGCCCAGATACCTCATGAGGTTTCCAACATTGGGAGAAGAAAGCTCAATGCCGTCCATTGCTCCTGACCCAAGGGCCTATTACATGCATTTCCTCCTCTTCCCATCATACCGGGAGAGATCAGGAAACTCTTAGCAGAAGAGGCAGAGACACTGCTCATTGCTCCACATTGGCCCAGACGGCCATGGTATGCAGACCTCATCAGCCTATCTGAATCCTTGGAGGATTCCTTGGGACAGAGAATCCCTCAGCCGGGAGTCTTGCTCCACCCGTAGCCTCAGTGACTCCAACTGACCACCTGGCACTTGAGAGCAGGATCCTGACAAGGGACAATTTTTCAAGGAAGGTGATACAGACAATCCAGGCTTCCAAGAGGCCTTCCACCAATAGAATTTATAACTCTACTTGGAAGGTATTCTGCAATTGGTGTGCTAGCTTGGGTCTGGACCCCATGTCTGTCTTCATTCCACAGATCCTGGACTTTTTACAAGAGGGTATAGACAAAAGGCTAGCTCCAAACACTATCCAGAGACAAGTGGCTGCCTTGTCCACTTGTCTGAGTTGTGGGGACTTGGAATCCATAATGCACTATCCAGTAGTGCGTTATTTTCTGGGCGGGGGGGGTTAACTTGAAACCACCTGTTGTCCACAGGTACCTAACTTGGGACAAGCCACTTAGGTCTATGAGTCTGCAACACCTGTCATTTAAGGTCACCTTTTTAGTGGCCATCACCTCAGCCAGGCGAATTTTGGAATTGTCTGCTCTCTCTATCAGAGAGGAACTTTGACCTTCCACACAGACAGGGTGGTTCTACATCTAGATCATTCCTTCGTCCCCAAGATCAATTCCTGATTTGACCCTCTCTTCTTTGTGGCAGCCCCTAAAGTACTGGAATATTACTATCATGTCATCCCTAATTCTTCTTTTCTTTAGATTAGCCAAATCCAAATCCTGCAGCCATTCTTCATATGTTTTAATTTCCAGGCCTTTGATCATCTTAGTTGCTCTTCTCTGAACTTTTTTCAAAGTCTCAACATCTTTGAGTGACTAACGGTGACTAAAATTGATTGCAGTATTCCAGGTATAGTCTTACAAGGGTTTTATTAAAACAGTACTAATACTTCACGTGATCTTGATTCTATGGCTCTGTTTATACAACCCAGGATTGTATTCACTTTTTTGGCTGCTGCTGCACACTTTGGGCTCATATACATCCATTAAGATTCCAAGGTCCCACTCACAGTTACTGTTTTTGAGCCAGGTTTCGCCTAATCTGTACTTATACCTTTGATTTTTCATGCCTAAATGAAAACTTTGCTTTTCTCTACATTGAAATTCATTTTGTTGGATAGGGCCCATTGTTCAAGTTGGTCAAAATCTTTTTGGATCCTGAACTTGTCTCCCAGCGTGTTGGCTATTCTTGCCAGTTTAGTGTCATCTGCAAATTCGTTGAGTTCCCCTTCTATTCTCTCATATAAGTCATTTATGAAGATATTGAAGAGTACTGGGCTTAAGATGGAGCCTTGTGGTGTACCCCACTACTTATTTCTCTCCATGTGGATATAGTACCATTAAGGACTACTTGTTGAGTACAGTTTGTTAGCCAGTACAAATCCCTCTGGTAGTGATGTTGGCAACGATCTCAGTCCGCTTTTGAAATCTCACTGGCCGCTGCAGAGCTTCTTCTGCACATGCCGAATGTGCATAACAGGCTCTGGCAAGGGCTCCATGCATCCCTTTTTGGCCTCTCCCTGCCTCCTGTACCTCGCTGCCGGCCAAAAATGGGCCTGTCCTCTTTTTGGCCTTTCCAGTCTCCAGAAGCCTTCTGCTGTTTTTGGCCTCCTGGAGCCTCCATGCGTCCCATTTTTGGCCTTCCCAGCCCACAGAAGCCTTGCATGTTTTTGGCCTCCCCCACCTCCAGTACCCCTCCTGTTTTTGGCTTCCCAGCCTCCAGAAGCCCTCTTCGAGCCAAAAATTGGGTCATTTTTCTCTTTCCCCCACCTCCAGTACCTCTCTGCCTTAGCTTCCAGTTCCAGCTCACGAAGGTAAGCCCAGCATTCAGATGAAGGGTGGGGGCCAGTGGGTAGCCAGGGCGATGTGGGCAGGGCAGCCCCATGGTCCCATACAGGCCAGATTAATGGCTTTGGCAGGCCATATACAGGCCCGCAGACCATAGTTTGAGGACCCCTGTTCTCCAGTATGTTGATTGGAGAATCCACACTTGGGGTGACACATGCCTTTCTGCCCAGAGACTGAGTCTTCAATCTTTTGCCATGCCTCTCTGTCAACTGTCATTGTCTCAGTTTATGATTCAGTCTGGCCCTATAGGGACATGCCAACAAATTGGCACTGAAAACTTTTGGTTAGAAATGCATCAGATTCTTCAATCGATAGTGCTGGTAGGTTTGGAATCATAGCGCTGTCAAAGCACTACCACGGCTTCAGTTTGCTCGGCTTTGTCCACACAGCAGCCTCTTCCTTCAATTTATAGGTCTGAACCTCTCAAACTTACAGGGAGTCCCTCTCCCGTGCGAGGAACACCTCGCGCTCATCTGATGCCGCAGCCACATTACAGCTGGCTTTCAGGCTTGGTAACTGCCCCAACCTTATGGCTTTAACAGCTTTACCAATAAACCAATTGGCTGGCTTATATTGGTTCTCCTGGATGCCACCTGTGGCTATTAGTGCCTACAGCCTGCTCTAATCACCTCGGCCTGGGCAGCTGGCCTCCTCAACAGTAAGCGCTACTGAGCTATGTTTGGGTGTGAGCATATGTGCAGGCTGCTGCAGTTCGCTGGTCTTGCTGCCACCATTCAGACCTCCATATTAGCACCATACCAGAATAGGAGTAACTGCCAGTTATTAGAGCAGAGAACTGTCACAATGCTCTGCTAAAGACAGGGCAGTTTTTATTGGGGATAAAAGCTGTCAAAATGGCTGAATAGCCCCTGTCAGCAGATAGCATGGAAGAGTAGGGAGCCTCTACATCTGTTCAATTTAAAAAGACTAGCTCCAGAAGGGCTAGGTAAGCTAGCCAGGATGCAGCTGACAAGATTAAGACCAAAGCCATTTACTCCAGGAAGTCTTCTAAGGCAGAAGAGAAACATGCCAGCAGAAGGCAAAAAAGCTCTGGCGGAATAGATCTCCAGAGCTGAAAGAAAGGCAGAACAGGAAAGGATCTCTACTCCTCAGACAGCAACTGCCATTTCCTGCCCTCAGCGACTCCAGTAGTCCAATGTTGCAGTTCCCATTACTTGGTCACCAGAGGGCGATAGAGAACAGCTGCCTTTTTCTCGAACAGCAGATGAAGATGAGGTAGAACAATTTCCCTTTGCCTGCATGGCAACAGAGTTTTCTGAGCGTCAGTTTAGGATCAGGGGATTTGCCCCAGCAGCAACCTTTATCCCCACTGTGGTGTGGCTCCACCCAGTAGATAGGCAGGGATCTGGCCTGTCTGAGGAACTTAAGTCCCTCATCTCACAGACAATTTCATATCACGTGGTCACTATCTTACAGATCAGAGGACGCTCGGCCTCTGTAACATCAGAATTTCCCCCTCAGCTGGCCCATCACTGTCAGCTCTCAACTAAGACAATAAGGGAATCTGTATCACTCACCCATTCCTTTAGAAGTAGGGCATCAGTAATGGAGGATAAAGACCAGAGGGAACAGGGTTTTTTGTAAGATGAGGACCTCTCCCCAGACCCCTCTCACTTTACTGGACTATTCTGTCCAGTGCTATTTAAATCCCTCCTCCATAAGGCCAGAACTACAGCCCACATTGGAACAGCACCCAGTGTGCCTGTGGAACCATTGGATCCCCAGGGTCCCAACAATACTGTATTCTCTGAACCTACCATAATGTAGGAGGACATTTCCTGCCCCAAGCTTTTCCTGGCACGTTTCCCAACCCGGGAAGGAATGACAAGAGGTTTTTTAACATGGCTCCCATTTTATGGAAGCCCTGGAGATGCCCACAGTGGATGAACCTCTAGCCTCTCTGGTCTCATCCACATCAGTTTCTGAGGACATCACAGAAACCATGAAGGCAGAGGACAGGAAAGCAGAATTAAATTTCTGCCGAACCTATTTAGCTAATGTCTGGGCAGTAAATGCAGCCATCTTCTTCTTTGTGAGGACCTCCTTACTTTGGCTATGACAGTTGCAAGCAAGAGTCCCTCCAGAGGAAATCCAAATGCACCAGGACATTAATAAGCTGGTGGCAGCGAGCAAGTTTTTGGCTGATTCATCATTACATGCTGCCCGGTTCTCATCCAGAGCTTTCGCTTCCAACATCACTCCCTCTGCTTGCTATGGCTTTGCCAATGGCAGGCGTATGCCAAAACGAAGTGGATATTAGCTTCCGCTCTGTACAGAGGTACTTCCCTCTTTGGGGAAGCTTTGAACCCTTTCCTTGTCGAAAACAAAGAAAAACGCAAGGTTCTGTCCTTTCTCAACAGATGGGCAGGTAGGTATGCCTCACCCTATGGCCATTGGTATTCCTTTCATACTACGGCACCTGGACCAACCTGTCAAGATCTGGCTGCCAACTGGACAGATCAAGGTTTAGGGATAGATATAGACAACAATCTCAGGCCAAGCTGCCCTTCCATGGCTCAGGAGGTCACACTTTTCGCCGCCCCAAGTGATTGCCAGGAGCCTCCTTCCATTGGTAGGCGCATAGCCCTATCAGCAAATCAATGGGAAAAGATCCCCACCAACTTGTGGGTCTAAATACATTATGATTCAGCCTCATTCTGGAATTTCTCTCCATTCCTCTGAAATACTTCATCCGTTGCTCTATCTCCAAGAATACCATCAAGAGAGATGTTATGATCATGGCAATCCAACACTTCTTGGACATTCAGGCCATTGAATCAGTCCCGGAAGAACAACGGGGGCATGAATTTTTCTCGATCCTATTCATAGTTCTGAAGTCCTTGGGGGGAGGGTGTTGGAGAGCAATTCTGGACCTCCAAGGTCAGGATACCATTGGAGACACTTAGATCCCTCAGATGGTGGGTATCCCCAGCAATAACTAAGAGAACCCTGTTCAAGGAGCCCAGCCACCTTACCTTGACCTCGGATACTAGCCTGTTTGGATGGGGATCCCATCTCCAATCCCAGCTGAGACAACGTCAGCATAAACAACAAAATAAACTGGCTGGAGCTCCAAGCAATCCACCTAGTCTTCAGCATTTCCAGACTGCCTTCGAGGGACAACACATACTGCTCATGACAGACAATGTGGTCACAAAGGCACTCATCAACCTCCAAGGGGGCATCCACTCCAAGTCTCTCATAAAAGAGGCAGATCAACTATGTCTATGAGCAGAAGCTCACCTGCTTTCCATCAAGGGGTGACAAACGCACAGGTGGACTGTCTCAGAAGGACCAGGGTGGACCAAGTGGTGGCTGCACCCAGACATCTTTCAGGAAATGTGTCAGAGATTCAGCCACCTGGTCCTGGACTTGTTCACTATCTCAGCAAACTGACAACTTCCCAGATACTTCACAAGATTTGCGACACTGGGAGCAGAGGGAGTCAATGCCCTCTCACAGCCCTTGGCCCAGGGCCCATGATATGCATTCCCTCTTCTTCCCCTCATACCGGGGGTGATCAGGAAACTTCTATTGGAAAAGACTCAGTCAAGCAGCTAGTACAATGTGTTTCAAATTGCACCAATATTTTTGAAATTAATTGGAATGCAAGGACAAACTCAATCCTGAAAGTTATCTCAGAAACAGCCGGCTCCCGATCTATCAACTGAGCGGCTGTCAGCACCCAGCAATTAGGGCTTCAGCCCAGATCGGTGGTGGGGTGGATCAGCTGAGGGCTGATTCATCGATAAGCACTAGAAAAGAGTGCAATAGGTTAGTGTGAATGAGCTTGCTCCATGCCACTAACCGTGACGGTTTTGCGAAGGCATTTGACCATTTCATTTGTGGTTTGCCTGAATCACGGCAGCTGCCAAACAGTGCGAACAGAACTGTCAAGTGACAATCGCCTTTAGAGGCCTTTTTTTGACAGTCTCCCTTGTTGCAAGGGAATTATATTAGTTATTGACCTTTTCTGGCCAATTTGTACGCCTTTGAGACTGGAGAGGCAGCAATGCTGCCAGGTAAATCAGATTGCCTGTCATATTATTAAAATGGCGGACTTAACAGTTAATTGTGGCTGTGCAGTTAGGAGAGTGGAAGAACCGGCTCATAGGCTGTTGGGTTCCCAGAGCCATGAAGCATCTGCTGCAACGGCTTCGATGAGCACTACAAAGCCCAAATCAACAGAGCTCCAAGGTGGCTAAGCACGAGAGGCACAGAGATAGGGCTCTGAATAGGTTGTGGGCTAAAGAACAGTGAGAAGCAGCCTGGAGAAGCCCTCAATACAGGGCTTTACCCTTTGGTCTCTTGTTGGCACCAAGAACTTTCACGAAACTGTTAGCAGCTCTAGCAGCCCATCTTAGGAATATCCCAGTCGGAGTCCAGTGTTATCTGGATGACATCCTAGTCCAATCCTCTTCTGCACATCAGGCAGTGGAAGACTTGAGGATCATCCAGGTGCTCCAGGACCACGGTTTATATGTAAATATGGCCAAGAGCCATTTTTCTCCCACTGTTTGCTCCATCTAGGAGCCATAATAGACACCTTGATGTGCAAGGTCTATCTATACCAGGAGCATTAGTTGAGCTTAAAGGAATTGATTATCCTTGTAAAATCAAAGCATAGGGTACCCCTGGCCCTTCTTTCACAGCCAGGGATGGGTTTCTACAGGTTCTGTCCACCTCTGTAGAACCAGTAGCTCTGAAGAGCAGCAGTCATACAACCGGTTCTATGTCTGCTGATATTTTTGCCCACCTGCCCACCTGGGTTCTCACCTGATCTTTATTTCCTGATTTTTCAAGTTCAACTACTGAATGAAGCACAGCTGCAGTTACAAAAGCAGGAAAAGACACCTGTTTCAAAGGCTGCTTCTCTGAATGCAGACTGCTGATGACGATTTACAGGTATGCGGCTCCCAGCATGCAAGGAAGCTCATAAATCCTGAATTGGTAGTTAACCCTGTTGTATCCCACCCTGCTCAAGGCTCCTGGGCGAAATGGTTTCAAAATGATTTCATAGTTCCCTGGGTATGCCTGCATGCCCGGGCTCTCCAATGATTTCTTCTACACTTTCAAAAGGCAGGCAGGAGTAGTTCCCATTCCCAGGTTTTGGTCCCACCAGAGGTTATTAAGTCCTTCCATTGGTGGTTTTCACAAGCTCTTTCTTTGGGAACCCTATTCAAGGGACCTAACCAGATAGTTCTGACCACCGATGCCAGCCTATTTGGCTAGGGAGCTCATCTCCAATCCAGGATGGTCCAGGGACAATGGTCTCAGGCCGATCCGGCTCATAAAATTAATTGGTTAGAACTCAGGGTGGTCCTGAGAAAATTTCAGGATGTTGTATCAGACAGTTATGTTCTGGTATTAACAGACAATGTGACCACTAAAGCACATGTGAATCGCCATGGGGGAACCCATTCTAGACTCCTGAAGTTAGAGGCAGTATAACTCTGCCTCTGGGTGGAGAGACACCATGTCTTGCTCAGGGCTGAGCGTATTTCTGGCATATCCAACATACAGGCAGACTGGCTTAGTAGGGCCACAATAGACCACTCAGAGTGGCATCTGCACCCGACTTTATTTCAGGAGCTGTCGGAGTACTTCAGACGACCAGCAGTTGACCTCTTCACCTCTCAGGACAACACACAACTCCCAAGATTCTTCTCCAGGTTTGCTGTTCTTGGGGCGGAGGGGATGGACCCCTGACGCAACCCTTGGCCCCAGAGGCTCCTTTATGCATTTCCCTCCCTGCCCCTGATCCCGAGGGTGAAACAGAAACTATTGTGGAGCTTCTACTGGCTCCTCACTGGCCCAGATGGCCATGGTTTGCTGATTTAGTAAGCCTTTCAGTGACCAGCCCTTGGAGGATGCTGGTGGAAAGAGTATCCTTCAGCCAGGGGCCCTTGCTGCATCCAGACCTCCAGTGGTTCAATTGACTGCCTGGAGATTGAGCGGGGATTTCTGATCTGGGACCATTACTCCTCCAAAGCGATACAAACTATCCAGGCATCCAGGAGGCGTTTCACAAATCACATTTATGATGCGATGTAGAGAGCCTTCTGTGCCTGGTGCTCCAGGTCAAGGTTGGACCCTGCATTGGTGTCAGTTGCCAAGGTGTTGGACTTCCTCCAGGACAATGTCCCTTCTATACCATAATGCCAAATAATGTGTTTCTTTGTTACATACTTCATCATTTAAGTCATTTCAGAGGTGCTGCTGCTTTTGGGTAATTTTTTTTTTTCAATTTCTTTTCTGTGTTGAGTTGTGGCGTAATTTGAGTAGGAATAAATACAGTTTATATAACTGTATAAATATAGTTATATAAGTAAAGATAATACAAGAACAAAGTTCAATCATATAATCTTTCTGTTAGAGTAATATTCATGCTAAATTTTTCTGATAAGCTTCTTGATATGTTGTTTTTGTCTAAAGAAGCATATTTTATTCCAGATATATTACTTATTTTCAGGAAATGGAAACACATGTTACATTCTCCAGCTAGAATTTGGGTGTATAACTCTGCCAGTAGAAATATTGCCTTAAATAAACTGGCGTGGTGGAGCAACTAGCCTTACAGAGAGGCACGTATTGAAAAAAGTAAATTACTAAACAATTGTAGTCACACTGTTCAGAGTCATGGTGTCACTGAAAAAAGTAAGTTACAACCAGTCCTCACTCTTAAAACATCCCCATGCTCACATAATCAAAATTTGGGCACTTGGCAATTGGTATGTATCTAAAGGCCCTGTCACATCGGCCGACGGATGCAAAACATATGTAAAAAGGACACAGTGGATGAGAAAATGTTCCATCCGTTGTTATCCGCTCTCAAAAGTGCCCCAAATTTGCATAAACACAGCGGACAACAACGGAAAGGAACGGATGGGGAGAGGACGTAGCGAGGATGTTAAGCGGATGCTCCATGGAAGCCTAGCAGATGGAAGCAGATGGAAGCGGATGATACATCCACAAGGCTTCCGGGGGAGCACAGCGAAGCGGACATGCAGCGGAAGGAGCGGATGCAGAGCGGATGCCTAGCGGATACCTAGCGGATGCAAAGCGTTCACTGTGCATGCGGGGAGGATGCATTGCGTCAACCCTGCGGATATAAAAGGATGCAGCTCGCAAGCAGGTCATCATTCAGAGGAAAGACCTGCTGCCAGACACATCTCCAGCCAACAACCATGGGGAAGAAGAGGAAGCCTGTGCCTACTCCTGCCAGCCCTGGCAAGAAGGACAGGGCCACCATCCCACCCCCTGGCGCTGACTCTGCTTCTGCTGGGGCTTCTGCTGCTGGGGCTGACTCTGCTGGTGCTGGTGCTTCTGCTGGAGCTGCTCCTGGTGCTGATGCTTCTGCTGGTGCTAACTCTGCTGGTGCTGCTCCTGGTGCTGGTGCTTCTGCTGGGGCTTACTCTGCTGGTGCTGCTCCTGGTGCTGGTGCTTGTGCTTCTGCTGGGGCTTACTCTGCTGGTGCTGCTCCTGATCCTGCTGCTCCTGGTACTGCTGGTGCTGTTGCTGGTCCTACTGGTGCTTCTGCTGGTGCTTAGTCTGCTAGTGCTGCTGCTGGTCCTGCTGGTGCTGCTGGTGTTCCTGGTGCTGGTGCTGCTGGTGCCGCTGGTGCTGCTGCTGCTGCTGCTGGTGGTGGTGGTGTGGTGGACCAGCCCCTAGAACCTCAAAGCCCTACTGATGAGGGCCCAGAAGGCCCTGCCAGAGGGAGGAAGAGGCAATCGCGCGATAGGGAGAGGAGACAGTACTCCATTGAAGAGGAACATGAGGAGGAGGTGCTCGAATGGCTGAGGGAGAACGAGTACCTCTGGCGGAAGGGACACAGGCTCTATCGAGACACCAAGTGGAAGCAGGCAGCTTGGAGAGAGAAGGCGGAGAGCCTGGGCTACACTTCGGAGCTCCTCCTCAGGTGGTGGAAGCACATGCACACCTGGTACGGGAAGCTGCACCTCAAGAAGTCTGGCCAGGCCGCGGTCAAGCTCACTGACTGGGAGACCAAGATGATGGCCAAGTGTAGCTTCTTGGAGGGTGAGATCTGCCACCGAGGAGCAGCCCCTCTGTCTACCCTCACTCTCAGGCAGCCCACAGAGAGCCAGTCCTCTTCTGGCCAAGAGTCAGCTCCTGTGTCCAGGCAGGTATCTGTGGAGCGCCCCACGACGGAGACCCCTCGACAGCTGCACTCCCCATGGCAGAGCGCGTGGAGGACCCCCTGAGGCAGTTGGAGCAAGAGGAGGCTACTGCCACCAGAGACCGACCTACACCCACCCCCAGCTCCACCTCCACAGAAAGCAGGCAGAGAGCCAGACCAGAGGGGCAGAGCCACACTGTCCTGCTGGAGATCAGGGACACCATCAAAAGCAGCATAGATCTCCTCTCTCAGCTGGTACACTCCGACATACCATCCTCTAACAGAAAGCCCTTCCTCACCTACGTGAACCAGACCCTCATGGACATGTCCGAATCCCAGTACCAGGTGATCAAGGGGAGGATCACAGGTCTTCTGCACCACCCTCCAGGCCAAGCTGAACCTGGTCCGACCCAGTCCAGGTCTGCTCCTCCACCCCAGGTGATGTCAAAGCCCTTCCAAGGCTTTCAACAGTCCCTCACTTACCAAGGCTACAGCTACCAGGAGTTCCAGCAGCACAGACAGCCCTCCCCAGTCCAGGCACTGGTTCATCGCATGCCACAGGTGCCACTGATGCCAAAAACGCCACTGACGCCACCGACGCCTCACCTCGCTCATCTGCAGATCAGACAGCCCCACGACACTCCTCCTTCCTCCACCCCACAGCCAAGCCCGGCCTCAGAACATCTGTCATCGGTCTTGGGACTGACACCCCATGTCATGGAGGAAGGGGCTCTCAACATCACAGGACTGAGCCAGCTCTCTGAGAGCTTCCTCCACACACCATCCCCTGTTGTCCTCTTGGGCCAGGCACCCCAATGGCACCTCAGACCAGCACTCCAGCCACTGCCACCTCCACAGCACCTGGACCCTTCACCCTGAGACTATTGGCACGCCTCAGAGTGACTGAGAAGAGTGCCAGAGACTGGGTTGCTACCTATTGACTTTATCTTTGGTTGGGACACTTTACTTGGGTCAATTTGCTTTTACAGTTTGTTATTAATAAAGTTTATATTTGCTTCACACACTTGTTTCAGTTCTTTTAGGAAATAAAGTCTTGGTGGAAACTTTTAGAAATGGTTTAAGCCTTTGCATGCTTATGGGAGGTAAGGATAGCAGTGGGTAAGGATAGAGGTAAGGATAGCAGTGGGATGGGCAGGGATACCTGTGGGATGGGTAATAGCTGTGGGATAGATAAGCCTCCAGGTGGGACTGTATGGTCCACCCTCCCAGGTGCCACACCTATGGCCCTTTATTATCAATAACAATTTAATCATTCATCAACACATTTCAACATCAACACAACTCTTTATTAAATGCCCTGTTCATTGTAGGGCCACTCAACATACATGGCACAATCTCATCAGTTTGATGAGACAGGCTGAAGGAAGCATCCATTAAGCATCTACCATCCTGTCTTGCCACTCCACTGCTCCAGCTGGGCAGTTGCACCAGTGTCTCAGTAGGTTGCGCTGCTTCTTCCCTTCATATGAAGCTCTGTTGGGGCCTTGCACATCCACAGTGTCTATCTGGTTTCGTCCTTGCCACCATTCACCAGGCTCCATGTCCCCATTGCCTTGTTGGTGGTCCACAAGCCTGTTCTGCAACACTGGGTAGCGGGTGTGCATGAGATTGTGCAGGATGCAGCAAGCTTCCCCGGTGTTCCTCACCGTCTCTGGGCGATGCTGCATGGTGGTGAGAAGTACCTGGAACCTGTTGGCCAGGATGCCAAAGACGTTCTCCACCACCCGCCTTGCCCTGGACAGCCTGTAGTTGAAGATCCTCTCTTCACGGGTGAGGCATCTGGAAGTGTAGGGCTTCATGAGGTAGGTTCTGAGGGAGAAGGCGTCACCCCCCACGATGAAGTAGGGCACATCTTGTGGGTCTTTGGGCAGGGGGTCTGGATCTGGGAAGCCCACGATGAGGTTGCATTCCAGCCCCTCCTTGAGGTCACTGGCGTTGTATACCTGGGCATCTGAAGCTGACTCATTGCCTGAAGCATCGATGTACATGAACTTGTAGTCAGCATCGACCATGGCGAAGAGGATGATGCTGAAGAAGCCCTTGTAGTTGTGATAAGTGGACCCTGAGTTGGCTGGAGCTTTGCAGGCCACATGCTTCCCATCTATGGCTCCAACGGTGTGGGGGAAGTTCCACTTCTGATACCACTGCTCTGCAACTTTCTTCCATCCTTCTTCAGTGGAGGGGCACTGGAGGAGCTCCTCCAGGTATTCTTCGATGATGGCCTGCACTTCTCTGACCACAATGCTGATGGTGTTGTGTGGCACCCTCCAGCCGTACTGCATGCTCCTGTACGTGGTCCCGGAGGCCAGGTGGTACAGAATCAGTGCCACCTTCAGCCCACAGTCCAGGCTGGGCCGGAAGTTGGCGTTTGCCTTGGTCAACCTGGGTTTCAGATACTCCACAACTTCGTCAAACATGGCTGGTGGCATCCTCATGAAGTTCTGGAATGCACAAGTGTCTTCGTTCCTCAGCTCCACCATCAGCTTGTGATACAGTCCGTACTCGGCTCTTCTCACGATCCATCTTCGGACCCAGACACTTCTTGGATTCCTCCTTTTCTTCCCGTAGAACAGGTGAAAGAGCCTGTAGAGGGCTTCGCACTGTTGTAGAATGATGGTGGCTACCAAAAGGAGTGTGCGATGATCCATGGTGGTGATGACTGGATGCTGTGGAAGAGCAAGAGGAAGGCTGAAGAGGTCTGCACAGCAGGGCTGCTGGACTGAAAGTGAGATCCAGGTGATTTCCTCCCCCTTTTTATCGGAAATATCGTTTTTCTGCTAGGTGTCCTTGTGCATCCTCTAGACATCCTCCAGACATCCTAAATATCCGAGATACATCCCCTATACAAACATTTTTTTCCGTTTTAATGCTTTATATATGAGCTGCATCCGCTTTCATCCTTTCTATGTCCGTGCTACTAATGCTGCGTGTCCATTCTGTGTCCGTTTCGCTTCCTCCCTGTTTCCTTTTTCCGCTGGAACAGATGTGAGTTGTGCGGATGTGCAGCGGATGCCTAGCGGATATAGCGGACGCGTAATGGATGATGATGGATGTATAACGGATGTTCCTTGTATGCGTAGCGGATGTCGAACGGACGCGTTGGATACTTTATCCGCTCAAAAAGTTTTGTGCAGCTCAAAACTTTTTGAGCGGATGAAATCTCAGTTGACGGATGCTGGACGGATAGAGAGTATGAAAAACGTATGCAGTGAGTACAGAACAGATGCATCACGTTAACCAACGGATGGCAAGTGTTTCTTTCCATTTTACATCTGCTTTCCATCCGTTGGTGCAATGTGACATGGGCTTAAGACAATTGTAGCATCTTGGGGTTATGTGATTACTGATTGCAACTGGCTTTGTATAAGCAAAGTCAAGGGAGGAAGTGGATTTGCTTCATGACCACATGATTTGCTTAAGAACCATAGCAAAAAATGTGGCAAAATCAGGCAGAACTCACTCAATAACCACCTTGTTTAATAATGGAAATTTTGATCCCAAGTGTGGTTATAGGTTGAGGATACCGTAGCTCACCGTAGGCATACTCTTCAGTCTATATCCATGTTAGGCTTGGTCGAAGCTTGGACACAGCCTGAAACTGAGATATTAGACCAAGTTCTTTTGAAATGCCCAAACTACCACTTTTGGAGGGCAGAGTTAATCTCTCTTCTTTTTACAAGCTTTTCAGAACAGTCTCACATGGTAATCATGAATTACTTACGAAATTATCAGGATTTGAAAGGTTTTGGAATTGTAGCAAATTCTCTACCATCTCTTTTTGGAACTGATTGCTTGCCCAGGTGTTCCTAGTTCAGGCATGTAACAGTTAACATCTTTAAACTATCACCAATGTTTTAATAAACTTGTACTGTACATACTAATCTGTTTATTATTTGGGGTGGATGAACTGTAGGCCTTGTATATCACTAGTCTGGGGATAAGACTTTCTTTTGAGAGAACAAAGGTGATATGAGTTTATCCATCTTGATTACTGCTTATTACTGGAACAGATGAGTGTTGAGAGACCGAACCAAACATTAACATTTCTTAATGATTGGACTTATTTTCTTCTAGCTTGTGGGAAAAGAAACACTTCTGAAGTAGGTATGCAATTATTTGCAATGTATTACTTCCTGAAGCATATGTTTCTTACTTAAGTATAAATTTATTATTTTAATTTTTTAGTAAGGACATTTATCAGGGCATCGGCCTGACAGGCAGATGTTAAAAAATTAACAGTAAGAACGTCCTGGCTAAAGAACACTTAAGAGCACAAAGAAATCTGTCCAAAGACTTCCAGTTTGCAAGCTCAGCCAGGCAAAGAGGATGAAATTAACATCAGAGACTAGTCATTAAACTACATGTCTCCCTAAAGAAGTAACTGTTCTGTACAATGCAGAAAGTGTTACATGTAATTTTCAACTTATGACCACAACTGAGCCTGGAATTATGGTCCTAAGATATGCTAGCCCGCCACCATGTGACAATTCCAAATTCCAAATTCTTTTTTTGAGAATAGCATGATCCCAGGTTATCACTTCTCCATACAGACACAAACTCAATTTCATATTCATCTTTGTGTTCTATTCCATATTTTATTACTATTTTAACATTTTCTCCATAATTTTTCCCCTCCCTTGGTTTTCTCAACTTTATTTTTAATTATCTCATATCTAAATTCAATTAAGTTTCAATGTCTTTCTAATCTTTATATTTATACTTTTTTCTGTCCTGTTTTAATTTCATATTATCTTTTCTCATTAAACAAATTTTCCTCTGTAGTTACTAATTGGAGTATGACACCTTTATATCTTTTAATTTTATCCATTCAACTCTTATTTAAAGCTAGGTCCCACTGGCCGACGGATGCAAAACGTATGCAAAAAGGACACAGCAGACGAGCAAAATTTCAGAGGTGGCTCCATCCGTTGTTATCCACTCCAAAAAGTGGCCCAAATTTGCATAAACAGAACGAAAAAGAACGGAAAGGAACGGACAGGGGTAGTACGTAGTGGGGATGTTAAACGGATGTTCGTAGGAAGCCAAGTGGATGACATATCCGAAGACCTTCTGGGGGAGAATTGCGGAGCGGACGCATAGCGGAAGGGGCGGATGCGTAGTGGATGACACGGATGCATCACGGATGCCTATAGGAAGCAAAGTGGATGCATAGCGGATGCAAAGCGTTCATTGTACATGCAGGGAGTATGAATTGCGTCAGCTCCGCTGATATAAAAGGATGCAGCTCACACACAGTCAGCATTCAGAGGAAAGACGTGCTGCCACAGACATCTTCGAATAACACCATGGTTCGTCAGTCAGGGAAGAAGAGAAAGCCTGTGCCTACTCCTGCCAGCCCTGGCAAGAAGGACAGAACCGCCATCCCACCCCCTGGCACTGACTCTGAAGCTACTGGTGCTGGTGCTGCTGGTGATTCTCCTGTTGCTGCTGCTGTTGTTGTTGCTGGTGCTTCTCCTGCTGCTTCTCCTGCTGCTGGTGCTGCTGGTGCTGCTGCTACTGCTACTGCTGCTGCTGCTGTAGTGGACCAGCCCCAAGGCCCTCAAAGCCCTGCTGCTCAAGCCCCTGAAGGCCCTGCTGCTGAAGCCCCTGCCAGAGGGAGGAAGAGGCAAGGGAAGGAGAAGGAAGAGAGGAAACAGTACACTGTTTCCGAGGACCATAAGGAGGAGGTGCTGGAATGGCTGATGGAGAACAGGTACCTGTGGAGAAAGGGCCACAGACTCTATCATGACTAAGAAGAAGTAGGCAGCTTGGAGAGACAAGGCAGAGAGCCTGGGCTACACTGCAGATGTATTCTTGGGATGGTGGAAACACATGCACACCTGGTATGGCAAGCTACAACTCAAGAAATCCGGGCAGGCCGCTGTCAAGCTCACTGACCGGGAGATGTACGTCATGGCCAAGTGCAGCTTCCTGGAGGGTGAGGTCCACCACCGAGGAGCAGCCCCTCTGACACCCCTCTCCTTCAGACAGCCCACAAACAGCCAGTCCTCTTCCAGCCAGGAGCCAGCTATCCTGTCCAGGCAGGTGTCTTTGGAGGGCCCCACAGCAGGGACCCCCCTGACAGCTTCAATCCCCATGCTGGCGGACTTGGAGAATCCCCTGTCACAAATGGAGCAAGAAGCGGCAGCCACCAGAGACCAACCCACATCAACCCCCAACCCTAGCTCCACAGGATGCAGGCAGAGAGGCAGACTGGAGGGCCAGAGCCACAGTGTGATGTTGGAGATCAGGGACACAATCAAGACCAGCACAGAACTTCTCTCTCAGCTGGTCCACAGCAAAATACCATCCTCGGACCAGAAGCTCTTCATCACCTACGTGAGCCAGACCCTGAGGGACCTGCCCGAGGCCCAGTACCAGGTGATGAAGCAGAAGATCACAGCACTTCTGCACAACCCTCAAGGCCCAGCTGAACCTGCTCCGACCCAGTCCAGGTCTGCTTCTCCACCCCAGGTGATCTCACCTCCTTTCCACAGCTTTCAACAGCCCCTCACCTACCAAGGCTATGACTACCAGGACTTCCCACAGCACAAACAGACCTTCCCAGTCCAGGCCCAGGTTCATCGCACGCCACAGACACCACACCTCACCCAGCTGCAGACCAGACAGCCCCACTACACTCCTCCTTCCTCCACCCCACAGCCAAGCCCGTCAACGGACAATCTGTCATCAGTCTTGTGCCTGACATCCCAGGTACTTGATGAAGGGCCTCTCAATCTCACAGAACTGAGTCAGCTCTCTGAGACCTTCCTGAATACACCATCCCCTGGTGTACCCTCGGGGCCAAGCACCCCAATGGCCCCTCAGACCAGCAGTCCAGCCACAGCCACCTCCAGAGTCCCTGCCCGCTTAACAGCTGAGACCATGGACATGCCTCAGAGTGACTGAGAATAGTGCCAGAGACTGAGTTGTTACCTGTTCACTTTATCTTTGCTTAAGACACTTTACTTGGTTCATTTTGCTTTTTTTTTAATAAAGTCATACAATTTACTTAAAACAGTTATTAATAAAGGTTATCTTTGCTTAACACATTTGGTTCATTTTTTTTTACTTAATAAAGTGTTGGTGAAAACTTTGAAAAAATGGTTAATCCTTTGCATGCTTGTGGGATGGGTAAGGATAGTTGTGGGATAGATAAACCTCCAGTGCAAGCATTGTGGGACTGTATGGTCCATCCTCCCAGCTGCCCCACGTATGGCCCTTTTTTATCAATAACAATTTATTTATTGATCAACACATTTTAAAATAAACAAACCTCTTTATTAATGCCCAATTCATTGTAGGACCACTCAACATACATGGCACAATCTCATCAGTATTATGAGACAGGCTCAAGGAAGCATCCATTGACCATCTATCATCCTGTCTTGCCACTCCACTGCTCCAGCTGGGGAGTTGCACCAGTGTCTCAGTAGGTTGCGCTGCTTCTTCCCTTCACGTGAAGCTCTGTTGAGGCCTTGCACATCCACAGTGTCTATCAGGTTTCGTCCTTGCCACCATTCACCAGGCTCCATGTCCCCATCCCCTTGTTGACGGTCCACAAGCCTGTTCTGCAACACTGCGTAGTGGGTGCGCATGAGATTGTGCAGGATGCAGCAAGCTTCCACGATGCTCCTCACCATCTCTGGGCGATGCTGCATGGTGGTGAGAAGTACCTGGAACCTATTGGCCAGGATGCCAAAGGCGTTCTCCACCACCCGCCTTGCCCTGGACAGCCTGTAGTTGAAGATCCTCTCTTCACGGGTGAGGCATCTGGAAGTGTAGGGATTCATGAGGTAGGTTGTGAGGGAGAAGGCGTCATCACCCATGATGAAGTAGAGCATATCTTGTGTGTCATTGGATAGGGGGTCTGGATCTGGAAAACCCATGATGAGGTTGCATTCCAGCCCCTCCTTGAGGTCACTGGCGTTGTATACCTGGGCATCTGAAGCTGACCCATTGCCTGAAGCATCGATGTACATGAACTTTTGGTCAGCATCAACCATGGCAAAGAGGATAATAGTGAAGGAGCCCTTGTAGTTGTAATAATTTGATCCTGAGTTGGCTGGAGCTTTGCAGGCCACGTGCTTGCCATCTATGGCTCCAACGGTGTGGGGAAAGTTCCACCTCTGATACCACTCTTCTGCAACTTTCCTCCAGCCTCGTTCAGAGGTGGGACAATGGAGGAGCTCTTCCATGTATTTTTCAATGATGGCCTGCACCACTTTTCTGACCACTTTGCTGATGGTGTTGTGTGGCACCCTCCAGGCATACTGCATTTTTCTGCATGTGGTGCCAGAGGCCAGGTGCTGCAGAGTCAGTGCCACCTTCAGTCCAGGGTCCAGGTTGGCACAGAAATTGGTGCTAGGCTTCATCAACCTGGGTCTCAGACCCTCTACAAGTTCATCCAACATGGCTGGTGGCATCCTCATCAAGTGATGGAGTGTACGAGTGTCTTCATTCCTCAGCTCCACCATCAGCTTGTCATACAGTCCAATCACCATTCTTCTCCCGATCCATCCTCGGACCCACACAGCTCTTGAATGTCTCCTTCTTCTCCTTGTGTAGAAAAGGTGAAACAGTCTGAACAGGGCTTGGTTCTGGTGTTGAATGATCTCAGTTACCATAAGGACTGTGTGATGATCCATGGTGGAGAACAATGGATGATTTGGAAGACCAAGAGCAAGGGTGAAGAGGTCTGTACACCACGGCTGCTGGACTCATACTGAGATCCAGATACTTTCCTCCCTCTTTTTATAGGAAATATTGCTTTTCTGCTAGGTGTCCTTCTACATACTCGAGACATACTGCAGACATCCTAAATATCTGAGATACATCCCAGATACAAACGTTTTGTCCATTTTAATGCTTTATATACGAGATGCATCCACTTACATCCTTTCTATTTCCGTGCTACTAACGCTGTGTGGACGTTCTGTGCACCTTTCGTTTCCTCCCTCTTTCCATTTTCAGCTGGAGCGGATGTGAGTTGAGGGGATGGCCAGAGGATGCCGAGAGGATACAGCGGATGTTTAACAGTTGATAACGGACATAGAACGTTTGTTGCCCGTATATGCCGCAGATGTACATCATACACGGCGGAAAGTTCATCCATTCAAAAAGTTTTGTGCAACTCAAAACTTCTTGCACAGATGAAATCTCAGTGGATGGATGCTCGACGGATAGAGCGTTTGAAACACGTATGCAATGAGTACACAACGGATGCATCGCATTTTCCAATGGATGGCAAGCTTTTTTGTCCGTTTTACATCCTCTTTGCATCCGTTGGTGCAGTGGGACATGGGCTTTAAACTTCAATTTATGCCTTTAAAATTATAACATTCAATATAGTACATAACGTCCAGTCAAACTCTGCTTGGTACATTCTTAAAATACACACTATGTTCAAACATACAAATATATACATATTATCTTTTGGGTTTCTTCGGATGGCTGCTATTTTTCTGTCTGTTTTGAAGGCAGTCTTGATGTGATGCCTGTGTAGTATCTTACTGATTTTGTCCGTAGTACCTGCTCTACATAAGAAACTCCAAAGATAAAATTGACCTGGAAAACCAAGGCATATATGAAGTCCCATGTGCATCATGTCCTGCCACATACATTGGACAGACCAATAGTAGAATAAGTACCTGCCTGGATGAACACAAAAATTCAGTAAATAATAATTTAATAATTTAATAATAATATATATATGTTTTCTTAAGTTTTCGCGGGTACTTACATGTATGCTGTTCAGCTTCCTTCGGATATTATCCCACGTCATTGTAGTTGTGCTTTTAAAGTTAGACCTAGAAGATCAACAGACCTATGACAGCTGTCCTGCCCTACATAAGAGGTACTACAGACAAAATCAGTAAGATACTACACAGGCATCACATCAAGACTGCCTTCAAAACAGACAAAAAAATAGCAGCATCCTTAGAAACCCCAAAGATAAAATTGACCTGGAAAATCAAGGCATATACGAAGTCCCCTGTGCTTTATACCTGGCCACATACATTGGACAGACAAATAGAAGAATAAGTACCCACCTGGATGAACACAAAAATTCAAGAAAAAAGCTGGAACACACCTCCTCACTCGTCCAACACATGAAAGCCACAGGTCATAACATCAACTTCAATGGCACCAAAACCCTAGCCATTATAGAAAACCCCAGCCACAGAATCATCAGAGAAGCCATAGAGATTGAAAAAAGACCTGAAAGCATGAATAGAAGAGATGATTCCACCAGACTGTCAATCATTTGGAAGCCTGCACTCACAAACAAAAACAATCACCACACCACAAGCCAGGCAAACACCTGGGCACAAACACTCCCCCTGATACCTCCAGCTCAAACACACCCCAATCAGGCACCCAGATGAAACCTAGCTTCCTAATAGATAACAGCCGTCCTTTTATGCGAAGCCAAGCTGCACTGAAAGCCTCCAACACAGGAACACAGTGTTGCCAGCCAATCAAAGCCATAAAACAGACCAAAGAAACCAGAAACACCAATCAAACAAACTCCAAGAACAATAAACACAGACCAAGACTCCCAACCAATCAGGATGTAGAAAAAAACATCCTGGGAGAACAGTAGGCTAGCCTCAAATTTAAAACTAACGGCTGTGATAGCCTGACCCACATACGAACTCAATACAGAAGCCTGATGATGGCAGATGAGACTCTGCGCGAAACGTTGCTACAATTAAAAGCACAACTACATGACGTGGGATAATATTTGAAGGAAGCTGAACAGCATACATGTAAGTACCCACGAAAAGTTAAACACACACACAAACACACACACACACACACATATAAAACAATCATAAATAATAACACAATAGTAAATAATAACATTCATTCCATTTCAATTCAATTCTATCATTAATATTAGTTAGAATCTTAATGTCTTTAACAATTCTTTTCAATTGAATATCATACTTCCGTGGGAACACTTATAAACTTTCCATTATTCTTTTTTTTCATATTTTTCTTCACTTATATTTTTATAAATTATTAAGAATAATTAAAATGTTCCCATCCTAAAAAATGTACCTTTGCAGAATTCCTTTTTCAATTAAATTTTCACCCATTATCTCTAAATACGCTTATGCTTTCAATCCTTATACATTTTCCCTGTTTCTCTATATCTTGTTTCTTTCTTTTATAACTTCTTTTCCTTTCCTTCTTCCCCCTCTTCTTCTCCCTCCCCTTTTTGCCCCCTTGTCTCTCTACTTCTACTTCTCTCTTCTGTAATCCTCTCTTCTGTTGCTTCCTAATGTAATTATTTTTCAAACTATTCTTTTTTTTTGGTTGCTTTTTCAAATCTTAAACTTTTCACTCTTTCCCCCTTTCTTTTTCCCCCGCCACATAAAGTTACTTGATCACTGAAGATGGCTTCTTCTTTGTCCCAACCTTCTTGTTCTACAAGCGTTTCTTGTTGTTTCTCATAGTTCTAGATCTCCGTTTCTAAAAATTGAAATACGAAGCTAAAAGAACCTCTTCCTTCTTGTGCATCTTCTTTCTGTTTTTTAAGTTCCACTTTCAGTTCTTCTGAAAGTGATGCCATTTTAAACACTTTTAAACAACCACCTGGTTGATTTTAGTCATTTAAATCCAATAGCCAACAATCCAAAAATCACAGAGTCATCCAAATAATCCAAAGCTGTTTCTTGCTTCTTTTTTCCACTTTCTCTTCCTAGGGTTCTATTATTTTGTTGCAAAGTTTCAGTTATAATGTATCTTTTAGGAATCTTGTTAAGGTTTCACTATAAGTTGCTTT
This sequence comes from Laticauda colubrina, assembly GCA_015471245.1. Taxonomy (NCBI): domain Eukaryota; kingdom Metazoa; phylum Chordata; class Lepidosauria; order Squamata; family Elapidae; genus Laticauda; species Laticauda colubrina. The sequence goes on along the minus strand of BLBF01000004.1, from coordinate 50,491,430 downwards.
TAGTTCCAGGCAGTCTCCTCCATTTTTCCAGATCCCGCCCTTTTATTTTTTCCTTTTCTCTTCTTTCCTGCTTTTAAATGTTTTTCAGTATCCAAACAACTTTATTATCCCTTTTACGTTTTATTTTCACCTTAAATGCCATTTGATGTCAAAGTGTATTTTTATGTATTTTTTACTTAAATCTCTTAGCTGTCTGTATAAGGAAGGGAAGAAACAAAAGCCAAATACTTTCCCTTCCCTCTCTCCTTCGCTGCTTCAAACTCTCCTTTGGGAACAATGTTATTTTTTATAGTTCAAATTCCAGGGTACCTTACGTTGTTGCTTTTTCAGCTCAACCTGGTCAACCAAAACTTTCTCTTCTTATCTTCCTCCTGCACATTCTTTTCCAGTTGAGTTCTTCTTTGAGGTGGCCATTTCTTATCACTGCTGCAACTGCCTTCAGGAAAGGGAGTAATGGCCAGCTGAGGAGGAGAGATGCGGCTCTCCTTGACCCTGCTGGCAGTCTCCCCCTCTTCACCACCTCTATGGGATTGCTTAGCCCCAAATCCAGCCAGCTTGGGGTTCTCCGGCAGCAAGCACAGATCGAAGCCGCGCACAATTGTGGATTCAGTCCATTGTTGAAGAAGCTCAAACCGGAAGTCCTTGGGAGGTCCATTATAATTTTGAATGGTCACTAGGCAACCACTCATAAGTCAGGAACTACCCATTTAGAATATAATGGGATTATATTACTAAAAACCATACCACATATCTTTTAAAGAAATTCCATATTGGCAACAATGATGGGGATCTATATGCCTTTTGACAGAACAGGGGCAAAGTTGCAATGCAGTGCATAACTGTAATAGTTTGTACCTGTTCCTTATTTGTATGTTTTGTTGCTCAAGGTTCTGTTCCCTAATAGAAATACTAAATATAAGACATACAAATGCACTGCATAATTTTCATAACACTTTTCCTTTAATTTGGTAGTTTATTTTAACTCATTTATGAAAAGCTGACATATCTATCTGGTTGTTCATTTGCCTCGGAATTGTCCACATGGATAGACAGAAAGCAATTTTTCCCCATTAAACTTGGATATTATCTGTGCTTTATCTTTATCTAAAATATGCTTATTCTGGATACTGTAGATTTAATATTCAATTGCTTATTCAATAATCAGCTTGATGGTCAGAGAACAGGCTGCTATTTCAGGTAAATCTTATGACTGATCAGTAAGTCTATAGGTAAACCTGGGATTCAGATATTACCTTCCTATCAAACTATCAAATCCCAGCCATGACCCAAATAAAGAAAATTATACACAGATGCTTTTGGTCAATTAAAAAGTGGATCAAAGAAAGAAAGATTTAGTTATTTAGAGCACTATTTTACAGGCAAGTAAACCTAATAAATAAATATTAGACTTCTTCCAGTTATGTAATTGGCTTTTATTGCAGCTTGCAATCCACCCTGGTTAATGCAGGGTTGGACATGCCTAATGCCACACATTTTAGGACCAAAGCCTGTTGTGAAAAAGAGGAGATCATGTGGAAAAAAAAGACTGCAACCTAACTTTAAATATTACATATACATATTACAAATTGCTCTCATCCACACTAATATACACTGCTACTACAATTATCTTCCTTGTCCTGCCTTCATGATATTTCCTAAAGTTCTTCAACACATCAGGAAATTGGATAATGTTAAACAGGGGTGGGATACGACAGGGTTAACTACTGGTTCGGGATTTATGAGCTTCCCTGCATGTCATCAGCATGCTGTGTGCAGAGACACAGCCTTTGAAACAGCCCTCTTCTCCAGATGAGATCTTCAGAGCATCCATTGTTTGGGATGATGCTTCTGTCACTTGTTTGATAGGCTGGGCTTTAATTGAGAGGATGCTCCTCCTCCTCCACGGGACTCCTCCCTAGCATCCCCAGTTTTTGCTCAGCCTTCGTGGATATTGGCAGGTTAATTTCCTTTCCCTTGGCCGGAATAGCAAAGGCTTCAAAAGGAATCAACAAAAAGGCTTGCTTTTAAACTCTAAACAACTCCTTTAAGGCTTTTAGTTTCAATGTGTCAAGAAGCTCCCTATGATATATAACTCGAGCCAAGGGAGCTCATTGTAGCTTCAGATAATGATCTCTTGCCCTCAGAGGTGATAACGCCTCAGCTGCATGGCTAACAACTCACATTACGATCTTTTCAAGCCAAGCTGCTACAATCGCCGCTGCCCGTGCCCGACGGGAGAGGCTCCATTTGAAAAGGGTGTAAGGCTTTTTTCTCTCCCCTGGGAGCACTGACTGGGGTGGGGGCATCAGCGCCCATCTGCCCCACCGCACCTTTTTATTCAAGGGGAAACTGCCGTATCGACTCCCCACAAGGTGTGAAAGTGCTGCTGAGCTGATTTAATTCATTATGCGCCTAAAGAGATAACGGCTGGCGCCATTGCAGACTCACTAACCATGCACTAGTGATCTGCATTTTATTTCTGGAACTGTGAGAGGCTTTTTTTTCCCCAAGCAGGGGTCTCCTTCCTGGAACCGGAGGGAAATCACCCTAATACATTGTGTGTGTGTGTGTGTGTGTGTGTGTGTGTGCGCTGTTTAGCTTCCTTTGGGTATTATCCCACGTCATTGTAGTTCTGTTAAAGTTGTAGCAACGTTTCAGCAGAATCTCATCTGCCATCCTCAGGCTTCTGTATAGAGTTAGTTCCTGGTTTCAAATTTGAGGCTGGTCCATTCTGATTGGCTGGGAGCCTGGATCTGTGTTCATTGGACTT
>BLBF01000004.1:50447495-50488650 GCA_015471245.1 Laticauda colubrina | reverse complement strand
CCCCCCCCCAATTTATATTTATAAATATATACATTATAAAAATCTGAATTAAAAAAAATTGCCTTAGGAACAATCTGACCTCCAGTTGTTACCTTTCTCTCCTCTATTAGCATATCAACAAAAGCTAACTTCTTCTGGATGAGATGAAATGAAAAGATGAGATTGAGATGAGATGAGATGAGATGAGATGAAACTGAAAATATGATTATGGTCAACGCTGAAGATTCTGTCCAGTAAAACACACAAGTGGCATCCACTGTCATCAATTTATTAAAACATGTTTCGTATTATTTTAATCTATTGTTCTTAACACTGGAAAATCAGGAGATAGCAATAGCACTGAAACTTATATACCGCTTTACAGTGTTTTATAACCCTCTCTTAAGCAGTTTGCCCCCAACAATTTGGGTCCTCATTTTACCCACCTTGGAAGGATGGAAGGCTGAGTCAACGTTGAGCCTGGTGAGACTGGAAGTGCCAAATTGCAGGCAGCTGGCAGTCAGCAGAGTTAGCCTGTAATACTGCACTCTAACCACTGTATCACTGTGGTTCAAATTAATATAAAAGTTTAAAAGCTAGCTTATACTTTCTACAAGAATCTGAACTACTAATAAATAGTCAAGGGAAATTAGTGGAAGGAATTCAATATAGGTTGGACTTAAATGTCTTGTGGGCATGAAGGGACTCAAGACTCATTTGAGCCCTCTCTTTCCTACAACTTTGTTTAACATAGTGTGCTTCTTGAGATGAAATGATGATTTATTTAAAATTTATGAGTAAAACTCATGCTGCAGAAAAGCATAAGAAAAATTAATCAGTGAAGTTAGACAGAAATGAAATATAATTACGATTAATCTGTATACCTTTGAATAATATTTGTTAAGGATGAGAAAATGGATGGAGAAACTGGATGCTATTAATGATAGAAAGGTAGTGTTAAGAGTCTGTTGTGAGGTATAAATGTTTGGTGAAAGAAACTAGAATGGCCATGGATAAGACTGTGCTTTTGTTCACTTTGTTATACATACAAGAGAGAGTTATATATCAGGGGAAACATAAAATCTAGTTGAAAGCAGTGTAAACAGTTGCTTAAGTATTTAACCATTTAAATACCTAAATGGGTTAAATATTTAAGTTCTGTATTTCTTGAAATGGGTTACTTTTGTTTTAATGTGATAAAACAAAAAAGAAGTAGTAGGGTCAAGATTGAGTGAGTTCTGAGTAAATATGCTGAGACAAGAATGCTCAGGGGAAACTTCCACAGAGGCAGGGAAGGAAGGACTCTAACCTCCAGCATGTGTGGACACTGGTTGTCTAAATCCAAGCATGCACAGAGCCCACAATCCTTCTCTCCTAACCTTCATGGAGAGTCCTGCAGAGGCAAAAAGAGAGGGATTTGAAGCTCTGAGCCTGTTACAAGCCCAGAGCTCAAAACCCCTCACTCCCTGCGGTTCCTTTTGCTTCACGACCCTTGAGATCACATAACGACTGCCTCACAGAAATACTGGAACCAAGCTTCTCAAATGAAGTGGTCATGGTCACCTCAAATTTTATTTTATGTATTTGTTTTTTTGTTTATATGTTGCCTTTCTTTTTATAAATAACATGGCTCATAACCCTCATAATCCTTCCTCATCCTAATTTTCCTTACTCTGTGAGATGGGTTAGGCTGAAAGCATTACTCAGCTAGCTTTCATGCTTAAGGTGGGACTAAAATTCAGTGTCCTTTTGGTTTCTAGCCTAGTGCCTTAACCATTAGACCAGCGGTCCCCAACCTTTCCGGCTTTGTGTCGTAGGGGAGGAGAGGGAATGATTCCATGTAAGCAGCATGAGAGTTTGCTCGTCCGCCACTAGCATGACCTGGTTCTGAATGGGCTGCTGCCTGGGGATTGGGAACCCCTGCATGAGACCAGACTGGCTCTTTGACCACTTCAGTCAGTGCCAAGATTCTAGCCCCAGTTGTGTTCATTAAGCACGGACTAGTTTGCTAAGTGAGTTTAGGCATGAATGGTGGCTGGTGACTTTGGGCCAGTCACTCTCAGCCCAGCTAAACCTCAGAAGGTTTGTGATTGTGGGGAAGAAGGTAGGAATATTAGATACATTCACTGCTAAGAAAGATGGGGAGGGAAGCAGAGGGAGAGAGAGGATAAAAAATGCTTATCCCAAATCAAACAGCATGATGGGGACATAGGCATGTATTGAATTCAGTAGGACATACTGAAGTAAATATACTGGGGCTCAGGTGTATTATTCTAGATCATGATATCCATTTCGTTGTGTCCAACTCTGTGATTCTAATGGCCAGGTCTCTCCGCCTCTTCCGATCTTGCATTGATTGTATTAGATTCAGGGAAATATTTAATTTTTTCTGCAGTCCATTTCATTTTAATATTTCTTCCTTGTCTGAGGTTATTTTTGTAATACTAACGTTACCCAACTATCAGAAATATTGTATGAGTCAAATCTGGGAAAAAGAGGGGGAGGATTTTTGTATGATTTTGCTTTTTATAACAATGTGTCTAAAACTGCAATAAATCTCAATTGTTTTTTAAAAGGTTGAGATCAAGCCTCAGCAACAGGATACAGTAAAAACCAAAATAAATTAAAGAGACATAATCATTTTTATTTATTTCAAGTGGTGCAATTTGTTATGATTTAGGCCCTTGTATTTTAAAGGTGAATGAATATTTGATAAGATATATGAGTGAATAAAATAATTCTTAGTAAAGCAATTCTAATCAGAATATTAAAAACCTACATTAGCTCCCAAATGTCTTTCAGGGAATAAAAAAAGAAGTGTAATAATTTGTTCATACTTTCTGAATATGATGGCCTTAGGCAGCTCACTGGAGGGAATCAAATAGATTAATTAACTTGTCTTTATAGCAAGAAATCTCTTTTAAAGAGTATAACAGGACATTTTTCTAAAGAATTTTTGCCAATATAGTATGATAGGGAAAAACTACAATAGAGATAGTTTACAGTTCATTTACTATATGTTGCTTACAAGGCATTGTATTACCATTTTAATGTTTCAGGCAAAATGTTTCATGCACTGCTGTTCATATAAATAATACAAATTGTATAACCCAGAATCAAAGTGACTTAATAATTCTTAAATATCAGCAATAGAAGTGTAAAGTTGACTCGAAATGTTCCCTTGAATTAAAACTGCAAAGTTCTGGCGTTTTTTTTAAAATATTATCTCTAGCCCATGAGTAGGATAGATAGAAGTTTTTAGTTGTTCTACTTAAAGTGCTATTTTTCCCTTATTCTCACTTCAAGTAAAGGCAGCCTCAAAGTGTATCAAATTTGTTAAGTTTTGTCACATTCCTAAGAGGAAAGTTGGTTGACTACAGGTAGTCCTTAACATATGACTGGTGACGTAGCGATGATTCAAAGTTATAACAGTGCTCCCAAATCTGTTTATGACCTTGTTTAAACTTACAGCCAATGCCCCCAAGGCCACTGCGATGTTGTCATGGTCTTTTTCTCTTACAACTGACTGCAGGGACATCTCAGCGGCCCTCCTGCCTATATTTCATAACCTCTGGGTAACCACAGGCCTTGGGCTTGCTTTCTACCAGCCAGTAATCCACCCGGGGGAACCTCAGGCTGGGTGTAAATTACTGTGTAAAATGCTGGGTGTAAATTACAGCATAAATTAAAAGTGGGGAAAACCAATAAAATTCCTGAACAATTAATTTCTTCAGGCAGTAACTTTCACACCATGGTGATGTCATGGCCTATACTTTCATTCTGGTGTCCAATACAAATATATTAAATCCCTTTGCATTTCCTTGTGTATTCCAAAATTTTAGAAACCCTTTCTCTTACATATGTCAACTTTTAGAGTGTGGCTGTCAATAGCTAGCTAGTAAGGTAAGAAGGAAGTTGTTTTTCTGACATTTTTCTTTAAAAATTGTTAAATTGTGTGCTAAACAGATTTTCCTTGTGATTGTCACAAACAGAAAGCATCACTTTTTTTCTGCTCATTAAAGGGGTTTAATTTGGAGGAAAATCCATTTTCAAAGTTTGTTCAAATTTATTCTGTACTCTCAAATAGTTTAAAACAAAATTAAATCCGGATTGGCAAAATATTATCTTGCTGTTAATCCAGTTTAAAGAAAATAAAAATTTAGCAAGCATAAAAATGATTGCTAATAATATCATTTTGAAACATCTTTTCTATCTTTTTTCAACAGTTGTTTTCTTTACTAGGTTAAAAAAAAATCTTACTTTGCCCCCCCTCCCCCCCAACCTCTTGGGTATATTTAACATCAGCAAGTGATCACACTAAATTTGTTTGTTGATTTTATTATGTATCCATACAAACATATAATGAATGGATTCAAACAAAAAGTATATTCTGAGCAGCTTTCTTCTTGATTGCCTTTAATGCTTAGAAAGAAGCTACTGACTTTTATGTTCACAGCCTTATATAAGTGGGTAAACAAACCGGGGAGACAACATTTAGATTATGGTTTCCATCCAAACAAGCAAATATTTGCAAACCAATAGATCTTCACTTGAAGTTTGCCAAGGTTTGTTCACATTGTCATCAACTTGAAGTGATGTACAAATGAAGACATAAAAGCTATTTTGCACAGTAAATTGGGATGTTATTCATTCCAGGCTATTCTGTAGTAAATATTGCCAAAGCCATTTGGACTTACCAGTATATAAGCATGTAATGGGATTAAAGCTTCATTATATTTCTTCCTCTCTCTCTCTCTCTCCCTCTCCCCACACCACCCACGTACATGTGTATGGTAATACAATTTTAGGACAGAATTTGGAAGGTTAACTAATCTAATTTGCTGCTCAGTACAAATTTTGCAGTCGAGAGTGTTGTTACAGTTAACATTATAAGGACATTTATTTTAATGTTTAAATCAAATCCATTCCTTAACATTAAGTCTAGGCCTGTCCACTGCAATAAATGAGAAAGATTTTATTCCAACGCTTGCAGGAAAAAACATTCAGATATTTGAAGAGTACAATCATACAAGCATCTTCCCAGAAATTTACAGGACCATAATTGGGACCAGTATTTCTTTTCCTACCCAAGGAGGTTGTTAAAGGGGTCATACCAAATTTATGAGGGTTTTTTTGCCATAGTTGTTAAGTGAATCATTGCAGTTGTTTAGCATATCTGGCTCCCTACATGGACTTAACTTGTCGACAGCCATCTGGGAAGGTGCAAATTATGATCTTATGAATCCAGGGTACTGCAGTCATTCTAAACACATTCTGGTTACCAAGCATCCAAATTCTGTGATCCTGTGACCATGAAGATGTGCAATTGTTGCAAGAGTGAGGAAAGGTTACAAGTCACTTTTTCAGTGTATTGCAACACTGAACAGTCACCAAACTAATGGTTTTAATTTGATGGCTACTCTCTTGACGTTCCAGAAGTTGTTAATGGGGGCCGCAATGGTTTATGTTTTAAATTGTTTTAATTGCATTTCTTGTTGTAAGCTGCACAAGGTCTGTTGGAACAGGCAGCCTGGTTAAATGTAATTAATTAATAATTCTACATTAATCATGTTAATGAAAACTTTTCACCCTGCAGATCATTGGCATACTGCTTTAACATAATGCTACTCCCCCATCCTTTTCTGTTGGTTCTACTCGTTTTAAAGAAAATCTTAAAAACCTCGAACCAAAACATGAGTCTTTTCCTGCTCAGTCAAAGTGATATATGTCATGTTATATGCATTGTTTGTAATGAAATTTCAGCATGGAATGGTAAAATCTTTTTTCAAATCAGCTGAAGTATATTATGTTTTAGAAGATTTGCATGTTCTACTTTTCTGCTTCCCTGCTGTATTTATTTTAAATGTCTAAACTCCTCCAAGCTCATGCTACTTATATTAATTCCTCTAAAATTTGGCTCCCCAGCTGGCTTGTGAAGAACTTAGTTTAATGATCAAGTATGACAAGTTTTCTGCCAAAGATTCTATCTATTTCACCAGAGATGAATTGGTTTAATTTTCAATAAATAGCCATAGGGTTAACCTATAATGCATGAATATTAGGAATATTAAAGCTCTGTAAAAATATTCTAAGGGTAAAAAGTTCTGACCTTGAAGCATCATATTCTCATGAGAAACAGAAAGTTGGACCCTCTAGACATAAAACTGAAATGGGAATGGCTGTTTGAAATTAGAGCAAAATATTTCAGGTCTGTTATTTTTAGGCTATAAATGATAATGAACATTTCTACATGCCATAATTCTATTCTGTGCCAAATTTTTTTAAAAAATGGCACAAATGTGAGACAATTTCTTAGAGAAAAAAATTATCCTATGACTATAATGTCATTGTACAAAAAGGTATTTAATGCATATTCTGCTTAACTTTAACTTTGGGGAAATAATATATGTTCTTAATATTGATCTTTTAAATGTCAGAATAATAAAACCTATTGAATACATTTCTTCTTTTTTCATTTTTACTTTTTTCCCACTTTCAACCTGAAAAAGCAATGAGGTGAATTACTTCATTTTTCCAAGTTTTTTCTGTTGAATAGGTAGATACTCTAATATGAGAAATTGTATAGGAATTCAGAATTTGTTCCAAGCTTGTCAATGCCTATTAAATGTGTAAAAATCTTTTTTTAGAAAAAAAGAAAAAAAGGAAAGAAAAGATCATTGGATAGTACTGCCATTGCTGAGCAGCAATAATATTGCAAGATATTAATGTTCTTTTCTTTACAAACAAGGAAACATTCATAAAAGAGATATGTTTGTAATAAGGACTGATAACAACTATCAATTTCCCCCTTTTCTGTTCTTGCTAATTGAAGTAAATAAAATTAATGAAATAAAATTCATTAGCAAAGGGTGGATGCCCTTCTAGGAATCCAGTTCTTTCATTTTTACTTGTAAAGCTTTAGTACTTCTCCACTTTCAGAGGCATTTAAGAAAGAGCCTGCATTTCACACGACTTTTTAAAATAAAACTGAGAAAGGACAAAACTTTCTGAAGGAGAGTTTGGGATGAAAGGGTTTAATCTACTCTTAAGTTTATTGTAGAAAGTTTTTAATTTATGTCTTACTACTGCTGTTTCATTTGTTCTTTTCTTTTTTACTATAACTGAATTCTATAAAAATATCAATGATAGATATTTATATTGACATTTAAAGTTCTGGTATAGGAAATGCCTTTTTTATCACTTTTGGCTTAATTGTCCTGTTTCTTTCACTTAGTTTCAAGTTTTTTAAAAATAGCAGAGTATAATTTTAGTCATAATAACCTACTTGTCAACTTTGGAAGCCATATTAGCACCAGACACTTCCACACTGCCACATTCTTGACCCAACGAAAATGGGCGTGTATGTGGTTAGACAAGAACAGCATTCTTCTTCTATATCAAGGTCATGTTATTCTGCACCTGGTTGAGGGGACGTCTCAAGTTGGGATGAATGGTGATTGGGACATGTGATGCGATGAAGGGTGCGGGGTGATTCTGAACTTTCAGATTCGGGATTTCCCAGATGTGCCAGTTTACTACCCAATAAAACAGAATAAAACAGAACTTTTGAGAGGATGTCTGCCACAGAGTTATTTGTTGGAGTGGAGGTTTTTCTGGAATGCTGACACTATTGTCTGAAACAGAATCGATCCTGTCATTACACATGAAACAGGGCAAAATATTATTGGGTCAACTTGGGTCAGACCATCTTGGCCTGCATACTGGACCAAAGGATTAACCTTTTTCCAACAACTTTTCATTAGAGATAATTCAACACCTAGTGAACTTTGGCTGGTCTCAGAAAACTAAACAGAATTAGATTAAATTATTTTTGGGGGTGATAGACTATCAAGAATGACCAGGACTGTAGAATGAAATGAATAATCAGACTTTATCCTGCAAAATGGCAACAGCAAAACTAATTTTGTTTTTTGGCCAAGAAAATGGAGTAATACATCTAGGAACTGAGTTTGATTAAAGATGAAAGAGATGAAGGCATTATAACTTTCATGTTAAGTATTAGATTGGTAATTGGCATGATAATAGGTGTTAAAAGAATTAATAAATACATGGTAGTATCAGGTCAATAAAGCATGCAGAAGTTTCAAGGAAAATCCAGGAACCAATTCACTCTCAACCTTGGAAGCCTATACGGCAGAGGTGGCATTCAGTGGGTTCTGACCAGTTCTGGAGAACTGGTAGCAGAAATTTTGAGTAGTTCGGAGAACCAGCAAATACCATCTCTGACTGGAGATTTTACAGTATCCTTCCCCTGCCACATCCACCAAGCCATGCCCACAGAACTGGTAGTAAAAACAATTTGAATTCCATCACTGCTATATGGTCACTTTGGCCAAGTCGCCCACTCTCAGCATAGCTTTACTGCCCCAGGTTTGTGGGGAAGGGGAATAAGAAGAGGGTCTATGTACAGCATCTTGCATTCTTCTTGAAAAGGCAAGATATAAATGTAATAATCTGCATGTACAACAAATGTAACTAAATATTAAAGAGTTTTCCATGTTCAAATAGTATTTTCTTTCCAACCAATAACATTTTGTCTTTTTCTTCTAGCTTATATAGTACATTGATATATTTTTAAAATTGTTCAATTTAATTTATTAGATCTACTATTATTCAATTTAATTTATTAGATCTACTATAGTCAGGAAACTCTATTATCCTGGAAAGCTAATAATATATTTTTTTACTATCAGCTTCACCTTATGATGAATATTATCAAATGTTCTCTAGTTTTATAATCCAAACTGACATACATAAATTATTTGCTCCTATATTTTAAAAAATATTGATTTATAGTTTGAACCACAAGTGCAGATTTTTTAGTCTTTAATGTATGATAAATCTCAAAACAATGGAGGGAATAACAAAAAGATTAAATGTTTTATTATAAACAACAAACAAGATCGGTGCAGTTGCATTTGTGATTGCATTGTCTATAAGCAGACAATCAGGTGATGTTTTGCCTAATGTCCACATTACTTCATGAAGGAAATTCCTGTCCTAATTAGGGTAATTAATCAAGGATTAGCTCTCTTATGGGTTTTGACTACAACGGGGTTAAGTGTGTCTTCTACAAAATAAAAGCAGGCAGTTAAAAAATACCTACTCTAAAACAATTTTAATACATATGAGAAAAGAAAATATATTCTGTATATATTATAATTTGAGAATATGAAATATCTATTACTTTACAATATATGAAATTGAAATACATTTTATTGTATTGCAATATAGTTTTAAGAAGAAGAAATGGGCAGAGGTTCAGGGAAAAAGATGGAACATTCCTATTTAATTGAGGATCTTGGATTAAATTAAAATTACCAGCATAGACTGTATTGCATACTAAGGGTTTGCAAAATATAATTTAGAAAAATATCTATGGAGTATTTCAGTAATGTTCTGCATAGGCTATCAAAATTAATCAGAGCAATAATAAGGGCAATGACTATCTTTGCACTCAAGAAAATAAAGAGTCCAAATTTGTTTACAACTTGACTAATTTGTATTACATTTTTACTTCATTTATGAGGGAAGGCAGATTCTTCCAGAGCTGATTTTCAAAGTGTCAGTGTCAAGTTAACTAGCCTGGCCTACTTAAAGATTGTTACAAAGGCAGTCACAACTTTTTTACTCCAAAACAAAATCATAATACAACTATTGTGCTACTGCCCTATTTGTTACAATATCACACTATTCAAGGATTATTTGTAATAGGAAATACAGAAAGAGATTTCAATTTACAGTAAAAATCTATCTTTATATATTTTCCAATTTTTATTCTTTTTAAAAAGGGCTTCCTATTTCATGATCACCAAATAATTTCAGTTCATGATGCTTTTGTATACACCTTTATAATATATTTTGGATCATGTCAAAATGTATGCCTCTGATATTTCTGAAAAAAACTGTTTAATTTTATGTATGCTATATTGAAGTAATTATCTAGTGTTCCAGAAAACAAATCTGTGTTGTCATGGTTACAAACAGGAGGAAGCCTACCTTATAATAAATTTATCAGTTTAACTATTTTTAGTTTGTGTTTTTTTCAAACATTGGCCATGATTTTCTAAGTAAGCCTAGATCGATAAGGTCTTCCAATCCATATCGCCAACTATATTTTTACTATTACTAAAATAACATTTTAATCCTTAACTGTAATTTTGATAAATCACATTTAAACTATAAGGGCTTTATGGAGGAATAAATATAATGTATACAACAATGTCAACAAGAAACATTCTGCGAATGTCTACATTCTGAGAGCAGTTATAGAGTAGGAAATCCTAAGGCTGCACATTAGAGTGTGAAATCCAGAAACCATTTTAGAAAAAGAAATTGGCAAGAGGCTTCCATATTACCAAGAAAGCTACACAGCTCTTTTCTTGCAGTCAGAAAATGTCAGACTCAGATCAAACTTTATATTTAATCATAACCTCAACCATGATGTCTAATATTTAAACTATATCTCCCAAGTCCATCATAAAGAACCAAATAATGCCTTATGTTCCATTCGGAAAAAAAGTTCCAACAGTAAAAGTCTTTATTTGCAACAGTAAAGATAAACGGAACAGTTTGGCTCTAGCCGCGGCAGCCTTTATATATGGCTTGCCTGCCGGCTTGTAGCCAATGACATTGGTTTGATTTAACCGCCTTTTGGCGGTTCCTTTGGATTGGTTCCTAGTGAACCAATCCCTAGGCTGGCTTTCTTAGCCAATCAGATTAGCGAATTTGGAGTAAACTATTTTCATACAGAACACCCCACCCCTCTTGGTTTAGTCCTACGTGGTGATGTAGTCGCGCAGGTAGGTGGGGCTTCTTTTGACTCTACTGGACTTGCGCGGTTCATTTTCGCTGGAGACTTCAACCGGTTCGGATGGGGTTGCTGTCTCTCCGGCTCTTCTCCATGGAACCGGCTGGAAGGGTGAGTCAGCCATTTTGCTACCGCTTGAGTTTCTCAGGCCGGTGGTTCCGCCACTCCCTCCTGGTTTCTCCGGGCAGGTCGAGCTGGCTTGGCTGGCCCCTTCGACTGGATTTTTCCCGCAAGTTTCATCTAACCGTAAGTTTCTTTTTTGCTGTTTTTGTTTGTTAAGATGTTCTGGGTTTATTTTAAAAGGTTCTTTATTATTTTCTTGTATTCCCCCCCCCCTTTGGTTTGATTTTTGTCATTTTTTTATTATTTGTGGTTGTGAGTTTGTATTTCTTTCAATGTTTCGGGAACGAAGGTGGTCTATGTGCCGCTTCCATTTCCTGCCATCATCTACGGTTAGTCAGTCGGACCGGGGGCCTGTAATTTGTGTGATTGTGCCTGGAAGCCATAAGGGGTCCCCGGTGAAATTTTTTGCGTAGACTAGGTCGCCAATTTCAAATGTTCAGAAACGGCTGGAGGAGTCGGGGGGTCTTTCCAATGTGTAATTTGGGTGCAACCTGTCTAATTGCGACCTAAGTTTTCTTCCCATTAATAATTCCGCCGGGCTTTTGTTGGTTACAGTACTCGGTGTGATATGTTGGAGGGTGAGTCGGCGGTTAATTTTATCCTGGACATCCCCACTGTCCATTCTCTCTAAACCCTCTTTGGTAAACCTGACCATTCTCTCCGCCCTACCATTTGTAGCCGGGTGGGCCGGCGTGGTTTGTGCATGGCGTATACCTAGGGAGGCTAGGTATTGTTCAAATTGGATAGCTGTTAATTGTGGCCCGTTGTTGGACACTAGGATGTCCGGCAATCCATGGGTTGCGAAGAGTTTGTTAAGTTGTTTAATGACCGCCTCGGTTGTCGTAGATGACATTACTACAACTTCCAGCCAATTTGAGTATGCATCTATGACAATTAAAAAGGCATGTCCCCTGGTAGGACCCACGAAGTCAATGTGGATCCAAGACCAGGGACCTCGTGGGGTCTCCCAGTCCCTTATGGGTGCTTGTGGTGGAGAAGGCCTGGTTTTTTGACATTTATTACAAGTAGTAACCCAGTATTCGATGTCTTTATCTATACCAGGCCACCAGACATAGCTTCTAGCAAGGCTTTTCATTTTTACAATACCAGGGTGGCCTTCGTGAAGCATACCCAACACTCTAGTTTGTAATTTAGGAGGGATTACTACCCGATCACCCCACAATAAACAACCTTTTTAAATTGAAAGTTCGGTTTGTCTGGTCCGGAAAGGTTTAAAGTTTTCAGTTTTTTGGTTTTCCGGCCAGCCTTTACCTACCCAGTTAAATATGCGGGCAGTCACTGGGTCCTTTGCGGTGGCTCTGGCAACATCGTTTGCAGATATTGGTAGTTCGGGGCATGTCTCTATCTGCAGGGTTGTCATTGTTGGCGCCGGGTCTTCCTCCGTCATTGACAACGATGCTCTGCTTAATGCGTCTGCATGGGAGATTTGCTTCCCGGGACGATGCGTTAATGTGTAAGAGTATGCTGCTAGGAATTCTGACCAGCTAGTCATTCACGGGAATAAAATGTTCGGTGTAGGCTTGTTTCCCGCCAGAATACCTAGTAATGGTTTATGGTCCGTTACGATCAAAAATATTCTTCCATAGAGATATTCGTGGAAGCGTTTCACTTCGGTGACGATTGCCAGGGCTTCTCTGTCTACTTGACTACAGTTACGTTCTGTTTTAGACAGAGTCTTTGAGTAATACGCGACGGGTGGCTCTCTCCCATCTGGCAATTGGTGGCTCAGGATGGCACCGACTCCAAACAGTGAGGCATTGCAGGTTACCGTCAATGGAAGTGTGTTACTAAACTGGATAAGAATGGTGTTTGATGTTTGTTAGGGATAACATTGTTTACCCTAACTGGTTTAGGTGAAATAATAACTATGAATCATAGTTAGTGTATGTTAGAGTGTATGCAGCTTTAACTGTGAAATAGCAATTAAAGGAGTGGTTAAGAAAACAATATAAAAGTAGCAAGACTACGGCTTGCTCTCACTCTCTCTGGATTTGATGATCCCTGATTACTGCTTGGAATCAAGACTGCATAGCTCGAACGGGAGAGACAACAAAGGACTGATTTATAAGTGAACTGACATAGGATATTCTACATGGACTTTGCTAACTGAATATCCCTGAATGGACTGACTACATGGTAAATGATATTTGGACTGTTATTTGACTATGCCATAAACTTATATTGGAATAAAATATATTTTTGATAGCACAAGCGTATCTGTTATTTTTACTGTATGTTAATAAACATACAAGCTTAGTTCACTCATTTATCTGTGTGCCTATCTGACTAACGCTGCACATTCTGTTTAGCTTGTCTACCTAACCCTGGTTGGGGAACCCAGGCTTAACAATGTTAATAAATTGTTTATTTTCTGGAAAGCTTTTTGCTCTCTATGACCCCAAATCCAATTAGTTTTTTTATCCAGCAAACGGTGTAATGGTTCCACTATTGTCGCTTTGTGGGGGAGGAATATGTTATAGAAATTTATTAGTCCCAAAAATGCCTGCAATTCTGTTTTGTTTCTTGGCTGTGGTTCGTCTTTAATGGCTTTGACTTTTTTTTCAGTAGGGTGTATACCCTCTCCGTCTATTAAGTAGCCCAGAAATTCGACGCGATCAGTCATTAAGCAGCATTTTTCTTTTTTGACTTTCAGGCCAGATTCTCTGAATTTTGTTAGTACATTTCTTAGTCTTTTTTCTAGTTGGGTCGTATCTTTAGCCGAAATCAGTACATCATAAAAATATGGTATGACCCCTTTTATTCCATTTAATAGGCGTTCCATGAGGCTTTGGAACACGCCTGGGGCCACACTCACTCCAAACTGGAGTCTGTTGCACTTGAATGCCCCTGTGTGAGTCACTATTGTCTGTGCCTCGGCCGTTAAGGGGTCTAATGGAAGCTGTTGGTAAGCTTGTGCTAGATCTAGTTTAGCAAAAAATTTTCCTCCCCCTAGTGCGTGTAACTAATGTTGTACGACTGGCACCGGGTATGCGCTTTGTTGCAGCACATGGTTCAGGGTAGCCTTGTAGTCTCCGCAGATGCGTACCGACCCATCAGAATTAACCGGTTTTACTAAATGGCGTCTCCCATTTAGCATGGTCAACCCCCACCTGGGGGACTAAACTAAAGGAAATTGGGGTCCCCCGATACCTGCCTAGGGAACCATCGAAAACGTCCTGGAACTCGTGGATCAGGTTTTCTTCCCAGTCGGTTGCAGCCACCCGGTCTACTCCAGTCATTCCGATGCCCAATGGTGCGAACCATTCGACACCCAGGAGGCTGGGTCGGTCCCGGTCGATTATTGTCAGAGGCAGGACTTCGACATGCTGCTTGTAGGCGACTCGGAAATGTCCTAGACCTACTACAGGGATTCGATTTCCTTGGTAGTCCTTCAGGGTAAATTTTTGTTTCTGGAGCTCTTTTAGCTTAATATTTGGGACCAGTTGTTTGATTGTGTCCCATGATACCGTTAACAGGAAAGACCCTGAATTGACCTCCATCTCGCAGGGGCTGCCTTCGATTTTTACGATTATTTTAACTTTTTCCCGCTTTCCGTCTGAGCGCTTCTGATAGTGAAAGTTTGATGGGTCTTTTCTCGGTTACTGGCTCGTTTGTTTCACTGCCACTTTCGGTTTGTTTCGATTCAGCTTGTGGGGGAGAGTTACTGCATCTGTTAGGGCTATAATTTTTTTGATTCCTACAGACCTTCTCAATGTGTCCCTTTTTCTTACAAGCTCTGCAGACGGCATCAAGGAATCTGCAGTCGGCTCGAGGGTGGTTTCCTCCGCAACCGGTGCATTCCCGCCAGTTTCTTTTTCACACCTTTTTTTGTTGGCGTATAGGCGGTGGACCTCATCGTCTTCCTCTCCGGATTCTGATGTCTCGTCAAAATCTTCATGGTGTGTGGTGGTGGGAAATTGTTTCTTCCCTCTAGTTAGGCTCGCTTCGTCGTTGTTCGCGTTCATTTGTTGCATTGTGGCTGCTGACTTTTTTGCGGCTTCTGTGGCTGTGGCTTCTGCGATTGCTTCGGCTACAGTTATGTTGGGTATATTTAGCAACTTGCTTTGTATATTAGAGTCTCTTAAACCCAATATTACTCGATCTCGCATCGCCTCATCTAAGTTCAGGAACTCACATGCTCCCCCCAGTTGTCGGAGGGCTGCCACAAAATCAGCGATGGTCTCGCTTTCTTTTTGGTCCTTTAGGTAGAATTCGTGCCGTTTGATGAGATTTGACACCACTGGTGCGTAATGAGCCTTCAACATTCATTGGAGTTCGGGTCAGGTCATTTGCTTTACGTCTCTGGGCTTCGCTAATGCCTTGGCCATTTTTAAAATCATTGATCCTCAATGCGTTGAGAAGACAGCCCTCTTATGCTGGTCTGAGATCTCTTCCATCTCGTTACTTTCCAAGTACATTTGGAAACGGTCTACGTAGGATTCCCAATCCTCTTCATTGGGGTTGAAGGGTGCGGGCGGTGCATTATTTCCGGCCATTGCTTTCAGCCTGGGTTTCAATTCGCCGCGTGCACAGTCTCACGTTTTAGGACGATCCCATCCTCGTCGCCAGTGTTCCGTCCGGAGAAACGCGAGGTAGACCGGGTTCCAACAGTAAAAGTCTTTATTTGCAACAGTAAAGATAAACGGAACAGTTTGGCTCTAGCCGCGGCAGCCTTTATATATGGCTTTCCTGCCGGCTTGTAGCCAATGACATTGGTTTGATTTAACCGCCTTTTGGCGGTTCCTTTGGATTGGTTCCTAGTGAACCAATCCCTAGGCTGGCTTTCTTAGCCAATCAGATTGTCGAATTTGGAGTAAACTATTTTCATACAGAACACCTTAAATAACTAATAAGCCAATGGAAATTTTCCTAAAAATCATTTTCTGAAACTGTTCAGTCATATAGGAAAAGACCTACCACAAAGCAGCAATCCAGTTTACTGGATTCATGGTGCATAAGTAGCCAAAACAGCTCTGAACAGGTGAACAACAATCCAGATAATGTATATTTTGCATTGGTGTAATTGCTTAGGATAAAAAGTCTCATTCAGAGGAAGATATGACTGGAAATATACCCAGTAATAAAACATCCTGACAAAAGAATCTATATTACTGCCAAATGCTTTTCTTAACGGCTTCCTTGCAGAATGTGGGTTTTCATGGCTGTGCTTATTGATAAAACTACTTCTAAGTAATAAGCAATGCATTTGTGAGAATGAATGCATGTTGGTGATTTGCTAGGCATGCTGCTGGTTTCTGAAGAATTTGAAATCAAATTCAGAAATAGATGTCACATCTTTGTATATTGTCCTATTCTTTTCACGTTCTTTAATTTTGCATTCTACATAACATCCCCTTATGTCCAACATAGATGTCCCCACATTCACAAATAACATGTTTCTATATTTTTTATTTTTTGGTACTATACCCTTGTTAGAGAGTAGGAACTTAATTTTGTCCACCATTCCAATTTTACTCTATACTTATTTATCCAGTATTTTGCTTCTTCTGTCAATCATCCTGAAATATATGGAAAGTTTGCACAATGTTTATATTCTTTCCTTGTTCATTCTAACATTTTTCTTGTGCCAATTAGATTTTTACAATTATATAGCTAAACATTATAAAGTACTGAATTTTTTTTTTGTTCAGTAATGTAGTTAGATAGCCTATTTTGTGTCCTATTTATTAGTGACCTAATAAACTGATGTTTCTAGTTATGTCACATTGTTTATATGTGTCTGCTTTTTTATGTATTTCATGATTTTGATAACCTTCATTAGTATGCTTAACCTACCTCCATCAGGAGTTCTCCATTTAACCTACCTCCATCAGGAGTTCCCCATTTTTTCTGTATCTACTAGAAGGAGTAGCATGTGTTTGTGTACATGTATGTATGGTTTCATATTTGCATGACAGAAAGTGTTGTTTGTAAAAGAATTTGTAGAAGAATTCATGTGAATGACACAGTAAGCTATAAGCAAATAATTTTATTTGGTTGTGTTAATATGCTTCCCCCTCCCTAGTCCTGTCCCTCCTCTTCTTTGGCTTTTGGCAGGTGCATACATACATTTATAAGTACATAGACATGCACTTGCACCTTTTTTGTAGGCAAGATCAACTTTAAATTAATATGACCCATACAAAAATGAAGAATATGAACAATGGGGCATATTACAAAAATACCAAGTATTAAACAATATTTATAAAATTCAAATTAAAAATCCCTCATTTTTTTTTAAATCATGAAATCCTTCCCAAGTAAAATATATTGCATCAATTTGCACTAGTAAAAATAGCATTCAAAAACTAGAAACTGGCCAATGCTCAATATTTTTGTCTACAATTCAACTTTTTCCTACTTCTTCTTTGTTAGGAATAGTCATCTAAAATACTAGTTGGCTGATTTTTAGACAAATTCTGTAGTCACACCAAAAATCTATCAACACCGACTTCCTGTAATTAATATTAAAAAAGTGTAAATACTGATATCATTGTGGTTAGCATAAAAGAAGCCGAATTCCTTATTTCATTTACAAAGAAATAACATATTATGAAATAGCATGCCAACTGTCCTGGAAGATTGTAGTAGACTTACTGGGAATTTGATATCATAGAAAAGAGTAGTATTAAATGTTTTCAGTCGGCTTTCTTTCTTTCTTTTTCCAGATTTAGGGGATCTATCATCTAAGGCTGAGTATGAGTATGACCTTTAGCCCCTGGGAGGTTCCAGGCACACTTTTAACTATCTTCACATAGCTGACAAAATGGCCAAAAATCATAGCATTGTTCTTCATCCCAGAGTAACCAAATTTCAACAATTTTCATGTACTAGGCATACCCTTCTTGTTTTCCAAAGCAGCTGCACCAGGGGTGGGATTCTACCAGTTCGGACCATAGTTTTGGCAAGGAGCTGGTCCTGAAAGATTTTTCAAAGATTATGCTTAGAGGTTCGGCTATGGCAGTGGATAGCTTTTTAAAGAAGTAGGCACGTATTCCGTCTGGTCCAATAGATAGAGATGGTTTTAGATTGCGTAGTGCTTTTCAACATTGTCTTCTGTAAAACCGATATGTATTAGATCATTGTAGTTGCCTGTGGTTCGACTAGGAAATACCAGGCATGATCTATTGCTGTTTAAAAATACTGAGTCAAAGAATGTGTTAAAGAGGTTGGGCCTTGGTAGAAGTACTGTAAATGCCCTTTCTATTTATGCTGCGAGAGAGCCCAGGATGGGTTGACTCTTCCTATGATGCCATTTAGTTGAGTCTTTTCTAAGATATAAAAGCCAGCCCCCGGGAGAGACCCCAGCTTTGGCGAAGATACTTGACAGACTGAAAAGTGTCTCTGAAAGCACAAAATAAATACAGAAATACATCTTACCCTGTCCGGACGAATCAAGGGAGGGGCTGGGCTCTCTCGCAGCATAGATAGAAAAGGCATTCATGGTAACTTCTACCAATGCCCATTCTCCTCCATGCTGCATCGAGAGCCCCTGATGGTACATATCAAAGCTAGAATGTTCACAGGTGGGTCCTCGTCTGGCTCATCACACTGACTGTTGAAGCACCTGTCTGCTGAAAGCTACAGTCACTGAGTCAAAGGCATCCAGATGGTAGTGTCTGATGAAAGGAGATGGGGATATCCACGTGGCCGCACAACAGATTTTCCCCAAGGATGCTTGGGTCGCCCAGGCAGCAGAAGTGGCTGCGTCACGTCTGCACCATCAGACCTCGGGGAACCGGAAGAGCTGCAGCTTTGTAGGCCTGCTCAATTGAAGACCTGACCCACCTGCTAATAGTAGAAGAGCCCCAAGTGAGAAGGGAAAAAGGAAACAAACATGGCTTCTGACTTCCTGAAGGAGGAAGTGCGCTTAATGTATATTCTAAGAGCCCTTCTTACGTTTAGCGTGTGCCACTGCTGCTCTAAGTCTTGGTGCGGGAGGGGGCAGAAGTCAGGCAAAACAATGTCCTGGGACCTGTGAAACCAGGTGTTAACCTTCAGAATAAATGAAGGGTCCAGATGGAGAACAAACCTATAATCATGAAAAGAACAAAGGTCCTGTCTGATAGAAAGAGCAGCGAGCTCAGATCCCCACCTGGCTAAAGTGATGGAAACGAGGAAACCTACCTTCAAAGTCAGGAAACGGAGAGACACTGTTCTAAGGGTTTCAAAGGGGGACTTTGTAAGGGCATTAAGGACCACATGAAGGTCCCAGAAAGGATACCTGTGAACCACCGTGGGTGCAGGTTGAAAGCCACTTTCAAAAACTTCCTGACTGAAGTGTGATGGGCTAAGGAAGGAAGCGAACCCCATGAAAGAACCAAGGAGAGGGCCGCAACCTGCCTGCGTAAGGACTTGGGGGCCAAACCTTTCTCCAGAACATGCTGATGGAATCTAAGAACTTCTGCCAACTGGCTGAAGCAGGAGAGAGACCCTCCCTAAGGCACCATTAGGAAAAGGCCTTCCAGGTGGCATCATAGATGCGCTTTGTAAAAGGTTTGCGAGACACCAGCACAGTGAGGATGACCCTTTCTGGAAGATCAGCCTCCTCTAGTCGCTGCCGCTCAAGTGCCACATGGTCAGCTTGAGCCACTGGGGCTCTGGGTGGAGCAGAGCCCCCTGATGAAGGGAGATTAGATGGGCTGGAAGATTAGATAGGCTCCTTCTCCTCCAAGGAGAAGCCACCGATAGGTTGACTAGGTCCGCAAATCAGGGTCTCCTTGGTCAATAGGGTGCCAGGAGGAGGAGCTCTGCTCGTTTCTCCAACATTCCTTCCAAATTACTGCTGGAATGATGGGAAGTGGGGGAAAAGCATAGAGGAGACCTTTGGGCCATCTGCACCAAAGACCGTTGGTCCCCTCCATTCCCTGGCAAGGAAACCTGGTGAAGAATCTGGTGACTTGAGGCATTTTGAGGAGCGAAGAAGAGATCCACCTCTGGTGTTCCGAATCTGAGGGAAAGGTCCCTGAATAGAAACAGAGGAATGGACCATTCTGCCTGGTCGACTAGACTCCCAGTCGGCCTGGGAGTTGTCGACCCCGGAGATGTGGTCTGCCAAGATCGATAACAGGTGTTTCTCTGCCCATAACCCCAACTGTAGAGCCTCTCTCATGAGGGCTTCACCCCCCCCCCTTGCTGGTTGACATGAACATTTGCAGCCATGTTATCCGAAGGACAAGAACATGAGACCCGGTCAATGATTGCCTGAAATGCTTGAGAGCCAGAAAAATGGCTCTGAGCTTGAGCCAATTTATGGGAAGGGTCTGCTCTGACTTGGACCAAACACCCTGAGCTATCTGACCCTGCATATGGGAACCTAACCCAAGACCTAACCTAACCATCAGTGGTTATCACTAGCCTGTCTGGGTCCCTGAACAGGAGTCCCCTCCAGATTGATGGGGAATGCCACCAATTGAGAGATCTCCGTATTTGTGGTGGGAGCGGGACCTTGATGGATGAATGGCTGGTTCCTGCTCGTTGGTAGGGAAGCAGGGACTATTGGAGTGGTCGGGAATGGAGCCGAGCCCATGTGACGATGCCAATACAGGAGACCATCTTCCCCAGAAGTTTGGACAGCAGCAACAGGGGGACAGTTTGATGTTGCTGGATCTGGCTGATGATCTCTGCAAGGTTCTTTCCATGAGCTGGGGACAGGAAAACCTGGCACAATGTGGTATCGATGACTGCTCCCAAATGTTGCAATTTGGTTGTGGGAGAGACCTGGCTCTTTTTGGTGTTGATGGAAAATCCGTGGCTTTGGAGATATGACAGCGTAATTTGCAGATCCCAATGGGCCGCATGGATGGAGGAGGACAGAATCAAAATGTTGTTCAAGTCGCATTGGATACTCACTGGAACAGAATGCAGAGATGCCATCAGTGCTGCCAGAACCTTTGTGAAGACCCTTGGAGTTGATGAGAGGCCGAAGGCAAGTGCTCGATACTGGTAATGGGTATTCTGATAACAAAAATGGAGAAACTGGCAATGATGAGGCCAAACGGGGATGTGGAGGAGAGCCTCCGTGAGATCAATGGAAGAAAGGAAATCGCCCTCCCAAGCGCTCTCTAAAATAGAATGCAGAATCTGCATTTTAAATCACCTGTATTTTACAAATTGGTTGAGAAATTTTAGATCAAGGATGGCTCACCACCCACCTGAGGCTTTGGGAACGATGAAAAGGCGAGAGTAAAGCCCATGTCCCTGTAGAGAGGGGAGAACAGGTTGAATAGCTCTGATTTCAAGAAGGTGTTGAATGGCCTGATTCATGAGGGCTTGCCTTGAAATGTCCTGAGAGACAGGACAGATCAAAAAATTTTCTGAGGGTGGCATGAGGAAGTCCAATTGTAACCATGACCTATTAGTGCTCAGCACCCAAGCATCTGTCATTGACTCCTCCCATTTGGAGGCAAAGAAGGCTAGGCAATCTCCGATGGGTGGGGAGTATGAGGGATTACTTAGAGTGACAGAAGGAACGACCCCCCTCCCCCCGAAAGGGCCGTTTACCAGTAGAAGGTTGTTGCCAGATGCTTCTGCACGTTGGTCTGGGCGATAAGGAGCTGGGTGATAGTCAGCTTTTTTCCTAGAGGAAGAGAGAAATTTTACGTTTATCTCTGGTTTCGATGAGATAAGGTTCCAGAGCATCGGCAAAAAGCTTATCGCCTGTGAATGGAACTGAAGCCAGCTTCCATTTTTGGCATGACTCTGCCTGCCAATTTTGGAGCCATAACAGTCTTCTTGCTGCTACTGAAGATGCCATGGCCTTGGATGCAAATTTGGCTGAACTGAGAGTGGCATCCACAGTGAATTCCGCTGCTGCAATAATCTTATGAAGGTCTTGGTGAGACTAAAGGTCAGAATCAGGCAATCTATTCTGGAGTTGGCGCAGCCACCATATGGATGCCCTCATGAAAAAAAAGGATGCAAATATATTGCTGTTGAAGCGCATGCAGCGGCCTGGTGGTTGCACTTAAAGGTCTATTTGGAACGTTTATCATCCGGTTTCAGCATATCTTCTGGCTCCGTGGGAGTACCAGAAGATTAAAACGAGGCCAGAACCAGGATGTCAACAGAAGGCACTGCCAGGACATTGTCCAGGGCTACGCTGACGTTGTAGAAATGCTTATCCACAGGAGATGGGCGAAGACCTGCCAAAGAGGAAGTGCACTGTTCCTTGACCATGTCCAGGAACAAAGTGGGAGAAGGCAAAACCTCTGCATGCACTACAGGCTTGAAGAAGAGCGAGTCTCCCTGGCTAGAAGGATTTCCTTGTGGCTCAGGAGCCACTTCCTCCATTGACAGCTTGGCAGTGATCAAGGCCTTGCTGGGCAATGGCCTGAAGAGAGTAAGTTTGAAGACCAATGCAGAGGATATCTGCTCTGGGCGAGAATCCTCTTCCTCTGAAAGATTTTGGTCAAAAGTCTCTCCTCATCACGCTCTGAACAAGAGGAGTAACTGTGTTCAGATGGTGAAGTCCTTCCCTCCTCATCAACCTCCTCCCATTCTGGTAGAGAAGAATGGACCCTGAGGTCCTGGGGCCTGTGTAAATCAGGTTGATGAGGCAAGGAACTTATAGACTGAAAAGGGAGAAGGGCCAAAGATCAGAGAATTTTCTTGAAGCCTTCAGCCAATCCCTGCCTAATGGCCAATGAGACAACATCTTGGATATCTCCTGATTGATGCTCAAAGGTAGAGGCAGAAGGCCAAAGGCCTGCTGCTGTGGGAGTGAAGGTGGCTTCAGGCCTAGATTGAAGAGAGGTTCAAGGCCTGGAGGGAGGGGGAGGAGCATAGGGCCCAGAAGCCTGTTGGAAATAAGGCCTAGATCTGCTGAGATCCTGAGGATCAGATTGTACAGCAAGAGCCTCAGGAGACCAGGATGGAGGATGGAAAGGCTCATAGATAATTTTCTCCCTGGGAGGGCTTGGTTGGGGCCCACGAGTATCACCTGAAACATGCTGTAGTTGCACTCCCTTCTGTTGAATAGTTCTGTTGAACTGCCTCTCCAGGTCCACATGTCAGGACCTTCTGCCTCAACTCAGCCTGAGTTGCTTTTTTAGGGGCTAGAGCCTTAGCTCTGATTTTAGCAGCCACCTCCCTCTGGGCTGATTGAGTGCGTTGCCTATGACTTTTTCTTATTGGGCTTAATTCCAATTAATAATTCCACTGGGGGTGGGAAGCTCTGCCTGAACCTTATCTTTCTCCATTTGTAGAATAGAGGCTCTTGCATTGGAAAGAAAATTTAGAAATTTTTTTGTATTAAGTCCTTTAGGGTATAAAATGGCCTCTGGTCTTACAAAATGGCTGCTCACCTTGTGGTGGAAGGCTTCAATCCAAGATGGCCGCTGACTTAGGGAAATAGGCTCCGAGACTGAAGAATCGCTCCTTAGGCTAAAAAGACCCCCAAGCCAAGTCAACAAAGGAAAAGGCAGCCTCCGTCCACACGATCAGCTGGCTGATGCTGTTATCGGTTTGCTGATCTTTTTTACGATCACTTAAACCGCAGGCATGGAGGAGGTCTACAGATGCTGCCCAACTCGCCTGCACGGCACTCTGGCAACACTGCTCCCAATGTTGCAGGAGAGAGAGCCCTGTTCTCCTGGAAGAGCAGCTGCCCAGATCCCTGAGAGCTGCTTGAAGCGAGGAAAAAGTACTGAAGATCACTGGTGATTGCTATCTAACAGAACACTTTCAGAGACACAGCTACCGACTGAAAGGAGCTGAGTCAAAAGCTGGGGTCTCTCCCGGGGGCTGGCTTTTATATCTTAGTGCAGACTCAGCTAAATGATGTCATAGGAAGTAGTCAACCCATCCTGGGCTCTCGATGCAGCATGGAGGAGAATGGCTTTAATAGTGTCATCATTGCAGTCTTTACCATTAGGTCCTTTCAGGGGTGAGATGGACCTTGAGTCTTTTAGTTTGTTGTTTACAAAATTTTAGAAAGTGCGGGTAGAATTGCTGCGTAGAATGTTTTCTTCTTGTTTAATGTGATAATTGGTGCATTCAGTTTTTATCTGGTGGCATACATTTTTGTATTGGCTTTTGAAGTTGGCAACGTGACTAGATTTGTTTTTCCGCCAAAGTGATTTCTTTTTGGATTGGAGCTTCCTTATTGTTAGGGGTAATTTGTTTTTTCTGGTTTTGGAAGTTGTTAATGGTATATATAGTTTGATAACTCCTTTGACTTCAAGTAAAAATATGTTGTAATGGTCTTCTACAGTGTTGCATCCATTGAAATTGCCAATCAAGGGATGAGAGATCGTTGTTTATAAGATCATAGTTGCCTTTTTTGAAGTTATAATTGGGATTCCCTCGTGACGATTTTTGTGTGGACGTATGTTGAGACAAAAGTCAAACATGTTGTGGTCACTGTTGGAAAAGGGTTCTTGAATTTGTATTCCGTAAATTGAATTCAAACTATTGCAGAAGATGAGATCGAAGCAGTTGTTAAGTCTAGTGTTGTTGGTTACTAGTTGTTCTAGATTTGTAAGTGCATTGTAGAAGATTGCATGTGTGGGTTCAGTTGTACATTCGTTAAAGGTCCAGTTAATATGAGGCAAATTGAAGTCACCAAGAAACATAAAAGCATGTGGACAGGATGCTGCCCATGTTAGTAGTGTATTTAGCTTGTTTACTGCGGTATCTGCTATCCCGCATTAGATGGGCGTCTCATGATAGGGAGCGAAGGAGAGAGAAACGACAGGAGATGAAGTTCCTCGCGATGAGTGCGCCCCGAATGTCTGGGTACACGTTCTTTTATTATGCTCATTCAAAAGGGGGTGATTGTTTATTCAGAGCCTAGGTCAAGCCTAGGTCAGACGGAATATACAGAATTAACAATGGCTCAAACAAAAGCAAGATACCAGGACAGACAGGATGGCAAGATTTATATTTGATCAGGATATTTCTTCTTCACAAAGCTGCATGCCAGACAATGTAATCCCAAGTGAATAAACCATTTCTGCAAATGTTTGACTCCTTGTCTCTGTACGTGCCCTGTAAAAGGTCACTGAGAAGACAGAAGCTTAATGATTACACGTGAATGATACAATGTTGCAATGATACACAGTTGCAAACAGATAAATGATACATAGTTACAACAGTTTACATGCTCGATGTCATAATCAGGGGCTGTGTAACATAGTAAGAACTGAAATGTGATGTTTAAGAACAGTTCACAGACAATGGTCTCAGGAAGAGCAAGCTCCTGGGTAATTTGGATGTTTTTTAGACTTTTTATAGAAGATAGCAACACTACCTCCTCTACGGATTTCACGATCTGATTGGTAAACATGATAGTCTATTACTGTGGTAATGGAGTCAGGGAGAGATGCATTGAGCTATGTTTCACAGACAAATATAATGTTGAATTTAGCCATATTTAGTAAGAGGAGAAATTCAGGTATTTTATTTACAAGGCTTCTTGCATTGAGTAGTTTGCATTTAAGGCTAGTTGTGGTTGGAATAGAGGTAGCTAGGGGTGTGCATGCCTAGTTTTGAGTGATGTTGGATTGGATGGGGTGGGGTTGGATGTGGAGTTGTGGGTTGTGTGACTTTCTTTTGATCCAGTTCTATAGAACCAGTTGTTACCAGTTTTTACCAGTTCAGAGAACCAGCAAATCACACCACTGACTGGCCCCTCCCCCACTCCTGTCAGATTTCTGCTTTCTCGCTAATCTAAATCTCTCTTGTACTGCTTTGCCTTCGCCCAAGAGACTTCCCTGAAGCCCAGTCAGGGGATTGGTGGGTGGGGGAGAAGTGGCCTGAGAGCAGAGCCGAAACTTCCTTAGGGCTGAAGCTTCTATTTTTCAGTGCAGACTCAAGCAGCAGATTGCAGAAAGGTAGATCTGTGAGTGAATCTATAATTCTGCAAGCAACTCAATCTGCTTTGCCTTATTTTGGGTAAAATGTGCTCTTTTTCAATACATATATATATAAAAAATAAAATATTTACATAAATATTTACAATAATTACGTACAAGCTATACCCACCCAGTCATATGACTACCAAGTCACCCCCCAGTCAGCAAGCCACACCCACCCAATCACATGACAATCAAGCCACACCCACAAATTAAGCTATGCCTACAGAACCTGTTGTTAAGAAATTTGAATCCCACCCCAAGTTGCACTATATATTTTCAGCTCAGAAGTATGTAACATTATTTAAAAGATGTCGCTCTTAGAGGTATATTGTCATACTTTTGCTTACAATTTTGACCCAGTGATCCTACATTGTATTAATTGTTGTAAGAATCAAATTATATGAAATCTGAAAATTCTTGTATGTTAGTTCTTTTGAGATCTTTGAAGAGAAATCTCTTCAAATCCAGATACTCTCCAACTTATGACCACAATTGAGCAGAGAATTTACGTTGCTGAAACATTTAAGTCACTTTTGTCCCATTTTATGACTTTTCTTGCGACATTTGTTAAATGAATCACTGCAGTTATTAAATTAGTAACATGGTTATTAAGTGAATCTGGCTTCCCCATTGGTTTTGCGTGTGAACCAGTTGTCTAATATCTGAATGTAAATCACATAACCATGGGGATGCTGCAATGGTTATAAGAAAGAAAAATGATCATAAGTCTCTTTTTTCAGCGCAGTTGTAGCTTCAAACAGTCACTAAATGAACTGTTGTAAGTCGAGGACTACCTGTATAGCCTTTTATGACTTCACTTACATATAGCATATCACATTCCTTTAAAATATTACATAAGGATTTCGAAAAAATTATTTGCTTGTTCATATATGTGGCATTTTTTCCAGATTTCCTCCCAGTTTTTTTAAACAGGTTTATCCCTGGTAAATATGCTTTCTCTCACATTAACAAAGTATTTTACTTTTCTTTTTCTTTTTACAACAGTAATCCATAGAATAATATAGCAATAGCAGTAGCATTTACACTTATATATCACTTTATAGTGCTTTACAGCCCTCTCTAAGCGGTTTAGAGTCAGCATATTGCCCACAACAATCTGGGTCCTCATTTTACCCACCTCAGAAGGATGGAAACCTTGAGCCTGGTGGGATTCGATCTGCCAAATTATAGGCAGCTAGCTGTCAGTAGTAGTTTGCAGTACTGCACTATAACCACTGCACCACCAAGGCTGTAATATCCCAATTAATAGAGTTTATGTAAAAGTCTAATTGAGTTTAAGTAAAAGGTTATTCTACTTATTTCTGAGGAAAAAGTGTTGCTTAACAGTAAAAGACTGCCAATTGTGATTGCTGTTTGGTAATTTTAATGCTGGAAGTAATTTCTAAAGCATCATAATGACTCAAGAGTACAGTAAAATTGGTTACAGTTGAATCCTTGAGGATTTTCCAAGAATAGTTACAACTGAAGTAATTACTCCTCAATTCTGTACTTAGTTTCTTCTTTCTATCATGTGAACATAGCCAAAAATCTGTTTCTTTCTCCAATGGGATTTGGGATAGTATTTATCAGAATCATCATTACTCTTCAAGTAGCTTGGCTTATAAACCCTATTAAATTGGTTACATACATACATACATACATACATACATACATACATACATACATACATACCATAAAACAATGTTGATAATGTTTAACAAAGCTCATTATCATCCAGATGTGCAAAACAGTCTCTCCAATTCCACCACCATCCACCATGACTAAAAATTACAGTAGTTATTTTATCAAATGAGAGCTTTAGATATGTGGTATGTAACTACTTGTTTTTTTTTTAAATACAGCAAGATTATTTTTGTTTGATAAAGGAAATCTATAAGATGTCGGGTATTGCATATTAATACAGACTTTCATGGGAATGTTTGGGGGATAAGTATGGGAGCTGATTTGCTTGCAAGCTCAAAAGTAAGAGCTTACTAGTAAGAACATACAGTACCCTTGCTTTAAGCTTATCCTATTTTCCCCATTTCCCTAAAGGCACCTGCAGTCAACATTATGGGTATGCTGGGAATAAGAAAACTGTAAACTCATTGATGTTGCCTTGTCAGATTATTGCAATGCTAAAGTGTTTGCAGAAATGTGATAAATGTTTTAATAAATAAAAATAATATGTTTTGCACATTTTAATTTCCACTGTATTTGTCCTTCTGTTTCTGCCAATTTGAAAATAGGTATTCTGTTTGGAGTGTGGGTGTTTTGGGTGTGCTGTTAATTTTTTTCCCCTTCAGTTTCTTTCCATATGATTTTAAATTGTTTATTTGGCCGATTTAATGTTAACCTAAGCTTTGTTTATGAGCATACTAGCTGTTTGAAAAATCGACTTAAAACTCACATCCCTCTGGGCTGTACTCAGTCACTTTGCAAGCACCAGCTGGTATCTCCTTATACTAAATAGCTACATCCTATCACTGGCACTAGTCCTCTAGAATTAACTTCTCCAAAAAATTATCTGTAATCGATCAACATTTTAAAAAGTATTTAACCTCCCCTCCCCTTTGGCTTTGGAAGACTGGTTAAAGTACTAAAACTATATATAAATGTACCGCTATTTTTATATAAGGTTTAATGTTTGTTTTAAAGTAATGGACTATTCAGTTTCTGGGGACAAATATTAAATTCTATTGTACTGATTTCATCTACTAATGTTGGATGTTTTATTTTATTAATTAATCTTGGGACCTTCTTAAATGAAAAATGAAACAATTGCTATTAATGGGCACAGAAGACATCATACTTTGAATGATACCAGTATTAATATAGACAAATATGTTATAAAAGACAAATATGATGCCATAATATGCCAAATTTTCTTTAGATTCCCTGTATTGACCAAAGATCATAAAATAATTAGGGATTTCTAGATTCATAGAAAATGAACCTGTGTGGGATAGTTGAAATCATTGTGGGATCAACAAACCTGTCAAATCTCACGCTCTGTTCCTGCTGTAGTCAACCAGGTGCCTTTTTGTAGGTGAAAAATATTGCATATATCCAGTTGTGTTCCCAGCATCTATTATTAGAGCTATATTTACAATAATGTAGCCGGAATGGTTAGTAGCTATTGATAGTCTTGGCTCCATAGATATCTTTATCTTTCTCTCCTTGCAGTGTTCTTTTTTATATGTGACCTAAAGCATTCTATAAATGGAACATTTACATACATTTAAATAGAATGACAGCTGTGCTTGTTGTTGGCTGTGTGTTTGCCTGCAGCCTCTTTATAATAACCCAATATCATGAAAAGTTTAATTGCATTTTTTCTTTTAAGATAACATTTAATACTGTGTTATGCATATAAGCCTTGCTTCCTAGCAATGAAGAGTTACAGAGATATCAGCACTAAATTGAGACTTGGTTTCTTTAGAAGAAAGTCTCTGAGGAGTGATGATAGTTCTGTGATATAATGTTTGCTTACAGATATATAAAGTACAGAAGAAAATAAGGTGAGGCATTTATTGTGTTGATACTCCAAAGATTAATTTTCCATACCAGATTTCTAGCTATATTCACAGCATTTTGCAGGTTACTTCCGCTACAGGGTGATCACAAAATGACATTTCTTCTTGACCCCTGGGAGAAAGTAAGATGAAGTCAGTTCCATACCTTCTCAGCCTCCACCTTCCATCCTGGACTATTAAAACACAATGACATCTATCACCTTCCCCTTTGATGTTCAGAGGCATTGTCTCTGACTATCTGTTTTGGTAGTTCAAATTACAGACATCCTGGACTCAAGAAATTAGGTCAAGTTTTATGGGAAAAAGGAATCCTTTGGGGTCACCTTAACCAACCTCCTCCAAATTCATAACAGTTGAATGCTCCTTTCAAGTTCATATAGCCATAATCACATTTGACACTTAAAGGCTTAACCTCTTTAAAGGCAGTGTGGTGTGTATACGGCATTGAAAAGAAAAGTCACAGTTTTTTAAGTACAGCCATTTCCCTCTTCATGAAAGAATGCATAAAAATTCACACACCAAGGAAGCAGGAGGCTACCCTAACCCAATGTACGTGGTTATATTGGTTGTAACAGAGTTATAGCTTCTTTTTGCTGAGATAACATGAAAATTGATAGTTCCTTCTGTTTTTCCTTGTGTTTCATCCTTTAAACTGAAGGATTCTAGTCTTATGCCACTCATTGATCTGTGAGACCTCATATGGTTTCTTAGCAAAAAAAGAAAAAGAAATGCAAACAATTTTCAATGACATTTTAAAGTAAAATTGGCAGATTGCCAGGGAACATCCCGGTTTATTTGCTAATAATCAAATGTATGCATTGCAACACAATTACTATAATTTTAAATTAAAATTCTTAAAATCAGACACAGTTCATCAAAGACTGATTAGATGATTTTTAACCATTTCAGAGCTAGCTAGCTCTTCTCATTATCGTTATTAAACCCCTCCCTTTTCCTTGAAAGCTTTTTATCTTCACTTGTGCTCCACAGGAGAAATTGGAGTCTACTTGTTCACTGGATTGCTTGATATATTTTGTTGCTAGTTTCCCATGATAAAAAGCAAGCAAAAACAGAATGCTTGTGCTCTAAAGAAAAGGAGCAAGAATGAGCACACAGCTCTACTGCAGGCATTTTTTAGAGCATGCTGTCCCTTTCTCTGTAACACAGTGCAGCCCTTCCCTGAGCAGCAGCAAGCAGTCTGATTGCTCTCATTCAACACATTTGGTATGCATGAACACAACCAATCCAAGCTAGGAAGGTGTTTTCTTACGGAGGATCAGTGGCTAAAGCAAATCAGTGGCTAAAGCACTTTGTCAGATTTTCAGTCAAGTTAAAAGAGACATCCAGCGAATGGAACTGCAGGTGTGGACTCCTAATGGACATGGAATTTCAGCACAGTGGAAGAAAATTTGTTTTTTAGACATTGGTAAGGTTTGTGTTTCATTATTCCAGTGGAATATTTGAGGGTCATGAGTCAAAGTGATGCTCCCCGACCACTAAATTGGACCATTCGGAAGCTCTGCCATGCTGCCTTTCTCCCATCTGTCAGACTACTTAAGGTACTGTGAAAGCACCGTGTTTTACGATTGTGATTATGCTGTTAACTGTTTCCCATACTGCAATTATAGTACAATTCCACAATTACTTTTTACAGTAGATGCTACTTTTTTCAATCAGTGGAGATATTCTGTTGCTCATGTGTAGGTAAGAAAAGTGCATTTGTAAACTTGGGTGGAATCCTTAGCCTTGGAATAGTGTCATATGCATTTAAAGCTAAAATTAAATGTTTGCGATAGCAAGGAAAATTGTTTGTATGGTACAAGTATAGATTGAAAGAAATGCCAATAGCTTTACGTTTCTCTTATTAAGTCTCCAGATCCATTTATGGGAACAGTGGAGTGTTGTGCTCATCTTTGGTAATTCCCATTGCAGTTTATATAAAGACTAGTTCAAAATCTTCCCATGGAGATATGAGATCAGCTTCTGGACAGAGGAGAACTTCCTAATCATATTCTTTCCTCTATCTAGAAACAAGCTTCTTTTGATTTTCTTAAGCATCTGTGTCTTCTTGTTGTAAAAGTGGCATAAGCTCCTTTTGATCCAATACAAGAAGACCCCGAGAATATCCTCTATTTAACTGTACAGTAATTTGTAGTGTACCATTGAGACTCATGTATTGTACTTGAGTAAAATTTAGATCAACCTTAGAAGGGGATATATTGAGAAACAAGCATTTAATGTCTGTTTGTAAAAGTGGGTTTTATTAGACAGAGTTTGATACTTTTGTTTCACAAAAACTTCCACTTTGATGAATGAGGTTTCTCTTATATGTGGTCATAGGAATACAGCCACACTATGCATTACCTGCCGTTGTATAATGCTTCTAGTATACAGGATGTGTTAAGCTGAAATGCAGCCACTGAGCTTTGATCTATGGCTAGAAAGCTAGAGGAAGTATTTTTCCTTTGTCCCATTTCTCTCTTCAAACCTGTGCTCCACCAGCTGTTCATGGGCAGGAAAGAAGTAGCAGGGGGGGGGGGGAGAAAATTAAGCAGAATCTTTCTGGTGTTCTTATCTACATTCCTCCACCCACCCCTAAATCATACTGCATTGTTATGATCTCTGACTGGAGCTTTGCCATAAAGGACTTCCCTAACATGAAAGAATGTGGAGGGATTTAAGGACATTTTGTGATCCAACCTAAGGCAAATGCATCAAGTGCTTGGTTCTACTAGCAATACACAATGGTATAAAAGAATACTAACTGCTTTTAGAGATAGCAGTTATCTTAAATATATCTAATTGTTTTTTGCTTTTCTCAGATACAATGACATAATTTCAAGGAGAAATTTCTATAGGAATTATTTATTAGAGAAGAAATTTGCAAAAGGAGGGTCACTCTGGAATAAACCCCCGGAATCAACATGCATCATACTATGTACATATGTTTGCTGTGGACTAGTTTGTGGATCAAGCCAGTCCATAATATTATAAATTTATCAAATTATAACAGGAGGAAGAGGAAGGATTACAACTACATCCTGTTCCTAGTAAAATGTAAAATGCTCCTACTGGAGTTAACTTGGAAATTTTAATTTAATATTTTAAAATCCAAAATTAAGACTGAATTGTTTTTAAGATGGTTACTCTCAGATGGCAGTTTCTGATGGGTATGGAGACCAGATTATTACAGAGGAGTTTCTTTGAGCTAGAAAAATGCCCGAATTTATTCTGATTTTTTTCAGAAATTCCTACATTTTTATAGCTGAAGTTTAATTATTGTTCTCTTATAGGAGAATCTTTTGGTACCTTAAAAACTCAGCAGTTTCTTTTCTCATAAGCTTTCATAAAATGATCCATGGATAAATGCCGCAATTGCATACCACTTTTCTGAACCACAAGGGCTCTTTATTTGTTATTATTTTAGTAGCAGCAGTTGAGGTGGAGTAGGAAGGAGAGAAATACAAAGCCAAGAGTGCTAATACAAGGAGTAGGTTCTTGTTTTTAGCTTTTGGTGTGAACATGTAAGTATTTGAAACTTAGAGAGTTTGAATAAGTATCTATAAAATAGAATTATAGGAACAAATAATCTTTGTTTAAAATGGATTTTAAAAAAGCTAAAATAATATTTCTCCCCTTCTCCCCATTGATGCTATAACTATTTCAGAAGTGAATCAGTCAATATGGAAAATCTAAAAGACACTTTATCTTGTTTGCCATGTAAAAAGAGTGTAACAGAACAAAAGTACAACAATAAAATAAACAATGAAAAAGAACACAATGAGAATACATCAATATGACAATATACATCAATTATTTTCACAGTGAAACTTTGTCGATTGCCTTTATTCCCTGATAATATCAAGTTAAGAGTTAATATCTGAATATCCTACAGAAATACATCATGCCACTTCATCGATTGCACAGTATTCAGCAGAGATCTCTAGATTCACATTTTCATATTCTATGGATCTATATTAGATATATTCTCAGTTACACAATGCAACAGTGGATAAACTCTGAGATAGAAAAGTCCAATTAGTGAAAAGAGTATTATTTGCAGTTGCTGCAGATTCAAGCCAATCCACAGAGAAAGAAAGTTATGTGGTATTTTTTAATATTTTAGTATTATAAGCAACTTAAGTGATGCCTTTTTGTGCACCCAAACTAGTGTTGGCTCCTGGCAACTGTCTACACATGTCCCTGCAGTTTTCTTGACAATGTTTTCAAAAATGGTTCACCAATGCCTGCTTCCGAGGGCTGAGAGAGAAGGACTGGCTCAAAGTCATTCAGCTGGCTTCATGCCTCGTAATCTCCTGGTTTCTAGTCTCGTGCCTTGACAGCTACAGCAGAGTGGTTCATCAGATTGTGGTGGCATAAAATCACTGTACAATATACAAGAAATGTAAGAAAAACAAATTTTTCTCCTTGATTTGTAGCCCATTTTAGCCATGGTTTTCCCCAACAAGGGAGGGAGCTGTTCAGCAGAGCAGGAAGGAAGGTTGCCAAGACTGTTGAGAAGCTGTCCATCTATGAATAAATCCAGAATTTAGAGGCAAGCTGTTAATCAGAAAAAGGTGTAACTAATACAAATGAATTATATCTCTTAATCCTGTGCTTCTTCCTCAGATAAAATATTTTTTATCTCCCAGAATTCCAAATGGGTTGTTTTGACGTCTTTAGGCCCTGCAATTACGAGAATCTGTCTTCAGAGCCAAAACTATAGGTGTCTTGTGTCCAATTACTTATCCTCTACTTCTGAGAATGGTTCTTATAAATCAGACACTAATTGAAACTGCTCTAAGGTGTAGTCTGTATACCAAGGTATTCTGAGTATTTTTAATGCTTTGAATCTTACAATAAATCTATTTGATTCTTCTTTATTGTATGCTAAGATTATTTGTGGGTCCTCTTGTTAAGTAACCTAATGAAGCTGATATATAACCCACACATTCATAAAAGTGTGTACATTCTTATTATGAACCCAAATATGCAGGCTCTTTTTTGATGGAACACCTTGCTATATGAGGGATGGGAAACCCTGTTTTACTTTTATAAGGTGGTTAAAACCTTATTATTCCATCAAGCCTTTGGTACAGATGGGCTTCTGTATTATAATGTTTCAAATACATTTTTGTGTTACCTCCTGTTTAGCTTTTATTTTTACTGCATTACAAATATCCTGAAGTTATATTATAAGTATCCTGGAGCATTCTTCTTCTTAAACCTAGGGCAGCATATCAAGAGTGGTATAAATCAGGGTTTTCAAATTGGAAACTTACCCTTCTCCAAAAATTCAGTGAAGTTCCATGAGAGCTTAAGGACAAAACTTAAGCAGGAATGTCCATTGCAATTTTTCTAGGATACACAGTAATGTGCAGAGTTTCTGTACATAAAGCAACTAGACTGTCGTTGGCAGATCAGAAATTTTCTGGGTATTTTTAACAGGTTTAAGTTTTAAAAATTGAAAACTACTGATATAAATAATTAAAATGATACCAATATTTATTTGAAAATTATTAATTTATCACATTTATACCTCACTGCTGCATAGTTGTTAATAAGCTAAAGGCCCCAAGGTACCTCGGGTAGAATAAAATTGGAAGAAAGTATCTCTTGATTTTCTTTGAAGTGTCAGAATGTATTTCAGCCAGACCATCTCTGGCACCTCCTTGAATGTATGGTATGGCGCACTGAAGGTTGATGGCCCTGGCTTCTGTCTCTCTTATTGAGCTGTGACTACTGGTTCTGGATAGTTGATAATAAGGTTGAGCATCAGGTTGAAAGGAAGGAAAGGAAAGGAAAATGTTTGACCTCTGCTACGAAAACAACATACTTGTAACAGTCCTTCTCCTTATGAGCCATAAGTGAGACTGTTTTCTTTTTGTTGCTTTTTTTTTTATTCAGCACTAAACATTTTCTTCATAGGAAAGATTGCAGATAACTTTACCTTTGGGGAATGATCCAGCTCCCAATAGGTCTGTTATTTCTGAGTATTGCTGAAGTTCAATAATTATGTGAGTGTGATGAAGCAAGCTGACATTATTGAATCTAACTTCTTCTGGTTAATAAGAACCTGAACTTGGTGATTGAATTTCAGTATGTTCTAGACAAGATCGCATACCATTGAAAGAATGGGCTTACTGTTTGAAAATATTCCTTGATTCTTGGCTGTCACGAAATGTGCAGATGTAAACAGTGGTAAAACAGGGTGTTGAGTATCTAAAGGACAATATTTCCTGTTATGCCAACACAACAGATTTTGTATTTGCCCACCCAAATTTTGAAGAAAGTGTCAAGAGGTGCCCAGTTCTCTCTCCTGAAGGACTTAACATGAAATCTTCTACTTCATTTAGCAAGTGAGAAGTAAGAACTGCTTGTGAGGCTGTGCCTGATCCAGTAGCCCTGTCTTGGCTTCTTTAAATTTTGCCATTGCTGAAGGGTTCTTTCTCTTCCTTATTTCATGTGAATGGAAATTATGATTGTTTGTTTTCTTGCTCCCCCTACTCCTCCTCCACCTCTTGCTGCACACAGAGGAGGAAGTAGAGGTTGAAGATGAGATTGGGAAACAAATAAAATCTTCCTGACCGTGGCTTCTGTTTGTTAGGAAGAGTATATGGATGCCTCTGATTCTTCTCAAAGGAGTGCCCAATATTATTTTATTAAATTCTAGCTGATAACATGGTATTCTCCAGGTATTTATTTTATCCTAATTCCGTATTAGACAGGAAAATCGTGTAATCGGGACTCATGTGGTTGAACTGTCTCTGGCGCAGCATCACAAGTCTTTTATTCCTCTCATCAGGAGTTTCTTGTCTACACTGGTGTTTCATTTTTTTTTACTGCACTTGGCCAATCGCCTGATGTTTCCTTGGAGGGCTGAGAGGGAGTCCCTTTGCGGAGTACTGGAGTACTGTGAAACGTTACTATGGCAAGTCCACTGTGCTGTATAGTAGAAGCCTTTTTAAGGCACACCCCTCCCCTGAAGGGGCATTAGGGGGGTTTAACCCACACAATATTTGTTTTCAGAGGGCAAGTCATCTCTGTACCAAGTTTGATTGAAATTGGTTGCGGCGTTCTAGAATTATGCTGGAGCACGCACACACACACACACGTTCTTATATATATAGATAGATATTATTTTGTTGAATGCTTCCATTTTAAAGATGCTTCAATTCTTATGCTGCCATATATTGTTTAGTGGTCTACCTGGTAGCCAGTAGCCTCTTTTCAGATTCAAAAGCAGCAGTGAGTTGTGATACCACCCATTCTATTCTCTTTGTTACTGTTACCGAAATGGTTCTTTCAAAAGTCTTGCTGAAATTCTTTCCTATCCCAATTAAATTAAACTTTACTAAATATTAGGAAAAATAACCCCTATGTAATGATAAAATATTTCACTTTTACTCGTGATTTTATTGCTTTATCAGTCTTCTGTTTATTTGTTCGTAAACTTTGAGCTCTTTTAGTGAGACCCACAATTTTAATAATAGTATTTTAAAAAAAACTTCTGACTGCTGGAGAACATCTTTTATTCTCTTTTAATCAGGATCTCACTTAGAAGAATTATTAAATCTAAAACTTGACAGTTGCACTTCTGTAGAAATAAAAAGAATTATGCTTCTTTTTTTTTAGAAATCTGAACTGTCAAATTGTGGCTTTGTGAAATAGGATTGAAGATAATTCAAGTGTATCATCAACCCACAAACTTACTAGCAGATTTGGAGTTCAGACCAATCTATCTACAGACTTGTCATTGTGGATCACAAAATGAAGGAAAACTGTCATTTAAAAACCTAGCCTTGCAGGATAATTTTTAAAAAATGAAATACACATTAATAAATTAGAAGTGCGTCTACTATTGCCTGTTTACATATTCACATCTAAATTTTCTTAGAATTGGCAAGTTGCAGATAGTATGAGTTGATTTAAAAATCAATCAGACAATATCCAAACAGCAATTAAAAAGGGAAATGTAAAGAAAACAAGTTCTGGAATGGTCTATGATCCAATATAGTGTTTCTCAATTTCAGCAACTTTAAGATTTACACATTTCAACTCCTAGAAATCCCCAATAGGATGGCTGGCTGGAGAATTTTGGGAGTTGAAGTCCATGCATCTTAAAGTTGCAAGGATTGAGAAACACTGCTCTAATAACGTAGCTGTGTAATTCTTAGTTTTTTATGTAGCAAATGTTTCCTTCATTGGTCGTACTATGCACGCAGCTAAGAAATAATCAGAGGATGATGTCTGCTGTTTTCCTGAAAATGGAACTGGGCATGCTTGCCCACCACTTACACAGAACCATCCCTCTCCCCGCCTCCACTGATCCAGAAAGGTGGAAAAGTTGGGGACATCAGGTATATTTAACTTATAGTAGGGAATATGCATTAGATTATTATGCTTTCTTAAAAGAATCAGATTAGTTCTTTATTACCATGTGATTTCATTCTGAGATATATCTTCTATTAGTTTGACCCCTATTTTTTTTTTAATCCTCAGTTGTCAAAACTGCAGAAGGAAATTAAAGTACTGTGCTGTTAAATTTAAACTAAATTTAAATTTAAAGTAGTAAAGTGCTCAGGCTACTCATATTGCTAGATGTACAATATTGTTAGTGTTGTCAGCAGCAAATTGCTCATAGAAAACATCACATACTAACTGCAATGTGTGGCCCACTTAAAATCATGCACAAGATGTTCTAGTAATAAATAGTCATATGGATGGAACCAAATTGTCCTTGATATCACAAATGAATTGTGTACCAAAATAGTTTAGTGCAACAGCTTGTCATCTGTGAGTAAGCCTGTCATGCATGAGTGTTTTGTGTCTGCTCTATGGTTAGGGCATCTATTTTTCCCTACTTAAAGAGCATTAAAAGCTTTATTTTATTTGTTTTACAAAGTAAACTAGAATATAACTTTTCAAAATAAATGCATCTAATTGTTTCAAAGCGTGTTAAACCTGTGGTGTAGGGATGGTGTCAGGGGAGAGATGATTAATGTAGAAAAAAAAGAGACTTTGAATATTGCTGTTAATTTGTAAGAGTTATGATAAAGCATTCCCTTTTATTTCTCATTTAAATTCTTGCACAGAAGTTACATTCTGAATCTAAAGTCAGGAAAACAAGTTTAAACAATTTTTGGTGTAGAAACCAGTGTTTTTCTATGCTATGATAACTATACATACAACTATACAACCTATGACTCGGAATAGAATATGTTGCTTCAAGAGGCATCTGACAACTGTAACTCTCCAAATTTACAAAGTCGATGCGGGGGACTCTGTGATTGTTAGATGGTTGCTGACCTGCTTTCCTTAAATAAGTGTCAGTAGCTGAAAATTTGGAATAAAAAAACTTGATTTAAAGTGCTTTGAGGAATAATCCAAACCCAATTTATCCCCACCTCATTCAGATCCACTAAGACTGGGGTAAAATAAGGAACAATAAGGAAGAGAGAGGACATCAGCTGTGTGGAGCATGCTTTAGTAAGAATGTTCCCACAATGAATGCTTCACCTTCTGTTTTTCCCTTCCTATTTCATGCATGGAATGTCAGGTGCATCCCAGACAAAATATTTGACAGATCAAACCCAAGGGCATTGAGGTAGAAGAAGTGCAATAAGGCAGTTTCAATATAGAAAGTAGAATTTGGAAGAGGCATCAGGAATAGCCAATTTCACCAAGAGTTCTCAACAAAACAGAAGGAAAGGTTATAATTCCCTCATGAACTTTTGTCTTGTGTATAATTTGCCT
This sequence comes from Laticauda colubrina, assembly GCA_015471245.1. Lineage (NCBI taxonomy): Eukaryota > Metazoa > Chordata > Lepidosauria > Squamata > Elapidae > Laticauda > Laticauda colubrina. The sequence goes on along the minus strand of BLBF01000004.1, from coordinate 50,449,546 downwards.
ATAAGAAAAGCCAGTGCTCTTGTAGAGGATTTCTTTTCTGTTTCTGTTTATTGGAACAGTGTTTAAATTACAAACAGCAGATAAAAACATGCCATTTTCAACTTTGGAATGGAATGTAGTAGGTACTGTAGGCATTAAATCTGACATTCCTGTACCCTAAAATTATATTAGCAACGTTAGTTTATTTTCAGAATAAACTGTTTGCTCAACATTTTCTTTTACATCTAAATGATTTTTCTTAGATTTATCTTGTAGGAACACATTGTTAAATATGCTGCTATATTTAAATAAATATGATATAATACTTGCTGTAAGTAGGCTGTGTTATTTCTGTCTGTGATGATGGCATAAAGTTCTTGATGAAGCTACATTCTGAATTATAGAATTTGAATTAAAAATAGCAAAGGTAAAATTGTCCCTGTGGATTTTACTCCACTAGTCATAGCCAACTGTAGGGGACAGTGTTCATGTTTGTTTCCATAAGCCATGAAGCCAGTGCCATCCAAAGACTATTCCATAGTCATGTGGCCAGTATGATATCAAGCCACAGCACAGAGCATATGGTAAAGCATGGAACGCTGTTACCTACCCACCAAAATAATAGCTATTTATCTACTTGCATTTGTACATGCTTTTGAACTGCTAGGTTGGCAGGAGCTGAGGCAAGTGATGGGAAATCACTCCGTCATGGTAGGACTCAAACTGCCGGAGCATAGACTTTTTCCAATGTATATTACTGAGCCACCATGCCTCTCAAAGGTAGTAAGTAAATAAAGAGAAATAGTATCTAACACTAACATAGGTAAAAATTAATTTTATTCCCGAATATATGCAATTCTGACCTTTAGTATGGAGGTTAATATTCAGATGGAAGACATATTCTGAATCTGTCAAAATTGGTGATATCTGTGCATGAACTTTGGGCAAAATTAGTCTCAAATTCTAATTTAAATAATTGAACTGGTTGATTAGGATTGTACAGGCTCCATGATTGAATCTTCATCTTAGGAAGAAGCCCCATTGGTCTTATACCTGTTCAGGGTATAGTATCAGAACTTTATTTGGGATCTCAAGAGCTCCAGTTTCCTCTATCTAGCAAGGGAATGCTAAATAAACGTATATAATTGTAATGCTTATTTCAGGTAGCACTAAAAATGGAAGCAGGCTTCATTAAATTGAAGTCAGGCCTAGTTATTTTTCAACTACTGATTCAAATTAAATTTCTTTCTAATGGGCTTAGTATCTCTTATTCTGATTCATATTTTTCAATCCAATTGGCACAGATATATAGAACTCAAAGTGGCTCCCTTTGGATGCTTATGTGTAACACATTGTCTTTAGGGTACAAAAAAACTGAAACAAATTATTAGGAAAATAATTTTAAATTAAAAGTATCAATTTAGAGGATTTATGCCGAGGTGGTACAGTGGTTAGAATGCAGTACTGCAGGCTACTTCTGCTGTCTGCCTGCTACCTGCAATTTGGCAAGTGAAATCTCACCAGGCTCAAGGTTGACCCAGCCTTCCATTCTTCTGAGGTGGATAAAATTAGGAACCAGATTGTGGGGGAATACGCTGACTCTGTCAACCGCTTAGAGAGGGCTGTAGAGCACTGTGGGGTGGTATAGAAGCCTACGTGCTATTGCTATGCAGGAGACTATCTGAACTGTTTTCAGCCATCCAGATAAGATTATTAAGCATTTGTCCATCTAACCAATTTGAGGCAGTACAGGGCCTTTATGTAGATTCCATTATCAATGGTCTTAGAGTTGAAACTGTGGTATTATTACAGGAAATTTGATTTGTCCTTGGCTAGAGGAAAGGTCAAGATCCTAGCTCATGTATTATTATATCATTAATTTTATTGAGGTGTTTGTGTCACTTGCACTACTCTGTTTTTCACAAAAAGACAGGGAAGATTTGACCTATTTATTTTATTTTGGCAGCTACAATTTCAGCTGTTACACTTGATGTAGCCAAATTTTGTGCTGCAGCTTGTAGAGTCTGTTAAGCCTGGGTTCCCCAACCAGGGTTAGGTAGACAAGCTAAACA
>BLBF01000004.1:50405650-50427495 GCA_015471245.1 Laticauda colubrina | reverse complement strand
TAGTATTTCACCTAAAACAGTTAGGGTGAACAATGTTATCCCTAACACACACATACACTTCCGGTGAGGACAGAATCAGGTGACAACTGAATTCTCAGAACTGATTACGGTGGTCATCTGAGGTGCCACTATATACTGTAGGATATAAACAGGTTGAGCCTGAGGTGGGGTCAAATACATCATATGTTTGGAGTTGCTAAGTTCCCACAAGAGATCCAAATCCAGGCCTGCTAACTATGAGAGCCTCAGTGGTGCAGTGGCTAGAGTGCAGTACTGCAAACTACTTCTGCTGACAGCTAGCTGCCTTTGGCAGATTGAATCCTACCAGGCTCAAGGTTGACTCAGCCTTCCATCTTCCTGAAGTAGGTAAAATGAGGACCCAGATTGTTGGGGGAAATATGCTGACTCTGTAAACCACTTAGAGAGAGCTATAAAGCACATAAAGCGGTATATAAGTCTAAATGCTATTGCTATTTGAGTTAAGATTTACATTTCCGGTAAATGTACACAATTAAGTTTAAAAAAAAACATTTACAATAGATCAGTCACAAGTATTAATAGAAAACTCTGTGTCAGGGCTCCAACAAATCCACCTCCATTCTCTTAATACTTGCTTAATACAATGAACATTTATGTTACCGAAACATATTTTACAAAACAAATCTATAGTTATTAAATGTTTTTTTATTTAGTTATTAAAGGTTTTAAGTAATCATGCAAACATTTTTCTGATTTAAAATGTATATTTTTACACTAATTTCTATATTCTCTGTATATCTGAAACTTGTCAAACCTGTATATTTAGGCTTTCTTCCTGGATGTCAAGTTTTTATATATATAGCAATAACAATAACACTTAGACTTATATTCTGGTTTACAGTGCTTTACAGCCCTCTCTAAATGGTTTTTAAGAGTCAGCATATTGGCCCCAACAATTTGGGTCCTCATTTTACCCACCTCAGAAGGATGGGAGGCTGAGTCAACCTTGAGCCTGATGAGATTCTAACTGTCAAATTGCAGGCAGCAGAAGTAACCTGCAGTACTGTATTCTAACCACTGAGCCACCGTGGCTCATATATAAAAGACTTTTACACCTAACTTTTTCCCATAACAACATGTGAAGTAGATTAAGTCAAGTTATAGATTGGTCCCAAATACAGTGAATACGTTTGACCACTACTTTATAGTATCTTAGTAATCAGTTCATTGAAGGTAGATCTGTACGTTGAAAACCTGTTCTTGTCCTTTTACTTTAAAAATAGCTGGTTGCCTTTTATTTTTGTGGTATTTTTTTAATCTTTTGCAAAACCTGTTTATTTTAAAAGTTATGCTCCCTCAAAATTGTACACATGTGTAAATATTTTCTGGATTTCAAAATTAAGAGAAAGATTGTCATTGTGCCACTGTATTTATGGCATATACTTGGACTATAAATACAAATGATTAATCACATGTGGCCTCTCAAACTACTAAATGTCTCACAGTTATGCTAATCTAGAGTTTAACCTTAGACTACATTCTAAATACAACTCTGAACTATATGCGTTAGTGCCTGACTGTGAAAGAAGATTTAGATTTTTTTGCCTATTGCTTTTTTTTCTGCTCTGCATAGTCTGAATAAACATTCAGAAAAGTTAAGAGTTTACACATAGTTTTCTGAAATTTTGGAAACTGATTTTTAAAAATCATGTATTAATACTAAGAATTTTTTGAATAGTTTTGAAGGCAGAAAAAAATTGCTAACTTGCTTTACTTAAGAGGATCTGAGAAAAATGTTTGCCAAATCAATTACAGATATAGTGATTATTAAGAAAAATGACAGGTTATAGAAGTATCAAAATTATTTTACATTTTTCAATTTCATCATTATAATTCAGTTTTTAGAAAATTTGAAACCGTGTAGAATCGTATTTTCTAGTCTCAGGTGCCTCTCAGCACAAAGAGAATTCTAATGCTAGGCTTGATGAATTTTATCAAACAAAAGTCTGCAAGTCTGGAAACAAGCATCCCTCCGGGAATGCATGATTATCTTTTTCGTAGCATGTTTTATCTGATGTTCTTAATAAATTAAGAGATTCTCCATCATCGTGATGAGAAGACGCGTTCAGGTAAGACAACGCTCTTTCTAGACTTTGAGGTAAGAAAAAAAAGGTACATTTTTAACCCACAATCACTTTCCAATACTTGGTTCAACATAATATTAACCTCTGACCAATCAAAAATTGTAAGTAGAAATGTGGACTGAAAATATTTCCAATTTATTACATTTTTCTTATTTTTATTTGTTTTATATTAAAAATTATAGTCTAAGTGCTTAACTGTGATCTCTTTTTAATATATTGATAGTTTTTTTAAAAAATAATGTATATAATTATATTATTGTTTCTATAAATGAGATATTGATATTTTCTTGTAAATAATATGATTATATAACTAAATGATCTGATGAATTGATTCTGTGTAATCAAGTCACTTCCACTTCTTAATGACTACACAGATAGTTTTTTCTCTATGATGATCGATACTCAGCCTAGACCTTCAGGTCTTCCAATGATGCACCCATTCCCAGTGTAACTGAGTCTATCTACCTTTCTGCCATCCATCCTCTTCTCTTTTCCTCAAGCTTTCTCCAGAGGATTAAGTCTTTGCATAATATGGGATAATTTGAGCCTGGTAATTTGTGCCTTGAATGAAATCAACTCTGGGTTGTTGTTGTTGTTTTTAGATGATCAATTGGCTTCTTTTTCTTGGTTATCCACAATATTCACAGGAGTCTTCTCCAATGCCCAACTCAAAATATTCTTCCTGTCCTGTTTCTCTGAAGTCCAACTTTTGTTTCTATAGAATGTCAATAGTTACATAATTCACATATATTGCCTATAATAATACTTTTACAGAAATATTTATAATATTTTTCTAAAGTTGAGTTTTATTTAGATTAAAAATGGATACAGATAAAATGAGAAAAGCAAAAAGAGACCAAAGCCTTGGTTGGTTGGTTGGTTGGTTGGTTGGTTGGTTGGTTGGTTGGTGGGTGGGTGGGTGGGTGGGTGGGTTGGTTGGTTGGTTGGTAGGTAGGTAAGTAAGTAAGTAAGTAAATAAATAAGTAAGTCAATAAATAAATAAGTCAGTAAATAAATAAATAAATTTATTTGCTGCCCATCTTGCATCCAATGATTCTGGGTGATTTATTTATGCTGAAAATATCCTAGGACAAAGAGGTTCAATATTTTAATTTATTTAGCAATCAATATTATACCATATTGTTAGTTAATAATACATAAAATTATTTAAATAATACATTAAAGATATAGAAATTATACGTAAAGAGACATTAGGCTATAATTATATATCATCATGCTTTGAATTCTGTTTTCTAAACTGAATCTAAGAATTGAATAACATCTGTGAGGACAATATCAATGTTATTAAGGTTCTCATAAATTTGATTGCTAAACCTTTTTGTTGGAAAATTAGGTAGAAAAATTTTCCGTAAACTTCTGTTCTGTTTTTAAAGCCTTAACCCTTGGTCAGAAAAACCCAATGATCTCATGATAAGGGAAACATGGCTTGGTTTGTACATAAATGTTTATTTCATTTCATTTCCTACATCTTTATACTAGCTCAGTTGTGAGACTCTGCATAATATGTAACAAAGCAAAGAAATAGAAATAGTAAAAATTAGAACAGTACAAAGCACATGTTCCAATTATGGTACCCATTATTAATTGGCATCAAAGTCATGGTTGGGTACAAATATTTTAATCATAGACTGCCAGGAGGAGTGGCATGAGAGCCATCTCAGATAAATTCTGCCATCAATCTATTTACTATTTACTTTCTGAGAGGAAGGACTCTGAGCAGGAACTCTCAAGATGTTCATACCAGTTGGGCAGAATCAATTCCAGCAAGGTAATGGCTACACATAACCATAGGCTGTACTATAAAGGATGTTATAGGTGATCAGCAGAATTCATGCAGTGACTTCAAGAGTGGTGCAATCCTGAAGTGGTTGGGTTAACTTAACATTGTCTGATCAGTGTATTCTGAACTGGGTTCCTTGCTGTCTCTAAAGTCTCTTGAAATAGAATGCTTTCCAAGAAAGAAAGACAGACAGATAGACCATCATGGTCCAAGTAGGATTGTTATTGGTACATCAGACAAAGTCTTCCCTACCCCCTGCCATCTGTTGTACCAGTTCTTTTTAGGGAGAACTATGTCCTGTCTAAAGGGTATCTTGGAATTGATGTTGCTATATTGCCCCAATGTTTATTGGCAAGGCAACTTGACTTGGTAAAAATGAATCAAAACTTGTTCTTTCCCACTCAGGCTTCCCCACGGTGTCTTGGGCTCAATACCAATAATCACACAATTGTATAGTTTCAGCTTTTTGTATTGTATGAACCTTTATGATTTATAAATTACTATTTATACTTTAGAATCACACATGAGCCTGATTGCTGAGGTGTGTTAAGCATCATTAAAATAATTAATTGCTTAACATAATATGTGAACTTAGCCTTAACTTTTAATGAGAGAGAGAGAGAGAGACAGAAATTGCATATTATAACAGTATCTGCCCACTATCTCAAATACAATATAATTTTATGCTTGGTTAGCTTTTGTTTATTTTATACAAATTTGTAAAGCATACATAAAATAAGAAAAAACTCTGGTAAGCTCTGAAGAACAACGTCAATGGAAATCTCTAGGGTATTCAGGTATATTTAAAAACTATTGAAAAATGATGTAGCAACCAGTGGTGGGATTCAAAAGTTTTTACTACTAGTTCTGTGGGCGTGGCTTGGTGAGCGTGGCTTGGTGGGTGTGGGTTACTGTAAAATCTCCATTCCCTCCCCCCTCCTGGGGGAAGGATACTGCAAAATCCCTGTTACTCCACACCCCACTAACCTGCTTTCCAGCTCTGTTCTCCTGTGCAGGGCAACAAAAAAGATCCATCCAATCAGCTGGCAGGGAAGAGATGGGGGCAGGACCAGTCAGAGGTGGGATTTGACGGGTTGTCCCAACTTCTCAAAATTTCTGCTACCGCTTCTTCAGAACCGGTCCAAACCAGCTGAATACCACCTCTGGTAGCAACGAAATGGAAGAAATTTAAATGCTCACTGCTGACTCTCAATTTAAGCTAAATATCATATTAAAGTATTGGTTTATGTTTTAGAGCTATTTGCTCACAAAGCTTTCTCATCTGCCTACCCCCATTTCTCCACATAACCTAAAATTCTGTTTCTTTCTGATATCCAATTATACATGGGTTTTTTTTGTTCATTCATTCATTGTGTATTGCTTCCCATTGAAAACCTATCATTCTGGCAGCCACCAAGGATTTATTAGATTCTTGGTTATCCATTTCATATTTACATATGAAATCTTAATTATTTTGCCCAACAGTCTTCCAAGTTTCCCCATATTACAGATTACAGAATTAATGTGGTGTAGTGTTTAAAGTGTTGCAGAAGGTCCATCCTCAGGCAAGGGAGCTGATTGTGTGACTTTGTACCTGTCTGTCTCTAATAAATAAAACAATACAAGATAGCAAAATACTTCAGTAGAAATATTTAAATAGGCCATTTATTACATATTCAATGCACTTCTTCTATAGGTCTGCATTCATGCTGGATAAATCTATCCTCTTTATCAAAGTAGCTTTAAAACAGATTGTTTGAGACTTGCACAATTCTATAACAATAAATAACAATGTTTAAAAATGAAAAATAAATGCAAGTATTGTAGCTTGCTTTTTTCAGATAGCATCTGCCTTGTTTTGCATTTTATTAATATTCACAAAGTCAAGATTCATGAAAAATTGTAATTACTTTTGCTGGAAATATTACCTTGGGAATCTGTCACTTCAAGTGTTCCTGAAAGCTTTGTTAAAGGACTTGTCAAAGGAGAGCTAACATAACCGATTACTCTGAAACACTTGGTTGCTTTGGAAAAGAGAACTTTTCTTCATTACCAACTCATCAATGTTTTATTCTTTCTATACTCTCTGGGTTTCTTAAAAGTAGGCATAGTACATTTCCTAATTTGCTTTAAAAAAAAAAAAAAAGATTACACCACAGTGCACTGAGATTTTTAATGTTGTATTAGTTCCACAGAGTACCAAAATGATTTTTCAAGCTGAGTTGTTGTTGGTTTTTTTTTTTTTTTTTTTTGGGGGGGGGGGGGGCAGGGAAAGCAGTAGCTTTCCAATATATACCAATTTATAAAAAAGAGAATTGGGTTTAACAATGCATTGCAATATACTACAAGGTGGGTCATATCTATAAACTGAAAGCAGGCATGGAGACAGAAAGCATCTGTGACTGTTCAGTTGATAAAATTTATAAGCCTTTCTGTTTATATTTTCATTATTTGAAGAATTCCAATTTGTTTTATATTAACAGTCACTTACACTGAAATCTTGATTTAATGCAGCGCTTTCTAACAATGTTCCACACCCCTTTCCTCCAAATAATCCATTAAATAAAAGTTTATTAGAATTTTTAGGAAGGATTTTAAGAAGTGTTGGTATTATGTTTAATACCAACATTGAACATGTTTAAAAGCAGTTTGCACCAATATAATTTAAGAACACGACTGCACATTGAGGTAGCATGATAAATGTAACCTCTCCCTCTCCCTCCTTCTCTCCCTCCCTCTCTCTCTCTCTCTTCCCTGCCTCCATATCTCTAGATCCATGATGGTGAACTTATGGCACATGTGCCACAGGTGGCACGCAGAGCCATTTGTGCAGGCACATGAGCCCCAGGCAAACTTACTTCACTGTGCATGCGCATGCCTCCCAGGTGATTTTTGGGCCTTTTTTGTCCTGCCAGAGGCTTGAGGGATGTCTTTGCAGGCCGAAAAATAGGCCCGTTTCATTGCTTCCTATATTTCCGGAAAAGGCCTCAAATGGGCCAAAAATCAGCTAAGAGGCACAGTGCAGGTAAGGGGAGGGCAGCGGGGGGAATTGCACACACATGTGCAGGGGGAATGTGGGGGTTGCGCACATTGCCTTCTGGGTTCATGCACGCAATTATTTGGCACACAAGGCCAAAAAAATTAGCCACCACTGCTCTAGATATCAGAAATGTTTCACATTGTGAAATTTGTAACCTATATTGGTGCTATAAATAAATATACTTTCTTTTCTTTTTTTTCCTATTGTGCTCCTTCCAAGAAATGGTGTGTGGAATAATTAAAGCAGAGGCTTCCTATATCTATTAAAAGTGATTATATTGTTTAAATTGTTCAAATTTCTTCACAAATGAAATTTGTTTATATTTCTGTCCCATATTTAATCCAACAGGGCATTCAATAATCTACCTCATTCAACATATAAGGAAAATTCTGGGAAGCTCGATAATGATTAAATATGGGTTAGAAATACAAACTTAAACATAATTTTGAACAACTCTGAGAAGCATTAGACTAGTATTTTAGGAGCAATGTTTCATTGAAGAAAAGAGCTTTTCACAATTGTATAAGAAGATATAATTCTGGGACAGAATGGCATCGACTAGCAATATGGCTGTAGTATGTCCCCCACAAATGCAAATTGTTCTAGACACAAACAAACAGGTTGATCATGGAGTCTGAACTTAATTTATAAATTTAGTTACATTCCAGTGGTGAATTTAAAAACTATTTCATAGCTGTGTTTCACACTGTTTTGGAAGGAAAAATAACATATGGGGAAAATACCATCATTCTTGCATTTGTGTCAGAAGCACTGAGGCACTTCCATGTTTAAAGAATTAGCCACAGAGACCATCATTGCCCAGGGGATGCCCAGTTGGGAGCTCCTTTCATACCTCCATTAATGACCTCACTGAAATGGTACCTATTTATCTATTCGTGCTTTGCATGCTTTCAAACTGTCAGGAATGAATGACAGGAGATTGCCTTGTCATATAGCAGTACTCAGTCTTGAACACGGGCTTGCAGATATTCAACCCAGCATTCAACCCAGACTCATAGGGAAAATAGAGACCAGAACACGTGCAAATGTATTCTTTTAACCTTAATCCTGAGTTTCAATGAGGTAATAATGGAATAATGTAATTTGCTTAATCTATGGTTTAGCAGGATGTGTGCAATTCCATAATAACCAGGCTATTAAACAAATCATAAAACAAACCATGGTTTAGTATTTTATGTGAACCATGGCATTATCTAAGTGCTTAAAATGGAAAGACTGAAAATGTAGTTCTTTTAGCTCACCTTGGTTGTCTAGAAATCTGATTTTTCCCTCCTTTGGGTAGCATTAATGACTTTACCTTATCATTATGAGGTTTATTTTTTTGTCCTGATGTTGCTCTTATTTGCTATTAGTTGCTGCTTTGTAAGGATAAGAGGAATCCCTTTGGAATTCTTCATAGTCTGTTTTAATTTAATCAGTATGAACATTATTAGATTATTAGACATACTAGCCTGTGTTACTATTAATCCTAACTCCATATAATTCATGAATAAATTATGTAACTGTACTCTTAATTAAGATTCTTGGGAGAGCATATTTATTAAATAAGTAGCATGGAGCTTCATTTATTTAATTCATTGAACCATGCAGCTTTCTTTATTTGAAACCTATTAATACAGTAAAAGCAAAGATCAACTACCTTAATGGAAATAAAAGCATTAAAGTAAAAATATATAAATCATATCAAAATCATTGCAAAATTAAGTTAAATTGAACCTGAGTCAGCTAACATAAATCTAGGAAAAGGAAATGGTGTTTGCTTTGTACAAAAAAGAAGTAAGATTTGGTCCCATCCATTACTGGACAAGTCACTAATTAATTTCAGACTTAGTACATACTGTGTATAGCTCACTAATAATATGAGAAAGCCAACAACGCTAATATTTGCTTATACTTCTCTCAACCTGTCTAATCTTAATTTATTACTTTTTATATTTATTACTTTTTATAGTCCTGCAATGTATTTCATGCAATCCAAATTCATTATTTCAGAGGGATAATCTAATTATTCATAACCCATTCTCTGGGTTAGCTAAATTTACTTTTTATCTTATGCAACCTGCTTCACATCCTTTAGTTTTCTCTGGGGAAGGTGTAGGGACACAGGGTGAAGAAAATCTGTTTTGTCAATAGATGTGAATGGACAAAATGAATACCACCAAGTGAAGGCAATATTTTTATTCACTGAAAATATAATATTTTTTATCTTAAATGTTGAAAATATGTGGCTGTAAATTTGTTTCTAGCAGTTTTCATGTGTGAAGTGAACCTTTAACTTAAAATATAATCCAATTTTGAAAATTATAATGTGTTCCAATGAATTCGAAGGCAAAGGGGATCTTATTGAACATATTATTGATTGTAAATGACAGTTCCTTACTGATTATAAACAGGTTTATTGAGCCCAATCCAACAACAATATAAAATAAATATATTTTATTTTCAATAAAAGGAAAAGGTTCTATGGTTTTCTTCCTTGCCTTTTAGATTTTTTACTCCGAGATAGTAACAGAAGAAATACTTTAAATGACTCTACCATATATTTAAAAAACCTGAAATTACATAGGTAACCTATTCTTATGACTGAAGTTTTCAGTAAAGTACAGCATGCCAAATAGCATACTTAAAGACTGCCACAAGGACACAATGTGCATTGTTTAAATGTTGACCCAGAAAATAAAATCATTGATGTGCGAAATGCTTAACTTCCTCCAGTTATTGAGATTATTATTTATATGTCACCTGAAACAAACAACAGAAAAGTTGGCAGCAGAGTTAATTGGCAATCATGTTCTCCAGTTAAAAAGAGATTTTGATGTGATATATATTGGAAGTATATATTTCACTCTGCAAGTCTGACTTTCCAGAGTATTTCCACTGCTACATGACTATAGCAGTGAGATATGAACAAGGGAAGGAAAACATAATGTATCTTACATTACCACCATTGTTTCAACGTGTTTTGAAAACCTTAAAACACTAAAAACTTGAGGAGGTCAGGATGTCCTGCACTTAACAATAAGTGCAACAAGTGCCATTCGATCATATGTCCAACCCCTGAGCGAGCCAGATTTCAGAAAATCAAGAACCTCGTCTCTGTGCAAAACAGAAGCAACATAAGGGTCTGGTTACCTTCTTCAGGTTATTATGATAGGAAACTGTATGAAGGAATTTCATTTGTAAAGTCAGTAATAGGGCACTGCAAATAAATTGGATTCTATGGTGTTTTCAAATAAACTGTATCAGAGTCAGGGAGAGGAAAAATCTCTCCTGTCGCTGTTTGGTGTGCAAAAACTTCATTCTAAATTGATAGAAAGCCCTCATATGAATGTACTCTTATTTAGTATGTAAATACTTAACACTTCTCATACCTTCATTGCTTCCCTGCAAATGGAGACAGAAGCTGATCTGAGTGATTTCTGAGATATATTTAAATTTTGTTAGCTTCCTTTCAGAACTGATACCAGGGGTGGGATTCTACTGGTTTGGCCCAGTTCTATAGAACTGGTAGCTCCAAAGATCTTCTTTTCTTCAGTTGGGCCCACCTGCCCACCCGGGCTCTAGGCTGTCCTTTATTTCCTGCTAAAGCAACCTTAGTTGCTTTGCACTGCACAACTGAGTGCCGCACATCAGCAGGAGAAGGATATTCCTTGCGGGAGAAGTTGATGTACAAGTATTGCACACGTGTGTGCAGCATGTGCAAAGCACGCACTCACTGAAAACAATTGTTATGCCAGTAGGATCCCATCCGACTGATACATAGTGCAATGAAGAATACCTAGTATGTCCGGTTTGGGTTTCTTCAGCGACAGACCGAAATCTGCAAACGTGCACGGTTTTGATCTGTGCTTGCTGCTGGAGCATCCCGATCCTTTGGATTCGGAGCTAAAGCCACCCTGTAGAGGTGGTAAAGAGGGGGGAGATTGCTGGAGGGGAGCCACATCTCTCCTCCTTGGCTGGTCTAAACTCCCCTTCCCGAAGTCAGTTGCAGCGGTGGTCAGAAATGGCCACCTCAAGGAAGAACCCGACTGAATAAGATAGTGCAGGAGGAAGACAAAGAGGAAAGCAGGACAGACCGGGCTAAACAACAGAGAACATCTAAGCAAGGTATCCTGAATCTAAAAGCACTTAAAGGGATACTTTTGAAAGAAGACTTTTAAGCAGCAAAGGAGAGAGAAAAGGAGGTTAAAAACCCCCTTTTTAACCTTTATATTGACAATTACAAATGATATGGAAAGAAATCTAGATTAATTTACTTTGACACTAATAGGCAACTTTATGCTGAAATTTAAGTGTCAAAAGAAAATAAAGATTTTTTCCCTTGGTAATTTTAAAGCCCTAAAAAGGAGAAAGGTGGAGGCAAAAGGGTGGAACTTGGAATAATGGAAAAAATGGAGTGCTGCCTGGAAAAATAAAGAGGATTAACAGTAGAATACTGTAATGAGTTAGAAATGAAATAAGTAAATAATCTATGAGATAAAACATTGTTATGTAATGGTATGTTTATTTATAATTAATACAATAATAAAGAAGAGAGGGAAACATTGTAATTGTTTCTAAAGATTGATAAAATATTAAAAAGAAATGTGAAAGATTTATACCAGTTACTAGAATGAATTTGAATAATTATTTTGCTTATTAATCATAAATAACTTATAAGATAAAACTGTATGACTATCCAATGGTATGCTTGTTAACAGTTAAGTAATAATGAAGAAGGGAGGGAAATATTTCAACTTTTCTCAAAGATTGATAAATATTGAAAAGAAACGTGAAAGATTTACAAGGCTCATACCAGTATTAGAATGAAGTTGAATAACTATTTTGCTCACCAATGTTTATATATATATATATTTGTTTTTTTAAGCTTTCATGTGTACTTACATGTGTGCTGTTCAGCTTCCTTCGGGTATTATCCCATGTCATTGTAGTGCTTTTAAAGTTGTAGCAACGTTTCAGCAGAATCTCATCTGCCATCATCAGGCTTCTGTATTGAGTTTGTATACAAACTCTATCATCAGCATTTTTCATGTTTCATCATGTTAGTCAACACTTACATAATTCTTTTAAAAATACGTTGCTTTTTTTGGGGGGGGGGGAATGTACATCATTCTGATACAAACTGACATTTTAAATACTAATAAATCAAGAGGAACTAGACACTCTTTTTTATTTACTAGAAGTCATCATAGAGTGAGTGCCAAAGCAGACTTTTTCACATTGCTGGGAGGTTTAGACAAGAGACAAAGTCCAGAAACAAAGGCTTAAGGTCTTGCTGAAATGGTTGGTTTTGGACTGTTGTACAACAGTTTGCTTTAATAAGCAGTTTGGTGTAGTGGTTAAAGTATCAGGCTAGAAATCAGGAGACTGTGAATTCAAGTTCCGTCTTAGGCACAAAGCCTAAGGTGCTTTTTCAAGAGACAACTTTACTCTCTGGTTTTTCTTTGAAGACGCTTCACTTGTCATCCAAGAAGCTTCTTCAGCTCTGACTGGATGGTGGGGAATGGAAGGATTTATACTTCTTCCAGACAGCTGGTCATTTGCATTCTCTTAGCAAGTCGTTAAGGCTACCTAGAGGTTTATCTCTGTCATCAGGGTCACCTGAGTGGTGCAAATGGGTTTGGAGCCTTCTTGGAATTGTTGAAAGGACTGTGTTGTAGACTGGAGATATATGATGTTGTATTCCTCACCTTCCATTGAGAGAGAGCTGTTCAATTTTGACATAGATGGCTTCTTTGACCCCTCTTTCAAACCAGAGATCCTCTCTGTCCAAGATGTGGACTTTGTTGTCTTCAAAAGAGTGGTCTTTGTTTTTTAAATGCAGATGGATTACTACTTAGGTGACCCTGATGACACAGATAAACCTCCAAGTGGCTTTAATGACTCGCTTAAAAATGTAAAGGACCAGCTATCTGCAAGGAGTATAAATCCTTCCATTCCCCACCATCAGATCAGAGCTAAAGAAGCTTCTTGGTTGAGAAGTGAAACCTTTTCAAAGAAAAACAAGAAATTCTCCTCCATGCTGCTACAAGAGCCCAGGATGGGTAAGATTTCTCCTGATGACGTCATCGAGCTGGGTCTGCCTAGTATAAAAAGACAGCCTGTGGGAGTGACACCAGCTTGAGCTTGTGTCTCTGAAAGCAGCAATATTCATTTAATCCACAACATCATCAGTAGGAAGCTGATCAAGCTTCAGGCACTGCTTCCAGGGATCCGGTGCAGCGGTGCCTCCAGGAGAGCGGCGCTCCGCTCTCCTACAATGCCAAGGATTCAACATTGCCAGCCATCAGGAGGGCTGTAAGTAGGAAAGCCATCCAGCCTCCCATGCAGCCTCTCCCCGGTGAACTCAGCCGGCCATGATCGTAAAGTTTAGGTCTATAGATAAAGAACCAGCCAGCTGATCACCTCACTTGGGCAGCCGCTTTCAGCCGCAACAGCCGCTTGGAGCTCACAATAGCCTAAAAAGAGACTCCTTTGAAATTGGGAGGAGCAATCCTCAGCCTCTCAGGGCCTACAGCAGCCTAGAGAGAGGCAAAGACCACAGCAGGTGCGAGTGGCCATTTTGTTCCTTAGTGCACGTGGTGAGAGCACGGTTCCTTAGTGCACGTGGTGAGTGGCCATTTTAGGTGGCCTCATGATCCAACAGTCAGCCCCAGAGCTGACATCCTTCAATCTCTGAGGAAGGCCACCTCCCCCCCCCCCCCCCAATAGGCAGCACATATCCAGTTGCTCTGACACCTCTTGTGCTGGACCTATTTTACCATGGATCAAGACAACACCCAGGGAAATCTTTCTGGCCCAGAAGCCCAAAGCCTCCAACCAGCCAAGAGAAAGAGATGCAGACAGCACACTCAATCTATCCGAAGGGAAGTACCAGCTAAAATCAGAGCTAAGGCTCTGGCTCCCAAAAAGGTGTCCCAGGCTGAACTCAAGGCCAAAAAATGGAGGCATGCTACCCTAGAGAGGCAGTTTAACAAAACCATAGGGTAGATGAGAGGGCAACTCAATCAGGCCTCTCAACCTGGGGGTCCCCAGAGTAGCCAGGCAGGCCATTCTAGGGGGGGTGTCAGATATCTCAGATTCTTACAGTCACTATCAATCCTGGTCCCCAGAGAGGCTTGAGGAACAGCCAGGACTGCAAGATATAAGCAGGTCAGAATCTAATTTTAAACAGGACTCTTGGAGCTTCCTCCCTCCTTCCTTCCCCCCTTCTCCCACAGTACCTCACAGCCCAGGCCTGAGGCTACCTTCACCCCTTCCACTGTGGCCTTCGCCTCAGTGATCCTTCCTTGACTGCCAGGCCCAGTGAGATTCAGGACATGGTCTCCACTGCCATCAGACAGGGTTTGGCTGAAGGATTCCAACAAATCCTTAGGCCTTTAGAAAGGCTCAATCCCTTCTCCTGGCCTACTCCCATGTACCTTTTCTTCAAGGAGACTCCCTTCCTCTGGAGCAAAGGTCCTATTCTACCCACTCACAGTGGGAAGACTACAAGGAAGGTGACCACACAATTCCATCTGAGTGTAGTCACTCTTCCAAATCAGATAGGGAGGAGGGGGAGATCTAGGACCCAAACTTTTCAGAAGAGTACGATCTGCACCCAGATCAATCCTCCTCAGCCTCTGTCGTTAACCAGCATTATTTAAAGCTCTCCTTAACAAGGCCCTGGTCACAACTCAGCTGTCTCCCGAAGAGGTGGCTCCTGAACCACAAGGGGAACTGGCTAAGTATGGAGATTCCCTTTTCTTCAAACCCGTAGTTTCTTCAAACCCGTAGTTTCACCTTGCCTATTCCTGGACTTAGTCAAGGAACAGTGTTCCTCTCCTGCAGCTGGCCCTCGACCCTCGACCCATGACAGGCGATTTTACAATGTGGGACCTTCATTGGCTAATGCCCTGGCAGTGCCCTCCGTTGATGCTCCGTTGCCTCCTTCTCCTCTGGCATCCCCACCGAGCCAGAGGATGTTCTCAAGGCTGATGACAAGCGCTCCGAACAGAACCATCAAGCAGCTGCATGGGCTGTCTGGGCTTCAATGGATGCATCCTTTTTCACAAGGTCCTCAATCCGTTGGATGCGCCAGCTACAAGTCCACATACCACTGTCCGACCTCAGGTCCCACCCGAACCTAAACAAGATTATAGTGGCAGCAGAATTTATGTCAGATGCCACCCTTAACTCTGCCAAATTTGCTTCCAGGACCATGGCCTCCTCAGTGGCAGTGAGAAGGCTCCTATGGCTCTGGAATTGGCAGGCGGGATCTCACCAGAAATGGAAACTGGCTTCAGCTCCCTGTACAGGCAAGAAACTCTTTGGTGATGCACTAGAGCCATATCTCATCAAAACCAGGGACAAAAGGAAAGTGCTTTCCTCCACAGGAAAGAAGGCAAACTATTGCCTTGCCCCTTACTGTCCACCTCCTTTCTGAGCCAAGACTAACCCCCATTTTTCCAGACCACAGAGGTCATATCCCCAGCACCAGGAGCAGTGGCCGGAAGGATCCAGCAGATAACAACATCCTGTTGGTAAACGGCCCTTTCGTGGGAGAGGGGGTCATTCGTTCTGTCGCTCTAAGTAACCCCTCGTTCTCCCCACCCATCAGAGGTCACTCCCCAGCACTCTGGAGGGATCACCTGTTCAAGGAACCGGACAAATGTCTACTCACCACAGATGCCAGTCTTTTGGGTTGGGGGCCCCCTATGGATGGCCAAATAGCACAGGGGATTTGGTCCCGTCCAGACAGGGCCTGCCCCATAAACTGGCTGGAGCTCAGAGCCATATCCCTGGTTTTGAGGCACTTCAGGACTGCGGTGACTGGAACCCATATATTAGTGTTGATGGACAATATGGCTGCAAAGTCACACGTCAACAGGCAAGGGGGACAAGATCCAGGGCCCGAATGAGGGAGGCTGAACGCCTTGTGCTGTGGGCGGAGAGGCACTTGTTGATCATGGTGGATCACATTTCCAGGATAGACAACTCCCAAACTGACTGGCTAAGCTGGAGCTCAGTCAACCACTCAGAATGGCGCCTCCATCCATCCCTATTCCGAGACCTCTCCCTCAGGTTTGGGACTCCGGAAGTGGATCTGTTCTCCACCCCCCAAAATGCCCAAGTCAACAGGTTGTTCACCAGGTTTCCTTGTCAGAGAGCAGAGGGGACCAATGGTCTTCGGAGCAGATGGCCCAGGGGTCACCTTTCCCCTTCTTCCCATCATTCTGGCAGTCATTTGGAAGATGTTGGAGGAACAGGCAGAGCTAATTCTCCTAGACCCCTATTGGCCAAGGAGAACCTGATTTTCAGACCTGGTGAACCAGTCTGTAGCATCTCCCTGGAGGATTCCAGCCAACAAAATTTCCCTTCAGCAAGGAGTCCTGCTCCATCCGGATCCCCAGTGGCTCAAGCTGACTGTATGGTGCTTGAGCGGCAGCAGATGAGAGAGGCTAATCTCTTAGAGAGGGTTTTACTCACCATCCAGGCATCTCATAAACCAGGGGTGGGTTTCTACTGGTTCTGTCCACCTCTGTAAACCAGTAGCTCTGAAGAGCAGCAGAGCTCTTCTATGTCTGCTGATGTTTTTGCCCACCTGCCCACCTGGGCTCTTATGTAGTATCACTACATTTCTTGACCCTGAAAGTGGTTTTTGTAGTAGTCATCACATTTGCTAGATGAGTGTCAGAACTACCTGCCCTCTCAGTCATAGGATCTGTGCCCCTTTCATGACAATAGTGTTGTTCTCCGATTAGATCCCACCTTTATCGTGAAGGTCAATACCTGGTTCCACAGGTCCCAAGACATTGTGTTGCCAGATTTCTGCCCCCTTCCACACCACAACTTAGAGCGCAAATGGCACACCTTAGATGTTAGGAGAGCGCTTTGGATTTATCTCAAACACACTTCTTCCTTTAGGAAAACTGAAGCTATGTTTGTCTCCTTTTCCCCATCTCACCTGGGGAACAAGGCCTCTCCTCCCACCATAAGCAGGTGGATCAAGGCGTGCATTGCACAGGCCTACAAGGTCTTCGCTCTTCCAGTGCCTCAGAGTCTGTCCGCGCACTCTACCAGAAGCGCCATGACTTCAGCCGCCTTGGTCTTCCAGGCATCCCTGGAAGAGATCTGCAGAACAGCATCCCATCATTCTTCATCAGACATTATCGTCTGGATTTCCTTGACTCTGCGAGTGCGGCCTTTGGCAGATGGGTACTTCAGCGTGTGGTTCCACAGTTGGAGTGATCAGCCGGACAAGGACCCTCCCATGGACATGAAGGCTTTAGTATATCCCATCCTGGGCTCTTGTAGCAGCATGGAGGAGAATGGGCAACGCCCTTTCTTTCTATGCTACTAGAGAGTCCAGACCCTCCCTTGTTTCGTCCAGACTCGGGTAAGAATTATTAACACTCTAGATTCTGTTTGGCTTTCAGAGACTCTCACTAAAATCTGTCAGGTATCTTCTCCAGAGCTGGGGTCACTCCCACAGGCTGTCTTTTTATACTAGGCAGACCCGCTCAATGATGTTATCAGGAGGAGTCTAAGCCATCCTGGGCTCTCTAGCAGCATAGACAGAAAGCGCGTTCTCAGGTAAATTTACCAAAGCCGAGTCCAGTTGCCTCTTGAAAAAGCACCTTTGGGACAACCATGATCTGGTTGACTAAGAATCTCCATAGACACTTTGGCAGATAATTTTCTCTCAGTCCTAGGAAGGAGCCAATGACAAATACTGAAAAAGCCTGTCAAGACTATTACAAGGTCTTATCCTGTCAGTGTCTGAGAATTGTATACAATTCAGCAAATGGAATACAAATCCCCAGATTGTCAAATATGTGAGGTTGTTGTCTGCCAGAGTGCACGGGAGAGAAGAGATGGCAGCAGAGCAACATCATCTACACTGAGTTCCATCTCAACTCCTGATTCTGTGGAGTTTTTTCTCTAAAAGTGTCCAATTCTCTTGCAAATATAAGAATGGAAATGATGAAGAAATATGCCAAGTGATAATATGGCCTTGAAACCGCAAAAGCTTCCATGGCGATTCAAGAATGACAAGTTCTTTTCTACACTTAATAATGAAAGCACATTTTACTTTCTTAAAACAGCTCACAGTCATGCTGCTTTTCAAATCACATTTGCTTTTAGATAGTGAAACAACTATCTACTCTGATAAGACTATATAAAATCCAATTGTATCAGAAACCAAAAACTATGCAAACAGAGCTTTGCTCATTTAAAATTTGAATATTAATTGAATTATCCATTTCCTTTAAAAATTATTGTGGTTGGTTTTTTTAAAAAACAACTTCATATGTGTCGCTGAACAAAGATCAGATACTATTGCTGGTTGCTGTTTATCACTCCAGTCATAATAATCATGTGCATATATGTGTGTGTTCATGTACATACACAAACATAATCTATGTGTGCTTGGATCTGCATCTCTGTCTGTGTATATTTGGGCTTTTGAGCCTTTGAATCAGTTGACTGCTGGGGACACTCAACTGGCTTTCCATAACAATCATATAGTAACAGTTTCTGAGGAAATGGAAATCAAAATCAAAAATTTCTTAGATGTTATCACAAGAAATGAGAAAAGCTTCAGAAGCATCTTGAAGTCTATTAAATTCAGACAGCCTGGCAGAGAACGTCTGCTTTAGTTGATCCTGCTGATTTCTTGTGTCAGGGCAAGAACTGTAAGTGACCTGTCAGCTACCCTGCAAAGAATATTTTACAATCTAAACATATTTTACTTTCACTGGTGAAGAACGGGCTAAATTCAGGGCATGGAGACACAAGGAAATCATATCATATGAACTAACCATACTAAGATACTTTCTTATCTAATACTTCATACTGTCCTCTATGTAATATTAATGTGTCCCACATTAATTATTATTCACAAAATGACTTTTGCTTACTTTTTATCAAACCACTATTCTATTATACTATCATAAACTGATAAATTTCAAATATTTCTTCAAAATGGTTTCATAATTTCACTTTACTTTAGCAGAATATTAGAACTGTCCAACATTATAACACAGCCCCTTCCTCCTAAGAATGCAGGGATTTAGTATTGAAAACAGCTGCATGGCCTGAAGATCAGGAAACACTGCCATAGAAGATAAAAAGTGATGCTTCAGAACATAAATCATGACCTAGATAACATCAGCTTCACTGACTCATTACAGGCAATGCTGATGTATGAAGTCACAGACAGAATAGGCTGCAACATTTCTTTGTACATTTAAAGAGTTAGATAATCCAGAAAATGTTACCAATGCTAACATTAATGTTTCATTAACTCCAAATGCCCTAGACTTAATAAATAAGAAAAAACTTCCATTGACTCAAATACAGACAACAGAAAATATATAGTAATGTTAGTAGTTCCTAGACTATGCTATATTGTTATGGAACAAGCACTTAGAAGTCAGCAAAACCTCGTTATCTACCTCTCATCAGAAAATGAGTCAAATGCATCTATCCAAACTTCATACTCTTGTACAAAGTAATCAATTTCAAAAGGATGTCACATTGATTCAGTCTTTCAATATTTCATGAAGAGAGTTTTGGTGGGCCCCAAGGCCTCAAGACAACACTTCAATTTTAGCATCCAGACTCAAAGATGTTTTGTTTGTTTGATATAACTTCAATTATAAACTGCTCTTCTTACAAGTGGCTTGGCTATCTGAAGACCCTTGATAGTTTTATGGCATTCTCACTAAATGTTTTGCTGGTCCCTCAAAAAGGCAGATATCTAGAGACCATCCTGCTTGTCCCTTTCCCCATTCAGGCTACAATCATGACATAATGCATCATGCATACATTATGCAATGGCCCCAACAGTCAAGATTGGTAAAATACCAGTGGCGAACCGTGAGCACTACAGCTGGGCCTTCACCTCAGCCCTCACTGCCAAGAAAATAAATCATCGCGGAAAAAAAGAAACAGTACGATGAATTGAAAGCGTTCAACAACTGCAATCCTTTAATTAAGGATGACAAGAATGTAAACAAATAGACCATAACATCAATAACATTCTCCGCAACAAAAAACATTCTCAACAGTACCTTCATAAAACTGGAGGCTACATTAAATAAACATAAGCCAAAATCTGGTAATATAAAATGAGGTCACCGAGAACGTGACATTGCTGACACCGAGGCTTCATCACCATGGACAGCGCTATAAATCACAGCAAGCCATACACACATTGACAAATTCATGAGCATCGTCAAACTATACAATTTCAAATACACAATATAGCAGAAGTTACACATCTTCCGTTTTTTATTATTTGGACTTTTTTCTGTGAAAGGCCGCCTTGAAAAAGGCGATGCTAACAAGCTAGCCACAGCTTCGTTCTCGTCTTCCGCCATTTAATTGTCACTCACCGCTCTCACCACTCTGCCCGCCTTTCGGACTTCACGAAGGCCTATGATCTTTTGTTTTTGTCCCACCCACTTAAAATCAAACCGTGATTGGTCAGTTTTCCCATCACTCTCCAACCAAAACACATAGCTTGGCCTTCCCCTGGATTCATGAAGTCCTAACCAATTAATGAGCCAGCTAACCAGGCTTTTTTTTTTTTTTTTTTAGAAATTTTTTATTAATTTTTAACAAACAGACATATACCAACAAAACACAAAACATAAAAAACATAAAATATCTTTTTGGACGGCAGTTTGATCCCGAGTTACATCTTTTTGTACAGACATAAATTCAAGTTCATGCTTACTTTTTTATAGCAATTCCATTTCTTATTTACTATTTTACATTTTCTATATAGCTTCTTCTCTTTTCACTCTCTTAATTCTATCATATTTATTTCATCTCAATTTAAATCATTATACTTATATCTTTTGTCTGTCCTGTTTCAACTGTCTATTATTTTTTCTCATTAACACAAAATTTCTTCTGTAATGACTGATTGGAGTATAATGCCTTGTCATACTTATCCTTCCCCTAGTTTTAAAGCTTAACATAACACATAATTTTCATTCGGATTCTGCGTAATACATTCTAAAAATAAACTCAATATTTTAAAACAGAAAACAAAAAGTTTTTTTTGATATATAATATAATTAAAACAACAATCCATAGCAATTGAAATTATATCATTAAAATTAATATTCATTTAAGTCTTAAACATTTTACACAATCCTTTCTAAATAAATATCATACTTCTATGGGAACACTTATAGATTTTGCTTAGTTACTTTCTTTAATTCAATTCTCTCATATTTAATTTCATTTATTTTATTTAAAAAAAAAAATTCGCTAAGTTACATTAAATATTTTGTCCCATTTTATAATCATATATTATTCCAATTTTCTAACATTATTTCAAATACAGATACAACAACACAATCTTATGTACCTTTGCAGAATCTCTTTTTCAGTTATATGTTTACCCATTATCTCTAAATAAAATCTGTTTCTTTACATCTAGTTTCAAACCTTTGTAGCTTCTCTTCCCTTCTTTCCTCCCTTGTTTCTCCCCTCTACCCTTTTTTACCCCCTTGTCTCTTAATCTCCACCCTCTTGTGTATTCCTCTTTTCTGTTGCTTTCTGATATTGTGTCCACTTTTCACCTTGTTTTTCCCTTTTTTGGTTGTTTTTTTAAGTCTTAAATTCTCCATTCTCTTTCTCCTCTTTCCCCTTTCTTCCCCAAATAAAGTTGCTTGTTCATTAAGGATGGTTTCTTCTTCATCCCAATCTTCTTGTTCTTGTAGTTTCTCATATGTAGAAATTGCCATTTCTAAAAAATGAAAAATAGAGCCAAAAGAATCCTTCCCTTCTTGTTTCTCTTGATTATATTTTATAAATTCCATTTTCAGTTCATCCATAAGTAATGCCATTGTAAAAAAAA
>BLBF01000004.1:50340002-50405250 GCA_015471245.1 Laticauda colubrina | reverse complement strand
AGTCAGACAAAAATAAAGCCACAGGTTTCTTCTTTGTTCAGGATATCCTTTCAGGTCTCAGCCAATTTGCAATACAAAAGAAGTTTCTCACCCAGCCGACACACCCTCTCTCCAGCCACTTTCTTTTCGGAGCTGTCCCGACTTCAGCAGCTTTGGAGGCTGCCTTTCCACCGCCAGCAAAAGGGCTTCTCCCGGATCAAACCAGAGATTTGCGATATCTCTGGGATCCTGGGACTGTGCCCTTCACAATCCCCGTCTCTACGGGACGGTTTAGGTCCGTTAGGACCGACCAGGGGTGAAAATATCAGCTGAGATCTCAGAGCCCCGAGATCTCAGCTGTAGCACCGAGACGAAGCTCCGCCTTCTCCCCCAGCTAACCAGGCTTTGATAGAGACGATTCTGATTGGATAATATGTTTCAGGACAGTAACCCTTTCATTGCTGATGTGAACTTGACAGTAAACTTAACTTTAGAACATAGATTAGAGAAAATGTATTAAATGTATTGTATTAAATTAGATAGATTATATATAATAATTTAATACTTATATTTTTTGTTCCAGATTTTTTTAAGACCTTCTCTGAAGGCGTAGAAGGCCCTGAAGGTTCCCCTCTGTAAAATACCTTATGTATTTAATGAATGTTTACATACCATCTGTTCCCCCCAATCTTGTAGGGAACAATATGAAATATACATAAAAGAAATGAAATGTGCTTATTCACAACAGTGGTTACTGAAGACTTTAATTTTAGACTGGAGGAGAACAGTAGCTTGTTCTATATTAATTTTCACTGCTCTTCTCCCCTGACTGCAGAGGTGTCAAACTCGTGTCGTAATGTGATGTATCATGACTTATCCCCCCTTTGCTAAACTGGGTGTGGGCGCGGTCAGCGCATTACACATCTGGTCCATTGACCACGAGTTTAACAACCCTGCCTTAGTGGAATGAATATTCCTTCCTCTCCCCATATAATGACAATTATTCTTATTTGACAATATAAGAAAAAATAGACAATTCTGCTTCCCAAATATCTGATGTGTTACTTTTATATTTTTATATTCTCTTCTTGAAGGTCTCAAGTGATGATGCTCCCACAACTTCTGAGGACAAGCTGTTCCATTGGTTGATTGTTCTCACTGTCCGAAAGTTTCTCCTTGTTTCCAGGTTAAATCTCTCCTTGTTCAGTTTCCATCCATTATTCCTTGCCTGGCCTACAGGCGCTTTAGAAAATAGCTTGACCCCTTCCCCTCTGTGCAGCCCCTCAAATATTGGAAGACCTCTATCATGTCTCCCCTGGTCTTCTCTTCACTAGACTAGCCATGCCCAGTTCCTGCAACTGTTCTTCATATGTTTTAGTCTCCAGTCCCCTAATCATCCTGATTGCTCTTCTTTGTACTTTTTCTGGAGTCTCAACATCTTTTTTATGATGTGACCAAAACTGGATGCAGTACTCTAGGTGTATTCTATAGTGTCATAATACAGAATTATCCAACAATATACTTTTTGGGCCACATCTATGATTTCTACAATTGATTGTACACTTATTTCAGCCTGCTTGCCAACTCATTTATTCATATTCAGCATTGCTAACCATGCTGACTGACCATTTCCATAAAAATCTGTGTCTGAATTTTCTAGGAAATGTATTTTGCCTTAAGAAAGCAAGCTTCTCAAATCAGAGCTGGAGATCTGCTTCTCTTATACAAGATGATCTCTGAAAAAATATTACCCCGTACTGAATTCAAAACACTTACTATATCTTTGTTCTACTGTATTAAACTCTGATATGTCAAGAAGCATCATGGAGCATGATAATTGAATAGTGCAAGCACTGCAGTCAACATTAATTATCAGGAGCCCACAGAGAATTCAAGGTGTTATTTATTATTCAAAGACTGATTTGATATAGAAAGTATAAATATCATCAATGCATAGCAAGAGACAATTTATCATCTTTCACTCAGGAGTAATCTTCCACGCATCAGGGAAAAAGCATTCCCAGAGAGATTATGTGATACAAAATGTATTTAATTAGCTTTCTAAGCCTTTAACCATTGTTGGAGTGTCCAGTTCACTCCTGGATACCGGGAATTCAGCAGAGTCTTTCAACAAATTATTTTCAGCAACTTGTTTAGGAAATACCCTCAGTATTTATTGCAATTTCTCAGATATTAAGTCTGTTCTGTCCAGGTTTCCCAAAAATGTTTTGAAGTGTTTTCATGTGTATCTAGTATTGTTCTTCATATGGATGCAGACCTATTTAGTACATGGAATAATATCCTTGAATTTTGGCTACGATGTTTTATTTTCCTTGATGTCTTAGCCGCATGTTTATAAGTTGATCCCTTTATCACAAAATGGATAAGTGAGGAAAATTGCACTCATCCTGTCCTCATGCATTAATAACAATGGGATATAACCTCATCAGGAAGAACCTCAACCAAGAAATAGTTGATATGGAACATTAAATTGAGCACAGCCTCATCCTTACCGATATCTTCTTAGGCAACCATGGTAACCAAGCATAACATCCAGAGCAGTGGTGGGATTCAAAATTTTTTACTACTGGTTCTGTGGGCGTGGCTTGGATGGGCAGGCAGAGGAAGGATACTATAAAATCTCCAGTCAGAGGTAGTATTTGCCAGTTCCAAGAACTATTCAAAATTTCCACTACCGGTTCTCCATAACTGGTCAGAACCTGGTGAATTCCACCTCTGATCCAGAGTTTCTAGGAGTCAGACAGTGTACCCCTTTAATTAAATGAATGGATAAATCTTAATCTAATTACCATACCAAAATTTCAAAAAGATGTGATGCTTGTATCACTGCTGCAGTTCAGAGAATTGCATATAATATTTCTTACTGTGAGCCACTCAGTTGTGCTGTGAAATGGACAGCCATACAAATTTTTAAATGAATGAATGAATCAACACCTTTGTCACTTTAAATCCAGGCCATTGAAACAATGGCCCACATGCTTCTCTACTGTCAATCCTATCAAGAGCTGCAAATTAATTTTTCACACTTTCGTTAATCCAATACATAATTTGTTCCATAACTTTGGTTGCAACCTGATTTGGTCATGACCCGAACCTAATTT
Organism: Laticauda colubrina; assembly: GCA_015471245.1. Taxonomy (NCBI): domain Eukaryota; kingdom Metazoa; phylum Chordata; class Lepidosauria; order Squamata; family Elapidae; genus Laticauda; species Laticauda colubrina. The sequence continues at coordinate 50,402,149 of BLBF01000004.1, read as the reverse complement.
TGCAAATTTGGCGCTTACAAAAAAAATGGCACGGAAGGAGAAATCAGCCGCAAAAAAACCCAAAATTGTGAATTTTTTGGTCACAACCCAATTTGGTCGTGGTCAGAAGCATTCATGATCAGAGGTTCTACTGTATTCAGGTCTCAGTGATTCTTTTTATATCAATTATCATTCAGTTGATTGTGTGTTGGAAATTCCTAGACAGACTCTCTTATAAAGTTTCCATTGTTTTGTTTAATGTTTAACAAAAGCTTATTAGGAACAGTTTGACTTGCTGCAGGTTAGTTTGTTCACTTAAGCTTCTTATGGAGCACAACTTGGAAAACTAACAACAATGATAAAAAACTCAAACAAGTTTACTAATAACTGCTGTCCTCCTATTTATCTATTTTCAGCTATATTGATGGTCTTTGTTGAAGCCTTAATGCTAATATAAACCTAGTTACTTTTGTTTAACCTTATTATTTATGCTTAAAGTTCAGTCTTAGTCATAATTCAATCTAGATATGATGGAAATCTACTTGACACAGATAACTCAATGAGTAAAGCAATGTCTTCTCCTTAGGAGAAAGGATTACCAAATGTACACCACAAAAAAATATCACTAGATCACTGTGCAGATCATGAATGAAATCAATTGATTGGATTCATTTGTTTATAGGAATAATGAGTGTTTCTCACTTTCAACCCTGTAACTGTCTTACAAGCTCTTCAGAGTCAAAATCCTTTGGGAACATCTTAACTTTGGCAAAAATGCATTAAATTTATAAAAATATAATAAAATAATTAAATCTGAAGGCTATTAAAAGTGTCCAAATAAAGGTTGTTAATTCTTTACATTAAATAACCAGAAAAATATGTTCCAGAACATCAGGGTTATTATCCTGTGAAAAGATAATTAATCTATTCCTATTCTTTTGTATTATCTATCATAGTAAGAAAGTGGAAATATCAGATTACCCTGAGATAGTTATATTTAGTTATACATGGTCAGCAGATGCTGAAGACAGAGTTAATGCCATAAATTCCTCTCTTCTTCCATTTTCTTATCATTTTCTTTTCAGCAGGGAAGTAATTAACTGTATATTTCTCTGCAGAATCTGTTCATGCATGCTAAATGAATGACACTAGGAAGAGATAATGGGAATTACAATAAATTACACTGCAAAACAAATTACACAATACAACAATGCTTTAAAATTATGTAAGAATGTGTGTAAATTATTTACACAAATTTACACATAGGTGTACAAATATTATTTTCTCTAATGATACAATCTATAAACATTCTGCTCCAAGTAATGAAAAAAGGGGAAAAAAAAGGCTACTTGAACTCTTGGCTAACTGTAGAAGGGCCTTGTTCCATATCCAAATGTACAATATGTTTTTGATCTCTTTGATTGTGGAGTTAACAGTCAATCACCATGCTAATTAGGACAAAAGCCACCAAATACAGAATTACAAGAGGAAATATTTGGTGTCTCATGTCTGCAGTTCTGGCAATTCCCCTTTCTGTCATTAAATAACAAGGAAAAAAGAAATGAGAAAAGGGAATTGCCAAGATTGCAGATGTGAGATACTAAATGTTTCCTAGATAGGAGGGGTCTTGTAACTCTGTATTTGGTGGCTCAATGGAATCCCAGGTAAGGAGTGCAGGAATACCCCAGAAGGACTAGGAGGCAGAGGTCGTAATTCAGCAGGTAGTTTTGAGTAGTTCAGAATACCATCTGTGACTGGCCCCGCCCCCATCTATTCTCTGCTTCCCGAGACCCAGCTGATTGGCTGGGTCTTCTTTTGTTGCCCTGCACAGGGGAACAGAGCTGGAAAGCAGGTTAGTAGGGTGGGGACGGAATGGGATTTTGCAGTAAACTTCCCCCAGGAGTGGGGTGGGAATGGAGATTTTACAGTATCCTTCCCCTGCCATGCCCACCAAACCATGCCCACAGAACCACAAATAAAAAAAAATTAATCCCATCACTGGTAGGAGGCCTGGCCCACTTCTACATATGAAGCAGTCAACACCCCCCCCACACACACACAAAAGGCTGAACTTCTAGGAAATCTCTACAGCATAGCACAAAGCAGCTGTTCCGCAGAAAGTTCAGAAGCCCCCAGGGGTGCATCATAAGCGCAGTTATGCCTCCTGCCACCAAAGGGTCAAATATCCATGAAGCTCCAGAACCTGCATTCTGCCACAACTTCACCTTTTTCTTCATCCTACTACTTATGAGGTCAGTCTGACCTTTTGTGAAGAAGGATGAGAAAAAGAAATGCTAAGCTGCAGTATCCTAAAATGGCCCTTTTAGCCATGGTCCCGCATAGGGCTGAGTGAGGGAGTTGACTTCATTGAAAAAAAAAAGGGGAGGGAGTGTTGTCCTAGTTTTCCCAAGACTCTGGAAAAAGGACATCATCAATCCTAAAAGAAGCATTGGCTTCCTCTGCATTAAAACCACCAATAGATTTCTAGCAGAGATTGAGTTCAGCTTGGCTTCCTGTAATACTTTGTCCCTTGTAAGCAGTGGAACAAAGAAAATGGTGAAGATCAGATGGGATGAGGTGATGGGCTAAGAGGACTGGGCTGGGCTGGGGCTTTATGTTTTGCTAGAGAGATTTCCTGGACATTCGGCCCTTTGTGGAGAAAGTGGAACCACCATGTATGTTAAAGGGCATAGTTTGGGGGTGGGGGGTGGGAATAAGAGTTTTGCTCAGTCATAAGTATAGGCAGGCAGCCAAGTCCCTGAATTTTGATCACACGACTGCAATAGCTATGTTAGGCACAAGCCATGTCCCTTCATTCAGTGCTTTCAGAATTTCTAATGCTTATTGAATGAATGATTGCTAAGTGAAACTGTGTATACAAACAACCATTCAACGTTATGACAGACCTTTCTGGGAGCGCTTATGACATGGTTTCCAAACATCTGACAACCATCACTATCCCAACAGTCACATGATCATAAATGTCAATCTGCCTGGCAGCCAACGTGCATTTATGGCCATTTGCAGCATCCCATGGTCCTGTGACTACATTTTATAACAGTTTTGCCCAAAACTGCCATTTATTTCCAGTTTTTGGCAAAACCAGCCCAAATTCTAAGGGCCACAACAAAAAAAGTCATAAAATCTGGTTGGTCGCATGGATGACTAATTTCAAGACCATTGTGACTGTAATGGGCAAGACTTCATGATCTTCATCATAAACAAATCTTTTTAATCAATAATTTCCAAAATCAGCACTTTGTTTTTATCAATTTTCAGCAAAAAAAATCCATAAAAGGTTCCTACTCTTTTATAAAAGTTGTTATAGTTTCCTCTTTAATCAAACAAGTTAATTTAACCATTTCTTCAAACTCAGCAATCTGCACAGACCATTCCTCCATTACTGGTGTTTCTATAATCTTCCATCTTTCTGATTAAAAATATTTAATTTTTAAAACTCTCTGAATCATCATATATATGACTCCATTAACACAATAAGAGACTATCATGTTTACCAATCAGATCATGAAATCCGTAGAGGAGGTGGTGTTGCTATCTTCTATAAAAAGTCCTTACATCTAAAAAACTTCCAAGTTACCCAGGAGCTTGCTCTTCCTGAGGCCATCATCTGCGAACCAGTCTTAAATATCACATTTCGATTCTTACTATGTTACAGAGCACCTGATGATGACATCAAACATGTAAACAAGCTAAATACACTACTAACATGGGCAGCATCCTGCCCACACGCTTTTATCTTTCTTGGTGACTTCAATCTACCTCATATTGATTGGACCCTAAATGAATGTACAACTGAACCCATACAGGCAACCTTCCACAATGCTGTTACAAATCTGGGACTGGAACAACTAGTAACCAACAACACTAGACTAAACAACTGCCTTGATCTCATCTTCTGCAATAGTTTGAATTTAATTTACGGAATACAAACTAAAGAACCCTTTTCCAGCAGTGACCACAATATGATTGACTTTTGTCTCAACATGCGCCCACACAAAAATCATCACAATGATGTAATCCCCAATTATAACTTCAAAAAAGACAGCTATGATCTTATAGACAACGATCTCTCATCCCTTGATTGGCAATCTATATTCACTGGATGCAATCCTGTTGAAGACCATTACAACATATTTTTACTTGAAATCAAAAGAATCATCAAACTATATGTACCAACAACAACTCCCAAAATAAAAAAAACAGATTACCCATAACAATAAGGAAACTTCAATCCAAAAAGAGATCAAATTGGGAGAAAAACAAATCTAGTCATGTTGCCAATTTCAAAAGCCGATACAAAAATGTATGTCACCAGATAAAGACTGAATGCACCAATTATCACATTAAACAAGAGAAAAACCTTCTATGCACCAATTCCACCCGCGCTTTTTACAATTTTGTAAACAACAAACTAAAAGACTCAAGGTCCATCTCACCCCTGATAGGACCTAATGGTAAAGACTACAACGACAACACCATTAAAGCCAACATCTTTAACACATTCTTCGGCTCAGTATTTGTAAACAGCAATGGATCATGTCCAGTATTTCCTAGCCGAACCACAGACAACTACAATGATCTAATACATATTGATTTTACAGAAGTCAATGTTGAAAAAGCACGACGCAATCTAAAACCATCTCTATCTATTGGACTGGATGGAATATGTGCCTACTTCTTAAAAAAGCTACCCATTGCCATAGCCGAACCTCTAAGCATAATCTTTGAAAAATCTTTCAGGACCAGCTCCTTATGCTGTGTAATCATATTACCTATGGTCACAAGCCACGGTCATCCCCAAACCATCTTCAAAAAGGGAGACCCAATCTAGTTGAAAATTACAGACCAATCTCCTTATGCTGTGTCACCTGTAAAGTCATGGGATCAATTATTAACCAATCCATCATCCTCCGCTTAGAGACAAACAACCTACTCTCTAATAAACAATTTGGTTTTAGGAAAAAAACTATCCTGTAATCTGCAACTCTTACACTGCAAAAACATATGGACTACACAACTCGATCAGGGCAAAGCAACAGACACAATCTACCTAGACTTCTGTAAAGCCTTTGATTCAGTGGTACACGACAAACTACTCCTAAAACTAAAATCTTATGGTATCTGTGGACACCTACATAACTGGATAGAAGCATTCCTATCAAACAGACAACGAATGGTCAAAACTGGGAGTGTCCTATCAAATTCTATACCTGTCAATAGTGGTGTCCCCCAAAGCAGTGTTCGAGGACCAACTCTCTTCATACTCTACATAAATGACCTCTGTGATTATATTAAGAGAAACTGCATTCTTTTTGCTGCTGATGTAAAGCTGCTCAATACCACAGACAATACTGCTACCCTTCAAAAAGACCTTGACTATGTATCAGAATGGTCAAACAAATGGCAACTTCAAATATCAACAAATAAATGCTCTGTCTTACATGTTGGCAAAAAAAATCAGAAAATAAAATACAAGCTGAAAAGTCAAGATCTTGTTGATGATCCAAGCTCTGTAAAGGACCTTGAAATATTCATCTCTAATGATCTAAGTGCTGGAGCCCACTGTAACTATATAGCCAAAAAGGCATAAAGAGTTGTTAACCTAATCCTACGTAGCTTTTTCTCTGGTAATATCACACTAATAACTAGGGCATACAAAACATTTGCTAGTCCAATACTCGAATACAGCTCATCAGTCTGGAGCCCACATTATGTATCTGATATTAACGCAGTTGAGAATGTCTGGAAATATTTCACAAGAAGAGTTCTCCACTCTTCTACTCGTTGGAGAATACCTTATGCCATCCGACTTGAAATTCTAGACCTAGAAAACCTTGAATTACGCCGTCTTTGGTCTGATCTAAGTATGGTATATAAAATCATACATTGCAATGTCCTACTTGTCAATGAATACTTCAGCTTCAACCATAACAACACAAGAGAACACAATAGATACAAACTCAAGGATAACTGCACCAAACTTGATTGCAGGAAATACGACTTCAGCAACAGATTGGTCAATTTCTGGAATACTCTACCTGACTCTGTAGTTTCTTCCTCAAACCCCAAAAGCTTTAACCTAAGACTGTCTACTATTGCCCTCACCCCTTTCCTAAGAGGTCTGTAGGGGGCGTGCATAAGCACACCAACGTGCCTACCGTCCCTGTCCTATTGTTTCTTTTATTTTTCTTATATGTACCCATTTCATGTGTTTATAACTATGTATATACTTATACCTTTTATCTTGTAAGCAATTGACAAATCAAATAAATAAATACATATTTTGATCCAATATCTTTTTGCACAATAAAACATTCCTTTATATATTTCACATTTCTAGCAGTGATTAGAAATACTTTATACAGCTTAGACAGTTCCACTGGTGTCATATCCCAATGGTATATCATTTTTAAAAGAGTTTTCTTTTAACCTGTAAGGCAATGTAATGACCCACTCTTTACACAATAGCCAGACCATGAAATCAACTCCACAAGATGGTTAAAACTACATAAAAACTGAATCTTGGAAGTCTGGTTGTGATATAATTATTTTACTTCCTTCCTATAGGTCAGTGAATTAAGAAAGTGTTCCAAACATTATGTGGACATTCTGACTTAAAAATGCTTTACCCCATTTTGCTAGGCAATAGCTTTTGCATATCTCCATCCATGGTATCACCTTTACTCTCTACACATATGCCTGGCTCTGAGTGACAACAGTATGACTGAAATAGAACATGGGTAGAACATGTAGAACATGAAAGAGAACATGTTCTAAATAGAACATGGGTACTCAAATAGGAAACTTAGATTAGAAGAAGGAACCAAAATCAACCCAATGCTTTTTGTCAAATGATCCTTGCAGTAGTTGCCCTCCAGTCTCACAATCACCCAAGACTCAGCACACCTCCCATCGGAGCACTACTGCCATAAAACAAAAAATTATGCCAATTAAGTTCAAAAGCTTCAGGAACCAACATCATTTCCATCATCAAATTTCCTTCACTTGGTGATGGTTTGGAAACAAATATAAATCACACATCCATAAAGTAATAGAGAAAACTTCCTCTGTACCTGGATCCCAGAGAATGGATAGAAAACTATTTTCTTTTGTATTTGCACCCAGGGATGGGTTTCTACCGGTTCAGTCCGCCTCTGTAGAACCAGTAGCTCTGAAGAGCAGTAGACATAGAACTGGTTCTATGTCTGCTGATGTTTTTGCCCACCCGCCTACCTAGGCTCTTACCTGACCTTTATTTCCTATTTTTTTCAACTTCAGCTACCATGCAAGGCACAGGTGCAGTTAAACAAGCAGGAAAAAAGGACTTTTTCAAAGGCTGCTTCCCTGCACACAGCATACTGATGATGATTTACAGGTGCCCACCGGGTGCAGGGAAGCACATCGTAAATCACCGAACCTCATAAATCACCAACCTGGCAGTTAACCCTGTCAGGTCCCACCCCTGTTTGCACCCCAGGGAGAAGTAGGTCTTTTGTAATTCCTCACATTCTGCTTTCCGTTTCCTCTCCCTCCTGAATTCATTTCAGGAAAAAATGGGGGTTGCTTTTTCTCACACTCAGAATTATAAAGTATCTTATAAACTAAACTTTTATTATTTTAAATATTTTTATTGTTTTTATAACTTTTATGTGGTATTTTTATATCCTTGTAAGCCACCTTGAGTTGCCATGTGTGAGTAGGTGGCAATATAATTTTTTCTAAATAAATAAATTTGAGAGGTTGTCACAAAGAGGAGGGGGTTAATTTGTTTTCCAAAACACCAGAGAGCAGGACAAGAAACAATGGATGGAACTACTCAAACTAGAATTAAGAAAAAATTTCCTAATAGTGAGGACAATTAAGCAGTGGAACAACTTGCTGTCAGAATTTGCGGGTGCTTCGTCACTGGGATTTTTTGAGAGAGACTGGACAGTCACTTCTGAAATGGAATAAGGCCTCCTGCTTGAGCAGGGAGATGGACTAGAAGACTCCAAGGTGCCTTCCTTGATTGATTGATTGATCTGCCATCTCAATGATTGCACGACAGAATAAATACTGGAATAGAGCATGAAAGATGGGGGAGACGGAGGAAACTTATAGTTCACTCCCACTATCCTCTTTCCTTGCAATATTCCCATTGAAACAGTCCTGCTACTGATGTTCCTTTGAAAGATTTAAATAATTCCATCAAATTAGTAAAACATAACTTTGCTGTTGCTTTTAAATATGCTTAGACCCATAGTACTGATACTTGAGATCAGCTGTAGGAGTTTACTATAGTACCAGAAAGCCTAACTATCTTTTTTCCCGTTGACACTGTAAAAGTTGTTGCTCATTGTAACAAATGCCAATTTTTCATTCATATAATGAATGGATGTGTTATATCAAAAGTTAATGAGATTAGTTAAATTTCACTGCAGTTTGTATAGGCAAGACTTTAGAAAGAATATAAATCTTTAATTGCAACTAATGTCTAATATTGTAAATTGTACTAAAGTTGATAAAAATGTCAAGTGTATTAAATTTGCTGGATTTTCAGACTTCATAATACTGCTAATATAAATTTATGTCAAAAGAAAAAAAGAGCAAAGGCTTTCCCTCTCTTCTGAAAAAGTTATGATAAGATTTATAGGTTCCAATAATTTGATTTGCATACATTATAACCTAAGGAAAATTCTGACAAGGATTCCCAAGAGTTCTATCAATAGTTCACAAATGCCCTGATGGAGCCACTGGGTTTCCAAACTATAGTACAAGTGTAGTAGATGTTGGCTGGGGAATGCTGGGAGTTAAAGTCCACAAGTCTTAAAGTTGCCAAGGTTGGATACTTGTGCTAACGTACAGACTAAATTTATTAGTAGCAGTAGATTTATCAGTAACCCTGCTCTAGCAATAGTGTTTATCCCCAGATAACTTTTAGCACTTAGTCATCACAATGGTGCTTTTTTCAGACTGCATATATCAATTATAAAAGCTAGATGAACAGTAGCTGGTTCATTGCCAAAGTATCAAATAAAATTATACTCTTTCAGGTGGAGTTAATACAGTTCATAGGAATTTAATAGCATAATTTCAAAAGCATGTATATGTGGTTTAGATTGTATTCTCTAAAGCCAGGTTGGGCAATATAATACACTTTAATAATATAATCAGAATAATTTGAGATGGCAAATACTACTATATGTTGGCAGCGCAAGTTGATCTGAAAGAAGTTGGACTTCAACATATGAAGATAATATATTGTCCATGTATATGATTGACTGAATTCGAAAATACTATGTATTTTCTTTTATTTGTTTTTCCAAACAGCATTGTCAAATCTGTATTAAAAAGTACCTTCTTATCTTGATATGTAACTTCTGTGTTGCAGTAAGATCAATACTTTGAAATATCAGTTTTTTCATAGCAAATATTTTTGTCTTCCGAATATAAGAAGGGCTTTTACAGATGCAAATTCTGTGGAAGTTGATGAACTTTTCCAGCTTTATCAACTTGACATCTTGAAAATGAAGAACTGGTTGTAATATACAAGGAACAAACAAAAGTGTAATAATCATTGTTTATTTTTCCTATGGGAATAGTTATTCCTCTTAGTCTTTGTTCCAATATCAAGTGTTACCTCTCTTGTCTTGAATAATTTCATTTATAGAAAAAAATTAGAGGGATAATAGAGAATTATTATGGTAATATGTTTCACTACAAAATAAATAATCACATAACTCTGTAATTATCATAACTGAGATGAAAGCAATTAGTATTTTGCTCTGTATTATTTGTAGTTCAGTTTAAAAGCACTTTCTGATATACCTGTTTTTAGATATCTCTGAAAGGATAAAGAAAAGGGACTGTAACAGTGTTTCTAGAAGCACGTCAATCTAGCTTGCATAAAGGAATGAATGGTTGTTTATATCTGTCCATAATGTTCTGTTATTTTTTCTCACAAGCTGTTGCTTTAATCTAATACCTGAATCCTGAATGTGACCATTCATTAAAGGTTTAAATTGCACTTTATTTTGAAATTGAATAGTAGGACACATTAGGAAATATAATATAATATAATATAATCACTAAGTGATTATATTCAGTAGTAACTAATTATGTAAACTCTTTCTCAAAACAATCTCTATCACTGTGAAGTCATTAGACAGTCTTGGGCAACTAATTCACCTCTAGGTCAAAGTAGATGCAATGGGACACATCCTTTTTATTGACATGAGCCTCATTCTTTGAAATAGGAGAAAAATGTTACTTCTATCAAGAAAGAAAGCCTCCTTAGCTTTTTTCAGCCCTTTGCTTGAAGTATTTTTCAGTTCTGATACTTGAAATTGTCATATTTGGGAACTAAAGTTCTTAAAGCTGTAGAGTATAATGAATATGGATGGATGGTTATTTATCTTTCTTTGCTTCTGCACTCCTTTCTTATATACAGTTTATGTGAAGTTTCCATCATATGAAAAAATGCACATTTGTCCCCATAATGATGATGAGCTTCAGTTATGAATACACCGTGAAAAAAGGACTAGTCTTTCATGAACATAAAATACAAGCTACCCACAAAATGGTCTGCAATGTTATCTAAATTCTGTTGCTCCCAAAGTGCACTGTAATCTTTCCCAGTGCATTATTGGAAGAGAGATACAATTCTGTAAATGTCTGGTATTATTTGCTAGAACAGTCAGTTGGAAGATAATGGAACTGAAATATCGATGCAAAATAAAAGAGATTTTAAGCAGCCAGTCCCAGCAAATATGGCTCATGAAGGCAATACATGTATGGAAAATGTTTTCTTTAAATTTTGATCAAGCTGGGAAATCTAAAAGTAAATAGCAATCATAACCAGATTAAAGAGTCAGTGTAGGGGTGAAAATGAGTGAGCAGAGAAGTCATTACTTCTGTATTTCTGTAAGTACAGAAGGAGAGAGAATAATTAGGTAGAGATATTCAAGGGCCCAGTCAGACTAGTGCAGTTGAAGGGGGCAGGCATATAGAAATTCAAGATCAAGAGCTGTCAGGAGCTGAATAAGCTGAAAATAAGGCTGATATTTAGTCTGTTCCAGCAAAATCTAATCAAATCAATCAATCAGTAATCTATTACAATCAAAATGTTTTTATCTTTGACTTTTAAAGTTTTTACCAATATGAATTCAGAGGACTTCCACTCAAATAAGCCTGCTGTTTCTGAGTTATTTTCCTCTCTCTCAGAGGTGGTATTCAGCAGGTTCTGACCAGTTCTGGAGAACCAGAAGCAAAAATTTTGAGTAGTTCTTGGAACCAGCAAATACCACCTCTGACTAGAGATTTTACAGTATCCTTTCCCTGCCATGCCCACCAAGCTATGTTCACAGAACTGGTAGTAAAAAAATTTGAATCCCACCACTGTTCTCTTTACTTTCTGAATGTGGAATCAAAAAATAAAAATCAAATCTTTGTGATTTCACTATGTCTTGAGTTTTGGATTTGACTACGCTAGTCAGATATCTACCATAGAGTCTGTACAAAATAATTCTGTCCCAAACCTAGCCTTGCATATCCCTAGTTCGTAGGGTATGGGGCATGATCTAAAATCTACTTACATGGGTCAAAATAAGCTACAATAGCTGAAAGGCAATGCACTATAATAGCAGTTCTTTCATGAAACACAGTGAAAGAAATTGATAGGAATTAGAACTCAATGGATCCTGGCATCACATGATTTTTATAACAGAATCTGTTAACAGTTTCTATCTGCACTATATAGTTTTAATTTCATTTTCAATTGCACACTGTAATTTTTATATTTTTAATTCAAAGTAGATATTTTTATTGTAGCACTTCAGTTAAAGAATGAATATTCCAAGAATGAAACTTGGAAAGATCTTACATTATCTAGTCAATTGTACCAGTCTGCATTCTAGCCTAATGCCATGTCAAAGGAGAGAATTTTGTACCATATAATGGATAAGGAGGGAGGGGCTCAGTGGTTGAAGATGGGTTGAGCTCCTGTTACTTGCCCCCGCTCCTGCTCACTTAAGCAGTTCAAAAGCATGCAAATAGATAAATAGGCACCACTTTAGTGGAAGATGACAGTATTTCATGAGCCTTGGCATATAGTCATGCTGGCCACATGACCACAGAAATGTCTTCTCATGATGCTGGCTCCCTCACTAAGAAACGGAGATGAGCACCAACCCCTAGAGTCAGACACAATTGGACAAGGGAAACCTTTACATTTACCTTAATGGACAAGGACATTGTGGATGATACACCAAGTCACACACTACTACTCTACTTTGCCAGAATACCTCCTGGATGCTGTTTGATAACATGGCTTTTATTCTCTCTGGCATTCCACCACTTCCCTATATCTAGTCCAATCTCCAACTTGATGCAGAAAACTCATCTAGACTGTTTCCATAGATATCTTCTCAACATCTGTTCCAAATCTTCAAACAAAGAACTTGGTTGCTTCATAAAGTTTTTCTTCGTTTTAGGCAGAAATCCTTGACACTTTTCTTTAAATCCATCATGCTGCTATGGAATTTCATTTGGTCACTTCTCTGGGAAATCCAGGCAAATCTCATGTTGTTGGAAAAGTGCTATTATAACTTGCTCCGCATGCTGTCATAATGCTGCATATGTACATTTTTCAACTTTTCTTATAGAATTTGCTTTTCATACTTCATTGTTCTTCAATTCAGGATAAGCATTGCTCTTCTTTAATTTGTCTACATCCTTTCTCACAGTGTGATTGTATTAACTAGACAAAATATTTCAAATGAAGTCAAACTAAAGCAGGATAAAAATATTGCTTTTCACAAAATGGGAATAAAGGGTCTTTTACAATATCCGGAAATAATGTTATCTTTTTGCAAATAAATTACATTGCTGATCTATGTTGTAATTGTGATTTATTACAATCCTAAGAGTCTTTTGATATGTAGTTTCCAGCACTAGTTTCCATTTTCTCAACTCAATTCCAACAGAGAAACATAAATACACAAGATGCAGAATTTAGCAGAAAATTTTTGCTGAATTTTCTGCTGAAAAGTTTTTTGTTTCAGCTTAGTTTTCATATTTAATATTATGTTTGTTTTCTGGATTGTAACTTACCAGCAGAGTAATATATGATATGCAAATCTGATTAAGAAATATTCCCAAGTCTTTATTTGCAAAGTATCCTTACCACCATTCTTTGTGGCTTTTCAACTGTCTGTATTTTTGTTCTCTTCCCTGTGTTTAACCATTGATAATAAAATTATCATCATGCTTTGCCAAGAACTTTGCAAAAAAGTTCGGGATAAATTATATCCACAACATTCCTATAATCAATTAGAGTAGTAGTCTGATAGACTACCATCAGATAATAGTCTATGAGCACTCTTCAAAAATTTAAATAGAGATCATTTGGAAAGGTAATGGGAGCAATTATTCCAATGATTAGATTCAGTGTCTTGAGATCACTGCCTTTCATGAGTACAATGATGTGACTGTCCTGTGTCCAATTCATTGTTATTATTTTTTAAAGTATAGAATTGTGCTAGACATTAGATGAGAAATTAAATTACTAAGCTTAGAGGGTTTTTTTTTCTATTAAAAATAACAGAAGTGTTTCTCTTAAAAATATTTGTAACATTTGTTCATATAATTCTATAATTAATCACTTTTCAGCCCACATCGTAGTCACTAGGATTATATTTACATTATTAAAACAAGCAAAATCCAATTTCACAGCAAGAATTATTCTATTTATAATTATAAATAGAACTATTATTGATGCTTACATTATGTAATGCCAAAATTAAGAAGTTTATAAATTTATTCATTGACTGTTCAGAAGATATTCCAACAAATTTAAAAAGTGAAAGAATACCTTTGTTCTGAATATATAAATTAAAATACCATATTTACTTAATTATAATCACTTGCATAGCTTGGCAAACATTACTTAGTAGCAAATTAAATTTCTACTGATCCTCCCCATTGCCACCTGCCTCATTTTTTTATTGAATCAGCAAGCTCAAGCATTAGCTGTTGCAGTCAGATTCTTGAACCTAAGAATTATTTTGTTTCATTTCTTGAAAAATCCTTCTCAGGTAAATAATCTGATTACTTCTATTGGTACAAAGAAAAATCAATATTAACTGTTTCTCTTGTGGCCAAAGTTTGTTGTCACTCCTGTAACACTTAATAGTTATAATCATTAGTTTCATTTTGTTATAAAATGAATCCAAACATTAATGGAACTACCTTGATTAAATGTAGCACATTGGTGGAGGATTATATGATCATTTAAGAGCTTCCTTATATAGTCTCACATGAGCTTCTATTCTCGGAACAAATCTGGATTTGAGATGCTTAATTTTTGAAGTCCAGAGACTGCTTTGAGTTCGTGTCCCAAATATTAAAAATCTGACACATGCTGTATCTCTTTCAATATTTATAAGAGAAGGAGCGACAAAATCTTGGGGATGGAGTCAAAAAGAGGAATCAGGCTAGAATCTCTCTGTAGCTGCAAATGGATTAATCTCTAAGACCATCCCCACCAATACTGACAGCCAATAATACAGGTAATCCTTGATTTACAACAGTTTGTTTACTGACTGTTCAATGTTAGAACAGCACTGAAAAATGTGACTTATGACCATTGTTCACAATTACTTTGCAGCATCCCCATGATCATGTGATCAAAATTCAGATGGTTGGCAACTGGGTTGATTACTGTTGCTGTATCCCAAGGTCATTGTGATCACCTTTTCCAACCTTCTCACAAGCAAAGTCATTAGAGGAACCAGATTCACTTAAGGTTCCTAACTTCTCAACTGCAGTGATTCATTTTATAACTGTGGCAAGAAAGGTAGTAAAATAGGGCCATACTCACTTCACAAATGTATCACTTAACAACACAAATTTGGGGCCCAGTTGGTTGTAAATTGAGAATTAACTGTCTAAACTGACAGCAAACTGCACTTACTAGCAAATGGTGATGTTATGTAGTTTGCGTAATAAAATGTTTGCACGAAAACAAGCAAGCTCAGAGAACAAGAACTCCTCATGTCAACCCTGAGCTACAAATATTCTCCTTTATTAGAAAGAAGAGACTAAGTCCAACCCCTCTTGAATTTTGTTGGCCTTTATCTAATATCAGTTTTCCATGTTTCTATTCCTGTACATAGGCATCATTAGTGTTAAATCAGTTTAATTGGAACTTCACTTGTGATTCTAAACTTTCACACCTGACAATATCAGGGTAGATTTGTTTTGTTTGTATGCTTAAATGTAGATCTTAGTGCTGCTATTTATTTTGAGACTTTTAAGGTCTCGCTGCAGTTTAATCATTGTGTTTTATTCATCAACATTTTTATTGATTTTTGTTTTGTTTTCCTCTTATATAAAATGGCTTAGAATGCTCTTTTATACAAAAGAAAAAAAAGACATATATCATCAGCTTATTCAACGTGTTATATAGCAATTACTATTGATGGCACAAATGATTTAAAATTTCTGGTCAATTTAAATCTCTATGTAAATCAGCTTCCTATACCAGTGGTGGGATTCAATTTTTTTTTACTACCGGTTCTGTGGGCGTGGCTTGGTGGGCGTAGAAGAGGAAGGATACTGTAAGATCTCCAGTCAGAGGTGGTATTTGCCAGTTCTCCTACTCAAAATTTCCGCTACCAATTCTCCAGAACTGGTCAGAACCTGCTGAATACCACCTCTGTCCTATACTCATTTCTATATCTCTTTCTTAGGCTTTTAGAGGTTTCTTTCCTTTTTATCTTGTTGATGAGCTATTTCATGATCAAAAAATGAGAAGTAAAGGGCATGGGCTACCTCTTTGGACAAAATGAGATAAATTTGGGTAAAAATACCCAATGCAGTACAGATTGAAACAAATGTAAACAAATGGTGTGGGAAGGGTAGTGCGGAAATGAATAAGAGGTAATAAGTGGTGATATATGACATGCAAACTGTGTTAGAAACCAGAGAAGACAACAGTGAGGAGAGGAAAGTGATAACAATCAGGGGCCCATTAGGTGTAAATTAATCCATGGCACTTTTTCTCTTCAACATGATTGTTGCTTTGTGTCATTTATAGTATCAGCCAACCATCAGCGTAGTGATAAATCACTTATAGTTTATCTTTTATGGCTATAGTATTGTAAGTTGCTAATAAGGAATGGCCTATGAGAAGACATCCAAAAGTGATTTTACTCTGATTTCTAATATATATTTTATTGTTTGAGCACACTGTAAAATCCAGCATTAGTTTCAAACTTTGTCAGCTATAGCAGATGCTAATAATATTATTTATTAGTTTCTTATATCATCTTATTTTAATTTCCTTACAAATATTTGCACAACTGCAGATGGTAAAGAGGAAATTATGGGAAACTTCAATTGGCAAGGATAATGAATCATTCCCTGTAGTTTTTAGAGAGGGACCAGACTATTTTATTTACAAACATATAAGAGCATTCTAACAAATATTTTTGCAATCAAATTTTTGAACTTGAATTACGCTCTTTTAGGATTTATGTTTAAATAGTGAGATATCATGTAACACACAAAAGCAAAATCTTGAACATCTTATTAATTACACAGACATAAACTGCTGTCCATAACAGCAAATCAAATTACACACAGAATCAAAACTATAAACTTCATATTGTATGTATGTATGTACATATGTATGTATATATGTACTGTTCAGCTTCCTTCGGGTATTATCCCACATCACTGTAATGCTTTTAAAGTTGTAGCAACGTTTCAGCAGAATCTCATCAGCCATCATCAGGCTTCTGTATTGAGTTTGTATGTATATATGTATGTATGTGCACCTTTGCAAAATACATTCACATGACATGTCTGTTTTCCAATTGAAACAAAACCTTTTAAATTTGTTATTTCTAACAAATATTCTATTATTCATTGTTAGATGTGGCAACACAGGAAGGAAGAGGGGTTTTTTTTGCTGGATATAAAATAGCATGTTATCTTCCAGGCACTTACTCGGGCCTTTATGTACTTTTATGATTTTTATGTTATTAAAATCATGTAATTGAATAGCCAAGTATTATACAAGGAGACCAGTTTGATCGTCTCTTGGCTTTCAACCCCACTGCTCAAGGGTAGATGTTTTTCAGGATAATCAATATCTGCACTATCGTTTTCTGTGCTTGTGGGGACAGTTTAGAGAAACATATAGAAGTAGCTCTTCCTCAGAATTGCATTCTTAGGGGCCTCTGAAGCAGAAAAACATCTTAAGACTGATAGTAGAAGATTTTACATAAGATAGTAAGCACTGAGTAATCTATAGCTTGTAAACAGAGTATTTCAGAGGAGGCAGGTAAGTTATCCATGATAATGGAATAAGATCAAAGCCAATGTGACTGTTAAATGTTATATTAGAAGAAAGTGAGTACCAGCAGTGAGTATGTCAATTTAGTTGTAATAATTCTTCTATAGAGTAATTTATATCCCAAACTAAACTACAGAGGGAGGACCCTGTCATACAACTGGCTTTAAAACTAAAGCAGTGTTTGCATCCAACAGAAATAGAATTCCCTACAGTTTGTAAAAAACAAACAAACAAGAATTAAATTGCACAATTCAGTTGAGTAAGTTGAGGAAATCAGATTATCTACTTTTTTATGACCATGTAATCCTTAATTTGGGCTAGAGTCAGGGTGATTGGATGGTGATCATTTACTGGCTGGATGCTCTTCTGATGCCATGTGGAGTTTCTGCTCTAAAAGAGAAACAATTGTCACTACCTAGATTTGAACTCTCAACTTTCCAAATGGGAGGCGAGTATCTTCACCACAATGTTACCATGCCACTCAAAGGAAACCATATTATCTACAATTACCCTTTTATTAGGACTACCTACTTTCAGTTATAAAAATTCTGGATGGGCATTAAGTAAAGGAAAGCAATTGTCTACTTTCTTCTTTTGGTGATATGGATTTTTCAGCTGAGATATACAGTAGTAGCCCTGACTTTGTAATAAGATAAACAACACTGTAAGATTCTTGCAATAAATATTATTTGCAATAAATATTTTTCAATATTATTTCTAAATATATTGTACTTCAATATAACTGAATATCTGGTTATATATTCTGTATAAATAGTTTTGCTTGAAGAACGTTCTAAGCCGTGTTTGCATTATCCTCTAGCAGTAACCTCTATTATGTCTCATGAAAAATATATAAACCTGGAAAACAGGATAAACCTGCAAACAGACCTAAAGAGGAATATGAATTCTCAGTTCTTTAGAATCTCAGCCAGATTTAGCTTCTTTATCATTTATTCTGCTTCAATGAGTTTGGACTGCCAACTCAAATGGCAATTAGTGTCAATCACATTTACGGCTTGCCTTCATGCAACCAATAATTTTCCAGAAAATAGCTAATTAGGTTTATTGAAATTTTTTGGTTCACTTATCAGATTACTTTTCTCTTAACAATTACACTACTGTAAGATGCATGCTTTTCAGATCTTCTTAAAAAGAAACTATATGCAACAGAATACTTAAAAAAAACTTCTCATAGATATATTGAGCTTCTCTGAACAACCTGTATTCAAAAAAGAAGAATTAGCTATTACTTTAAGGATATGAAATAAATTTGAATATACATATGTTATATGGGTCGACCATTCTGTTAAAAAAACAATGAACTTTTCAGCCAACTTTATTCAAATACAAAATTCATTAATTTTAGCTCTACATTTGTAATTCATAGCCATGATTTCCAATCAGTTTAACACAGGTAATGCAGAGTGCAGAAAGACATTTTTGCACATTGTTGTGAACACTCAGTAAACTATCCGCATTATGTAAACACAATAGTATGTTGTACTTAGAGTAAGGAGTCATCAGTGACTTGGGGGTCTTCCTCAAGACCACATTTCCTATGTCCCATGTTGATGAGTGGTTCTGTTTTTTTTCCTTCACTCTTACTCTGATTCTCCTATTTCCACCATCATCACTCAGCAAATGTTGTAGCAAGGGATGCTTGGACAAGTGTGGGTGGCTTTCCAGGCAGAGGTTTTAGCCATCTTTCAGACTGCCTTTGTTACAGATTGCCAGCCCAGGAATGTTCAGGTCCAGCTAGTTTTGAACATGGTTTACCAGTCTTTTGGAAATGCATTAGATCTGTGCCAAGAAGGGTCCATCTGTCAGGTTGATGTGGATCAGTGAGAGAAGCTTTCTGAGAATGCTACCTCCTGCTTTATCTTAGACTGTTTTTCCCCCCATCACCCTCATCATCCTGGCAGCCAGTCTATTTGGGTATCGATTTTAACCCATCATTTAGATTGGAAGGTAAAACTGACAGAACTCTTGTCAATTTCACTGCAGTTTCCCATTATTCAAAATCCATAAGAGATAATAGCACTGGCAGCAAATGGTCTCATTTGGCACTTGAAGTATCCCTAGACTATATGAAACTTATTGTAGAGAAAATTGCTTCATTTTCCCATTGTAGTAAAAATAGAAGGAAGTACCCTAAAAGCCTCAGAAAGCCTGTAAAGGCCCTGTCACACTGCCCAACTGATGCAAAACATTAGTAAAAAGGACACAACAGACGAGAAAAATGTTCCATCCATTGTTATCCGCTCTCAGAAGGGGCAAAAATTTGCATAACCGGAGCGGATAACACGGAAAATAACGGACGCGGGGAGGATGCAGAGTGGATGGAAAGCGGATGCAGAATGGAAGCCCAGCGGATGGAAGCGGATAAGAGTGGATGGCACATCCGCTAGGCTTCCGGGGGGCCTCAGCAAAGCAGACGCAGAACGGAAAGAGCAGATGCAGAGCGGACGCCGAGTGGATGAAGCGGATGCACAGCGGAAGCCTAGCGGATGCACAGCGGAAGCCTAACAGATGCCTAGTGTTAATTGCGCATGCGGGGAGGATGCATTGCATAAGCCCCGTGGATATAAGGGAAGCAGCTCGGAAGCAGGTCACCATTCAGAGGAAAGACCTGCTGCCGGACGGATTGACAGCCTTGCCTGCCCTGCCTGCATGCCTGCCTGCAAGCCTTGCTGCAAGCCTTGCTGCAAGCCTTGCTGCAAACCTTGCTGCCAGCCTCCATGCCAGCCTTGCTGTCTGCCTGCCTGCCAGCCTTGCTGCCAGCCAGTCTGCCTGCCAGCCTTGGTGCATGCCTTCCTGCCAGCCTTGGTGCATGCCTTCCTGCCAGCCTTGGTTCATGCCTGCCTGCCAGCCTCCCTGCCAGCCTTCCTGCCAGCCTTGGTGCCTGCCTGCCTGCCAGCCTTCCTGCCAGCCTTGGTTCCTGCCAGCCTCCCTGCCAGCCAGCAACCCCACAACCATGGGGAAGAACAGAAAGCCTCAGCCATCTGCTGCCAGCCCTTACAAGAGGGACAGGGCTACCATCCCGCCCCCTGGCCCTCACTGCTGGGGCTCCTGCAGCACGGGCTCGCTCTTCTGGGGCTGGGGCTTCTGCTTCTGCTTCTGGAGGAGCTGATGATGCGGGGGATCAGACAAGCACTCCAGCACCAGCCACCTCCACAGCACCTGGACCCTTTACCCCTGAGACTGAGTGACCAAGAGGAGTGCCAGAGACTCTTTTTTGTTTTATAGCTTGTTGTTAATAAAGTCTATTTTTGATTCACACACTTGCTTCATTTCTTTTTTTTAATAAAGTCTTGCTGGAAACTTTTAGAAATGGTTTAAGCCTTTGCATGCTTGTGGGATGGGTTAAGATAGCAGTGGGATGGGTTGAGATAGCAGTGGGATGGGCAGGGATACCTTTGGGATGGGTAATAGCTGTGGGATGGGCAGGGATACCTTTGGGATGGGTAATAGCTGTGGGATAGATAAACCTCCAGTGCAAGCATAGTGGGACTGTATGGTCCACCTTCCCAGGTGCCACACCTATGGCCCTTTATTATCAATAACAATGTAATCATTGATCCACACATTTCAACATAAACACAACTCTTTATTAAATGCCCTGTTCATTCTAGGGCCACTCAACATACATAGCCCAATCTCATCCATGTGATGAGACAGGCTGAAGGAAGCATCCATTAAGCATCTATCATCCTGTCTTGCCACTCCACTGCTCCAGCTGGGGAGTTGCACCAGTGTTTCAGGAGGTTGCGCTGCTTCTTTCCTTCACGTGAGGCTCTGTTGGGGCCTTGCACATCCTCAGTGTCTATCAGGTTTCGCCCTTGCCTCCATTCCCCAGGCTCCATGTCCCCATTGCCTTGCTGGAGGTCCACGAGCCTGTTCTGCAAGACTGGGTAGCGGGTGCGCATGAGATTGTGCAGGATGCAGCAAGCTTTCACGATGTTCCTCACGGTCTCTGGGTGATGCTGCATGGTGGTGAGAAGTACCTGGAACCTGTTGGCCAGGATGCCAAAGGTGTTCTCTACCACCCGCCTTGCCCTGGACAGCCTGTAGTTGAAGATCCTCTCTTCACGGGTGAGGCATTTGGAGGTGTAGAGCTTCATGAGGTAGGTTCTGAGGGAGAAGGCGTCATCCCCCATGATGAAGTAGGGCACATCTTGTGTGTGGGGGTCTGGATCTGGGAAGCCCATGATGAGGTTGCGTTCCAGCCCCTCCTTGAGGTGACTGCCGTTGTATACCTGGCCATCTGAAGATAACCTGTTGCCTGAAGCATCAATGTACATGAACTTATAGTCAGCATCCACCATGGCAAAGAGGATGATGCTGAAGAAGCCCTTGTAGTTGTGATAAGAGGACCCTGAGATGGCTGGCGCTTTGCAGGCCACGTGCTTGCCATCAATGGCTCCAACGGTGTGGGGGAAGTTCCACTTCTGATACCACTGCTCTGCAACTTTCTTCCATCCTTCTTCAGTGGAGGGGCACTGGAGGAGCTCCTCCAGGTATTCTTCGATGATGGCCTGCACCACTTCTCTGACCACAATGCTGATGGTGTTGTGTGGCACCCTCCAGCCATACTGCATGCTCCTGAAGGTGGTCCCTGAGGCCAGGTGGCGCAGAGTCAGTGCCACCTTGAGCCCAGGTTCCAGGCTGGGCCGGAAGTTGGTGTTTGCCTTTGTCAGCCTTGGTGTCAGCCGCTGCACAAGTTCGTCAAACATGGCTGGAGGCATCCTCATGAAGTTCTGGAATGCACGAGTGTCTTCGTTCCTGAGCTCCACCATCAGCTTGTTGTACAGTCCACCCTCTGCTCTTCTGGCGAACCATCTTCGTACCCAGACGCTTCTTGGCCACTTCTTTTTCTTCCCGTAGTAGAGTTCACAGAGCCTGTAGATGGCTTCGCACTGTTGCAGAAGGATGGTAGCTGCTAAAAGGACTTTGTTACGATCCACGGTGGACATGACTGGATGCTGTGGAAGAGGAACAGTCAGATGAAGGCTGCAGAGGTCTGCACCGCAGGGCTGCTGTTCTGAAAGTGAGATCCAGATGAGTTGCTCCCCCTTTTTATAGGCAATGTAGGTTTTCCCCTATGTGTACCTTTGCATCCTCTAGGCATCCTCTAGACATCCTTAATATCCGAGATAGGTCCCCTCTGCGGACGTTTTTTCCGTTTTAAATGCTTTCTTTGCGAGCTGCATCTGCTTTCATCCATTCTTCATCCGTTCTACATCCATTCCGCGTCCGTTCCGCTTCCTCCCTGCGTCCGTTTACCGCTGGAGCGGATTGAGTTGCGCGGATGCATAGCAGATGCCTAGCAGATATAGCGGATGCGTAACGGATGCAGAACGGATGCCTAGCGGATGCATAGCGGATGCAGAACGGACGCATTGGATACATTTTCCGCTCAAAAGTTTTGAGCAGCTCAAAACCTTCTGAGCGGATGAAATGTCAATAAACGGATGCTGGACGGATAGAGAGGAAGCAAAACGTATGCAGTGAGTACAGAATGGATGCATCGCGTTAATCAATGGATGGCAAGTGTTTCTCTCCATTTTACATCCTCTTTCCATCCGTTGGTGTGGTGTGACAGGGGCTTAACGGACTTAATCTGGGACAAAACCAGCAGAATATATATTTCCCAGCTTAAATCAACTGGCAGTACTTACTTACATACAGATGTACTAGTCTTTTGAAAGACCACTAAATGCCTGTTTAACAACCATTCTAGTGGTCTTCCTGTAGACCAGTGTAAATAAGAGAAAGTATGTAGCATTTGAAAGGCATTTTGTGAAGCTCGGGCAGATCAGATGCACAGTCTCTCTTGCAGCCCAGCCAAAATAATCACAGAAGGAAAGCCTACTCATCCAGAGGGAAGAAAGTTATAAGGTCATAGCAGCTTCTACTGGCCAACTGGAACTTAGTAAGATGCAGTTCATGAATATTGTAGATTGTTTGTACACTAAGACTTGTGTTTGAAATAAAATAAAAACTAGGACAGGTAGGGACAAAATTAAGTTGTCTCAATAGTAGGCTGCTGATGGTGTTAAGCAGTGGTGGGATTCATTTTTTTCTTAACTAACAGTTCTCTGGCTATGGCTTGGTAGGCATGACAGAGGAAGGATGCTGTAAAATCTCCAATCAGAGATGGTATTTTCCAGTTTTCCGAACTACTCTAAATTTCCACTATTGGTTCTCCAGAATTGGTCAGAACGTGCTGAATACCACCTCTGGTGTTAAGGCTTCATCAAGAGGACATATCTTTAGAAAACAATTAATGGGCATCTTAATGCCAGATATAGCAAAATCTAAAAGCAAATCCTTAGTAAAAACCAAGTTTTTGTTCTTTTTCTTTTCATCTGTTGTCTATAAAGTCAAGTAATCTCAATGCATTGCTACAGTCCACAACCCAATAGTAACTTTATATGCAGACAATCAATTTTAAAGTTCACACTTATTTTGGCTTTTACATTCTTAGTTGCTTTATCCCTTCCAATTATAAGCCTTAACATTTTCCGATTATAAGCCCTAACTTTCTCTATAAAATTGATTCTCTTTCCACAATGTTGCATTTTATGCGTAAACCTATTGTCAACTTTGGAAGCCATATTCCTCACTGCCACATAGTCTGAGAAAGTAGGAAAGGGTGATTTCAATTGAGTAGTTCTGAGTAGACAAAATTAAAAAAAATTGTTAGTTCAAGGTTATTAAGTGTGGCGCAGGATGGCAAAAGGATCTTACTCTGGGATGAATCGTGATTGGTTCATGTCATGTGATGATGGGAAAAAGGATGGATTGTATTTTGGGAAATTGTGGGAAGTTCGGGAAACTTTTAGTTTCGAGATTCCACAGATGTGCCAGGTGCTCTTCTAATAAAGGTACTTTTGAGATTATGCTTATCTCAGAGTTACTGATTGGAATGGAGGTTTGCTGGAACACTGACACCTATTTTCCTTATTCTTCTGTCTGCTTCTCATCAGCCCACCTTTCACATTATAGCATTTCTTTTTATACTCTTTCATCTTCAAATGCATAGACTGCATGTTCATTATTTGCAACTCAACTTTGTGACTGATTGTCATCAATTAGGTTGTGATTTTATTAATTTGGCTTAGTGTGTTGTATAAACAGCCAGTTGTAATTTATTCAATAAATGATTTACTAATCTTGGTTTGCTATAATGTATAAATTCAATGTAGATACTATGGGTCCTTTCTTGCTCTCTAGAGGATGGATGGATGGATGGATGGATGGATGGATGGATGGAAGGAAGGAAGGAAGGAAGGAAGGAAGGAAGGAAGGAAGGAAGGAAGGAAGGAAGGACTCTGACCAAAAATATATCAAGTACTAGTGAAAGATATTCAATTGTGTGAAAACCCAGTACACATCAGAAATTCTTTTATCAAGAGCATGGTCATTAATATCCATTCTAAGCCACAATTATAATGGCATGTAAATGATGTAATTATCTAATTTTTATTATTTCTACAATGAAGATATATAAATAAGAAATATAATGAAGTATTATTATACTTCTTGCTAACACATAAGGACAATGAAATCAAAAATATATAAACAATGTACCTTACTTTAATTAAAAAAAAACTTTGTGTTTTAAAAACTAATGTTTAACAGACTATTTTGTTCAGAAATTAGAACAAACAAAATAAAAATGGTTACATTGCATTCATTGTTGTTGTCTTTAACATTAAAATAGATGAAGAAAAGTCAGTATATTATACATTGCAGCTAAAAAAAGAGCAACTAAATAAATTCAGAAGTAAGAATAGAAGTGTGGCAGTAGGTGGCAGCGCCTGGCCAATCTTCTCTGGGTCCAAAAGCTGGGCTCAGGCATGGTTAGTATTTGGAGGGCAGATCTTCAGGCATCTCCAGGGAGCATCATCAGAACCACAGATAGTTGAAAAAAGAACCCAGAGGAAGTCAGTGATAAATTACTTAATGCTGTTGAAAAATTACATTGACATATTCATGAATAACAAAAGTACTCTATTATGTAGTCTAAAGAATAGTGTAATGCCAGTAATCATTTTGGTCTTGATCAAAATCACTTTGATTTTCTTGTTCTGCTTTAATATTTTTAAGATATGTTTTGTTTACCTGGAGACATTTTGCTGGTATAACAAAATTAAGAAATAAATCTACTCTTCACAGCCTGAAGGAAATGTAGCAACAAATCTTACAGCAGATGGTCCCAACCATAGAAAAGTAATACAGGAAGTCCTCATTTAGCAACTATCTCTTTTAGCCCCTGTTTAGTTATGATAGGAATGAAAAAGTAATTTTGTGATTTGTCCTTACATTTACAACATTTGCAGGTCTGTAAAACAAAAGAAAGCTTAAAAGAAGATTATAAGCACAGTTGTGGTTTAACAAGTAAATGGCTGGTCCCAGCTGTGGTGACCAAACAAGGACTACCCAAATCTTTCTGGATTTGTGGACAAGAAAGGAAGGGGGAAGAAGGGATGGTTCTGGGTGAGCAGTGGGCAAGAGTGTGCACATCTGCTCCCTTGTGATACCCTACATCACCAGGCTTGAAATTTTGGGCT
Source organism: Laticauda colubrina (assembly GCA_015471245.1). Lineage (NCBI taxonomy): Eukaryota > Metazoa > Chordata > Lepidosauria > Squamata > Elapidae > Laticauda > Laticauda colubrina. Next base: position 50,376,235 of record BLBF01000004.1, on the reverse strand, counting down.
TGGATAACCTTGAACTACACTGCCTACAGTTGGACTTAAGCATAGGACACATAATTATCTGCTACAATGTCCTGCCAGTTAATGATTACTTCAGCTTCAACTGTAACAGTACAAGAGCACACAACAGATACAAACTCATCAGTACAAGAGCACACAACAGATACAAACTAATTATTAACTGATCCAAACTTGATTGAAGAAAATACGACTTTAGCAACAGAGTGGTCAATACCTGGAATACACTGTCTGACTCTGTTGTTACATTTTCTAACCCTCACTCCTTTAACCTTAAACTATCTACTGTTGACCTCACCCATTCCTAAGAGATCTGTAGGGGGCCTGCATAAGTGCTCAGTTGCGGTTACCATCCCTATCCTATGATCCCCATTTATTCATACCTATTTCCTGTATTCTTACTTATGTTTTTATATATGCCTATTATCTTGTATGCAATTGACAAATCAAATAAATAGAATAAAATAAATAAATAAAGGCCCGGTATTGGGCCAGATCAGGGAGTTGGGGAACCCTGGACTACCTGAACAGAACAATCTTTTTACCCAAGAGTATGTGTCTCAGTTAAGAACTGAGATAGTTAACAAGTTGTCTTTTGACAGTGAAAAGACATCTCTCCCTTTTTGAATTGAAGATATGCTCAACAATACTTTCTTTTCCTTAATGGAAAAGGAGTACTGCCATCTATGTCACTGTAGACTGACAGATGAATATCCCAGGTAAAGAAAATTGGGCTACCAGTTTTGTCCATCCACATGTCAAAACATGATTGTTGTGTAACAACTTAAACTCAATTGGACAGTATTTTTATGAATGTCCAAGCAACCCTATGATTGTATGTATATAAGCCCTAGGAAGGAAGCAGTGGTAAATCAGTTCTGAAGAACCTTGGCAAGAAAACTGCAGGGACTTTTCCAGTCAGTCACCAAGAATCAGACACAATCCAACAGAAGAAGCAAACAAAAAACAAGCAAACAAATTTTTCAAGTGCTGCATCGATCTTCATCCCACCAGCCCCAAACTCATTTCTTTCATCCTCTTTTAATAAATAGAAGAGCTGGGAGAAATTAAATGACTGATAGTTCTAGCTTCTAATCACAGAGAATAAACTTAAGAAGGATTTGGCCATTTATCTATTTTAATTTTACTGTGATTTTAAAAGGCTGGTTGTGTAATTTGAGGAAGAGACAAATGCCAAATTGCAGACCTCCCGAATTGCAGGTCACAGTAAAACAAACTATCTCTGTAGAAATGTATTTTAAACACAAAATGGCAACTTAGGTCTTCTAAGGTCAAAAAAATGTCATTTCAGTCATAATATGTGGAAAATACGTAAAATATCTTACACTGAATTCAGTATTACAAATTAAGCTTTTTCAAGCTTACTTTTCTGATTAGACACATGGAAAAGAATATGAATGAGAGCTCCCTATCTGTTAGTAAAGTTCATTGCCTTTGATTTCTCAGGCATATTTTATTTTTTAATCTGATATTAAAATTTAAATTGAGGGCAATGGTGATATTTATATAGGAGGAGGAAAAGAGATTATTCTCTGTTACTGTGCAACTCTATAAGTTCAACTTGGATATAGACATATGCAAAGATGGCTACACAAAGATCTCTATGGCAATTTGAAAGGAAAAAAAGGACAAGTACAAAAAAATGGAAAGAAGGACATACAACTAAGGCAGAATATCAGCAGATAGCCAGAATCTGCAAAGACGAAGTCAGGATAGCAAAGGCTCAGAACAAACAAAGACTTGCAACAAAAGTCAAAGATAATTAAAAAAAAAAAAAGTTTCTTCCAACATATAAATAACAAGAAAAAAATCAAGGAAACAATCGGTCCACTAAAGAAAGAAGATGGCAAGGAAGTAACAGGCAGAACTGCTTAATTCATTCTTTCTATACGTCTTCACGCAAAAAGAAACTATAGCTCAACCCACCAAAAACATAACTGTAAAAGACAGACAAGAAATAAAAGTTAAAATAAGCAAAAAAATAGTAAGAGAACACCTCTCTGATCTTGATGAAAACAAATCTGATTTCATCAATCCTGATGGATTACATCCCAGAGTTTTAAAGGAGCTGTCAGAGGTCATCTCAGAACCACTGCACCATATCTTTCAAAAATCCTGGAGTACCAGGGAACTATCAGAGGACTGGAAAAAAGCTGATGTGGTTCCCATCTTCAAAAAAGGGAAAAAAAACAGACCCAGGAAATTATAGACCTAACATCAATACCTGGGAAGGTACTGGAAAAGATAATAAAAAAAGATAATAAAAAAACAGATCTGCCAACATCTAGAAACAAGTAAAGTAATAACAAGCAGTGCAATACTATAACTGCCAGACAGGTTAATCTCTAAATTTTAGAATAGTTAGATAATAAAGTTATTAATTCATTTTACAAGTTATGATTTGGTTGGTAGGTGGGTGGGTTGGTTGGTTGTATATAGCAGCTTATCTCACTTGCATGTGACTCTGGGTAGCATAAAAAATTAAAACAGAAATTATCATTCAGCATAAGTCAATCATTAAAATCAATTAAAACAGTTAAAAACTGTAATAACAAAATGATAGAGGGCAGTCAAACTTACAGCAGTCATGTAACCTACCAGCTATTCAGCTACCTTCCAACTCCATTTAGCAGAGGGAGAGGAGGACTGTAGGTCGTCTCTCTGTGTGTACTAGATTCCACTTGCTCAATTATCTGACAGAGAAAGTTAAGTTTTTAGAGATGTGGGTCTTTTTCTATCCTTGTTAAGAACCTCAGGATTTTTTTTACCTTGTTTAGCTCCAATCTGATTTTTAATTTTAATGTAAGGACATTTGCCTGCAAATTCATTGCCTTGAGTGACATGATTATTGATGCTTACAGTTGTTTAAATGAAAGTATGTGTATGTTTTATAATATAAAAAAGTATATTTAAAATTCTGGTCAACCTAAGCATGGTGATATTTCCATCTTCTTACACCATTGACTGATTTCTAGACTAGCCTGTCAGAGTAAATCCAATATTTTAGAGAATTTTGACAGTCCATATTTCAGTTTAACTACTCCCAGGAAGACTCACAAATAATAAGCCTTTGGAAGAATTGGCAAGAAAAGAACGAAGAGGGAATAAAAGCTGGGCTGTCGGTAAGGAAGCAGAGTTAATTCATTATGCCTGACTACAATACACTATGGATAATATTATCCAAAACATGAAAAAACTGTGGTGTTAAGAGAAAAGAGAGATATACAGTAAGAACTATGAAAAATATTACACATAAAACTAAATTAGACTGATAGAAAATATGCAAAATGTCAGGTTTCCAAGTGATGAAATCCATTTAAAAAGAAAAGAACAAAGTCTTCAAAAAAGATTTCTTTTATTTAGGAAAGCATCAAATTTGGCAAAGTCCATTGTAATTCCGGATCAGACACAACCCGGAATTACCCCGCAATATTACAAGTTAGAAACAGCCCCCAAAAGTCACATTCTCCAATAGAAGTAATTCAACGTTGCTTGATGTCATAAATCTCCACTCCAAGGGGTCCAAGCACGGACAACTCATTTCCCACGGGAAGAAAGATCACTTAGCCAAAACACTCTCTTTTTCTCCACTCCTCCCCCCCTTAGGAATGTGGCAAGCCCGAAACCCATCCCCCCATGACTGCCACAGAGAAAGTAAAAAAAAGAATACATAGTAAAACTAACTAAAATGTCAACATTTATGCCAATCTCAGGCTTGACACAGGCTGTTTTTCATTCCAGGCATTTCAGTTTTTCTTTCAGAGCCTTTAGTTGTTTTGTGTCATATAACAAACGTATCACAAATTATCGATCCATTCACCTGTCAGCTGACATTATGCACTTGCCAGTAGTTTATGATCAGGGACTCTGTAAGTAGCAACAATAACATTGTAGGGAAAGCGCACATTTTATTGAGTCAGGAGATAGACTTAAGTACAGATAATCATTACAGTTAATGTAACAAACAAATTCAAGAAAAGATAAATAGGTAATATATTTGCTTTCTTTATAAAAAAGAGTGTTCTAATATAGTTTTTCTTTATTTATCTCATTATAACTACAAACCATTTATAGAAGACAAAGTCCCTGAAGTTTCAAAGCTGAAAGTTAGCATCAGTCTGCTGGAAACCTGCCAATTTTATTTTAAAAACTACCAGTAATAGTAGCTGTATGAAAATGCCAAACCCAGTCTAAACATCTGGCTGACTTACACTAATCATAATGCCTTTCCTTGGGGTGGACTTGATAGATGGAACAAAATGCCAAATTGAGTCTAAGCATCTAAGTTGACTGTGTGTCCAGCCACGACAATCAAAGTGCCTAGAAATACCAGGAGTTAATAAAATCATCCAAAGCTTTGCACAAAAGTCAGTCGCATTGAAGACACCGTTTCTGTCATTGATATTAATATTAAGAGAGGAATCTTTCAAGGAAATTCATCATCACCACCATTTTGTCATTGCACTTACTTTTCTTCAACAATACTGAATAGCTCAAGCCATGGCTATTAAAATCAGAAAACAACTGCCACTATATCCCATCTCCTTTACGTGGAAGATCTGAAACTGTATGGAAAAACATTATCTGAAAGAGAATTGCTGCCCTATACTGTCAATATATACAACCAAGACATTGCAATGGAGTTTTGACTGGACATTTTTTATTTATTTTGTATTCCTTTTTCAAATGTATACAGGACTCAAGATGATGTACAACAATTGCAGCTATCATATTCCAGGTTTTCCAATTGAACACATAAGTATATTCCTACATGGTTCACAACAACCATAAAATAGCAGTCGCAAAAGCACTTCGACTTATATACTGTTCCATAGTGCTTTACAGCACTGTCTGAGCACTATACAAAGTCAGCATATTGTCCCCAATAATTTGAGTCCTCATTTTACTGACCTTGGAAGGATGAAAGGCTGAGTCAACCTTGAGTCCTATCAGGATTGAACTGCAGATGGTGGACATTCCATTTCTAACCACTGCAACACCAGTGCAGGGTAAAAACATGTATTTTCTCCAAAATGGTTCCAACAGGATCCAAGCATGGGATATATTCAGCTTTGTTTGGCGATAGACTAAATAGAAAAAACTGAAGACACACCCCCTTTAGGCCACGGTCCCTAGTTCTTCTGTTTAGTCTCGGCTGAGATAGACTACTGTTCAATAGTTCCTCTGTTTTTTACTCAATAGAGAGATGCTGGCAGCTTAATTTTTTTTTCTTTTATTTTGTAATTACTCCACCAACGGTCTTAAAGGGACTAGAGGCACAAAAGGCTTTAATTTGCCTTTGTGCTTCCTTCGAGGGAGAAAAAGAACAGTTTCTGGCACAGAAACAGCTTCAAATCAACCTTGAGTCCTATCAGAATTGAACTGCAGGTTGTGGACATTCCATTTCTCACCACTGCACCACTAGGGCAGGGTAAAAACATGTATTTTTTTCCTTTAATACTTCCTGCTTCAACCAGAGGAAAATATTGCCTTTCACAAACAGTTTCTAAAATGCCAGGCTTTTTGTTAAAAAACAAAAAAGCAAAATGAAATTTTGCACTAACCTGTTCCCAACCACACAAACACAGAGAGAAATTTAATTTAAGTATGTGTATTTATCAGTACAATCCTACATATGTTTCTTCAGAAATAAGTCCCACCGTGTTAATTGAGGCATATTTGCAAGTTAGTGTGCATAGGATTGCTGTACACTGTTGGCAAGAAAATCAACTAAAAATAGTAAAGTTGCATTATGAATAGACGTTAGTTAGATATGCTATGTGGAAAACAGAAAATAAATTCCTGCAGTGTGCCTAATTTGATATGAAAGCTCTGTCTCGAAATAGAACAGGAGAGCAATCTGCTTTGATTTACTTTACAAAACATTAAAAAATAAAATAAAAACCAAACACAAAAAAATACTTTCTCTCTGAGAACTAAAAATAAATCCTAGTGGAAATATAAAGCTCTGTAAATCTGGTCCTATGAAAGATTCTGTGGTTAATCAATAGCGTTTTTAAAGCAGATGTCCTCCTCCCAGCATTGACCAGGAGGGCACAACATGGCAGTGATCTCTGTTTCTTTGTCCCACCCACATGATCTGATGAGGGGCAGCCATAACCTTCACCCTCTCAAGGGGAGGACCATCTGATTGCATAACCCAGTGGTGGCAAACCTATGGCACACGTGCCAGAGGTAGCACACAGGGCCTTCTCTGGGCAGGCAAGCCATCGTCCAACTGAGCTCCGCCATGCATGTGCACGTGCCTCCCACCAGCCAGCTGGTCTTTGGGTCTCTGCCGTTCATGTGTGGGGGGCAGGACGCATGTGCAGTCTGTGGGAGGTAAGACTCATGTGCATATGAGCGTACATATGAGGGTGGGGTACATTGTGGGGGTGCGCACCTGCAGGGGCAGAATGCATGCACGGGGGATGCACGCACATTGCATTTTGGGCATTTGCATGCACATTCACACATACCATCACTGGCATAATCCAACTTTAACCAGTGGGATGCAGATCATAGATGAAAGTACAAGAACCCAACCCAGACTGACCACCCAGGGTAGATATAGCTCTTGTAGGTCACAAGGCTTTATGTGACTAGAGAAATGATGAAGCATTGCACACAGAGGATCAGTGTGATTAAAATCCAGCTCAGTTTCATCCAAGGATCAAGCCTATAACCAAATGTATATCTTAAATGCAATCATAAAAATTGTCAGTACCATAAATCCTGGCTAAAGGAATAAATTCAAAGGAGACTCATAAAAGGCATACATCATTAGCTGAATAATTATCACCACGAGTTGCAAAGTTGAAACTCATATATGCTGTCTTTAGTCATAATAGATCGTTCCAGAAGATAGGTGAGGATACAGACTATGAATAAAGATTTCCAGTTGGTAACACTTCCTTAGGAAGGATATGTGCCACCCTTACTATAGCAGGGGGGAAATAGTGAAAACTGAGGGAATCAAAATGCCACATGGAAATAACATTAAGGATCTGGGTTAAGCTCACTATAAATACTGGGTGTCCTTCAAACTGACAACATCAAGCATACTGAAGATAAAAAGAAGGTTAGTAGTAAATATGTCATGACAGTGAAGATCTTGAAAATCCAAACTCAGTGGTGGAGATACCATCAAGGTGATGAACACCATCAGCACTGACAAAATCACAATCAGTCAATTGCAAAAAGCAGCTTTACTTGGAATAGTTTTGTTAGGGATAACATTGTTTACCCTAACTGGTTTAGGTGAAATAATAACTATGAATCATAGTTAGTGTATGTTAGAGTGTATACAGCTTTAACTGTGAAATAGCAATTAAAGGAGTGGCTATGAAAACAATATAAAAGTAGCAAGACTACGGCTTGCTCTCTCTCTCTCTCTGGCTTTGATGATCCCTGATTACTGCTTGGAATCAAGACTGCATTGCTCGAACGGGAGAGACAACAAAGGACTGATTTTGTAAGTGAACTGACATAGGATATTCTACATGGACTTTGCTAAATGAATACCCCTGAATGGACTGACTACATGGTAAATGAATATTGGACTGTTATTTGACTATGCCAAAAACTTATACTGGAATAAAATATATTCTTGATAGCACAAGCGTATCTGTTATTTTTACTGTATGTTAATAAACATACAAGCTTAGCTCACTCATTTATCTGTGTGCCTATCTGACTAACGCTGCACATTCTGTTTAGCCTGTCTACCTAACCCTGGTTGGGGAACCCAGGCTTAACACTGGTTATGGGCCTAGAGGCTGCAAAGTCAGTTTAAATAGGATAAAACAGATTTATGTAAAAAGTGAGAGTTTGTGTTGTTATACATTACAGTAAACAGACAGCTGTGTTTTATTAATTATATTTTTATATCAATATAAGAAAACATGGCACAAGTCAATCTACAAAGTTTGTCCCTTATATCCAAGCTGGATGGAACAAACTATGTATCATGGTCTACAAAATGTAGTCTACTTCTACGAAGAGAAGGTCTGTGGAACATAATTGAAAATCCACCAAACGTAGAAGAATGGGATCCAGAGGATGAGGAAGACAGACTAAAGATAGAATAATTTAAGCATAAAAATCAACAAGCCATTTGCATAATTGGGTTAACCTTAACTGATCAACAGCTTGTTTATATCCACGGAGGGAAAACGGCTTTTGGGTGTTGGCAGAAGCTGAAGAGAATTTATGTTCGAGATAATATTGGTGCTCACATAAATCTAACACGGAAGCTTTTCAGGACGCATCTCCAAACAAATGGTGATATGCAGAGTCATTTAAAAACTATGCAAAGCATTTTCCAAGAATTACACGAGAAAGAGCTTATATTCTCTGAACAACATCAAGTTTATATAATTCTATCTTCCCTTGATGAAAGTTATGATAACTACGTAACTTCACTTGAAATTTTGCCAAAGGACAATTTAACTTTAACTGATATAACTGGCAGATTGATTGAAGAGGCCAGAAGAAGGCATGAAAGAGATGAATTAAGGAGGAAGCAACCTCAAAAAGAAAATAATAAACCTCCTACTGCATACGCAATTAAAAAGTGTTTTAATTGTGGAGGAAGAGGACATTTGGCAAGATTTTGTAAAAAGGCAAAGCGCCAGAACGCTGGCCAGAATACTAAAAATCATCAAAGACTACATAAACATTTAGAGTTAGCCATGTATACTAATGAAGCTGTAAAAAATAATTTATGGGTGGTTGACAGTGGGGCATCCCATTGTATAACAAATGATAACAAAAATTTTATAAAAATGTCTCAGAGTAAACAGCAGATATCGTTAGCCAATGGCTGGAAACTGAAAGCTAAAGGTGAAGGTATAGCATATTGTTCTTTTATAAAAGAGAATGTAAAAATGTTATATGTACCACAACTTAAGTTTAATTTAATTTCAGTTAGAATTTTGGTTAAACTAGGATATGTAGTTACATTTAGGGGAGATAACTGCATACTTGAAAAAGAAGATAAGAGAATAACTGCATCTTTAAGAGATGGATTATATGTGTTAAATGATGATGGTTTAAAGGTGGCTAACACAATTTATGAAAATAAGAAACCTCATGACGAATGTATTCACTTGTTACATCGAAGGCTAGGGCATTTAAATTTTAAAATGCTTAAGAAAACTGTTGAATTATCTAAGGGAATAAGTTTGAAATCTTGTAATAAGTATTTGCAATGTAATGCCTGTAATCAAAATAAGAGCAGGGTCATACCGGCTAATAGAGTTGATGGATTTACTACTAAAGAGCCTTTAGAAGTAGGATATGCTGATTTAATAGGTCCAAAAAAACCAAGTGTAGGAGGAGCTCGCTACATACTAAGTATAATGGATCACTATTCAAGATATGGGTTTTGCTATTTAATGAAGAGCAAAACTGAAACATATCAAAATCTATTTAATTGGCTAAAATTCACTGAAAGAAAAACTAAAAAGAAATTAGTAACTCTCATCACAGATAATGGTACAGAATTTACAAATCATAAATTTAAAAACAGACTAAGACAGTTAGGTATTCAACATAAAATGTCTGCACCATATAGGCCACAACATAATGCCTTTATAGAGAGAAGAGGCCAAACATTACAATCAATGGCACAAACTATGATGTCTGATTCAGGATTACCTGACAATTTATGGGGAGAAGCAATAATGTGTGGTAATCATATATGAAATAATGTTGTTAATTCAACAACAGGTGAATTACCATTCACACTGTGGCATGGTACAAAACCTGATTTAAGTTACATGCACACATTTGGAGCACCAGCATGGGTGCATATCCCTACACAACTTAGATACAAAGGACAGCATAGAGCTAAAAGATTGATTTTTGTAGGTTATACATCAAATCATCGATCTTATAGATTCTGGGAACCAGGTACATCTAGAGTTTACACCAGTGCTAGTGCAAAATTCCTAGAACATGTAGGATGGAATAGATTAGAGCAAGATTTAAATAATGAAGTATTTATTGAACCCTACAAAAGGCAGAAAGATGAGATTAGCTATAAGAAGAGTCCAATTAAAGAAGAAGTCCACGAAGAGCAAATAGGACCAGAACAAGAGGAAATAGTTGATCAGGAAGAGTTACATGATCAAGAACAATTAATAGAGGAAAGTCCACCTGTAAGTCCTATAATACCTAGACGTACTACACGTGTAACTAGACCACCTGATAGGTTATCAAGCAAGTATAGTTTGCCAAGTAACTAAAGTTCCAACTAGTGTAGATGAACTTAGGATGTATCCTGCTAAGGATCAGGAGAATTGGCAAAAGGCTATGGAAAAAGAACTAAATTCATTAAAGGTAATGAAAGTGTATGAAGATGCCAAATTACCTCCAGGAGAAAAATCCATTGGGTGCAAATGGATATTTAAAGTAAAAACTGGAAATGATGGGACTGTTACCCATAAAGCTAGGTTAGTAGCTCAAGGATTTAATCAAACTGCATCTGATTACGATGAAGTTTTCGCGCCAAGCCTTAAAGCTACATCTTTAAGAGCAGCATTAGTGTGGGCAGCTAAGAAAAACTATGTCATTATCCATTTAGATGTAGAAACTGCTTATCTACATGCACCATTGCAGCACACTATATATTTAAGGAAACCAATTGGCATAAATGACAATAAAATAAATAGTAATGATTGTTGGAAACTCAAAAAGAGTCTTTACGGGTTAAAACAATCTGGGTTTGAGTGGAACCAATATATTGTGAAAGAATTAAACAATATAGGTTTTAAATCTGGTTTAGCAGATCCGTGTGTGTTTAAAAGAGAAAATAATGGAACGGTGTCATTATTGTTATTATTTACAGATGATATTGCTTTAATAACTAAAACTAATAATGAAGCTAATGAGATTATATCATTATTAGCCAAAAAGATAAAAATAAAGCATTTAGGTGAAATTAAAAGGTATCTAGGATTGACAATAAATAAAACAAATAATGGTTTTAAGATATCTCAAGAAGATAAAATTTGCCAATTAATTAAAACTTATAAGATGGAACTTTGTAAACCAGCAAAGACTCCAATGAGTCAAGAAGTTTGCCAAACTAATGATCAAAGTCCCAAATTTGATAAGTTCATATATCAATCTTTGATTGGTAGCTTATCATATATAAGCAATTGGTCAAGGCCAGATATAGCTTATAGTGTAAATCAGCTGACACGTTTAATTCAGATCCAAAAGAATATCATTGGAAATCCTTAAAAGAACATTGAGATATCTTAAGGGAACAATAAACCATGCATTATATATAGAACCAAAGGGTGATTTGAGTCATAGTGCTTATGCAGATGCAAGTTTTGCAACTGATATAAACACTAGAAAATCAACATCTGGTATGGCTATATTATTTGGTAAGACACTAATAGGATGGAGGTCAATCAGACAACAGCATATTAGCTTATCCACGATGGAAGCAGAATTTTCATGTCTATCATTATTATGCACTGACTTAATTTTCTACAAACAGTTATTGTTGGACATGGGTATAACTGTAAAAGATTCCATTATGGTGTATGAGGATAACCAAGCAGCTATAAAATTAGCTACTAGTATTGCTGTAAAAACTAGATCAAAACATACTGACTTAAGATATTTGAATGTAAGAGAATCAATGAAAAATGGATTAATTAAATTGGTATACTGCATGTCAGAAGAAAACATTGCAGACCAATTTGCAAAAGCTCAAGGAGCAACTAAGTTTAAAGAAAGTTGCGAAAAATATAATTTAAAAATGTAAATGATTCATAGTTATTATGTAACCTAAATGGGGAGAATGTTAGGGATATCATTGTTTACCCTAACTGGTTTAGGTGAAATAATAACTATGAATCATAGTTAGTGTATGTTAGAGTGTATACAGCTTTAACTGTGAAATAGCAATTAAAGGAGTGGCTATGAAAACAATATAAAAGTAGCAAGACTACGGCTTGCTCACACTCTCTCTCTGGCTTTGATGATCCCTGATTACTGCTTGGAATCAAGACTGCATTGCTCGAACGGGAGAGACAACAAAGGACTGATTTGTAAGTGAACTGACATAGGATATTCTACATGGACTTTGCTAACTGAATATCCCTGAATGGACTGACTACTTGATACATGACTATTGGACTGTTATTTGACTATGCTATGAACTTATAATGGAATAAAATATATTCTTGATAGCACAAGCGTATCTGTTATTTTTACTGTATGTTAATAAACATACAAGCTTAGCTCACTCATTTATCTGTGTGCCTATCTGACTAACGCTGCACATTCTGTTTAGCTTGTCTACCTAACCCTGGTTGGGGAACCCAGGCTTAACAAGTTTACATCCTGCAGCAGTACCTTTTATATTATAACAACATCTGCCTATGCCAAGTCTCTGGAAATAATTCAATACATAAACAAAAATGCCAGATACAGTCAAACATCTGGCTGATTGTGCAACCAACCATAATACGCTTATCATATTACTTAAAGTAGTCCCATAGAAATAAATGCTTAACAGCTGGATGCTATTCTCATTCTTTGGTGTTGTTTAGAAATATGAATTTTCTAAACTGAAGAGTGATACCTTATCTAGGCCAGGATGAACCTCAAGTTCACATAGACTGAATCATAAGTATTTCCTTCCTATTTCAGCATTAAAAAAGAACTGTGGGTTAACATTAAGTATTATTTGTTTTAACATATGACCTTCATAAGTTTATGTAAGAGTCAGAGTTTTATTTACTTCCATTATTCAGATGGTGCAGTAGCCTAGAGGTGGAGCTCACGCTTCACAATCAGGGGGCTGTGAGTTCAATCCTAGGTAGCAGCAGTTTTTTTTTTCCTCTGGGCACAATGAATAAATATCAGTTGCGAACTCTGCATTGGCAACAAGAAGGGCATCCGGCCAGTAAACACTTAGCTCTATTCAGTTGCCCTGACTCCACGCCGATGCAAGGGATTATGAGGTCATTGAAAGAGAAAAAAAAATCAGATTCATCATATCTTGCCAGATCTAGAAGACCTTATAAACTCACTTAATCCAAATTACAATAGCTGTGAAAATGGGAAGAGTAGAAAAGAAATAATATGTGATTCTTCCATTCCTCATGGATCATTCTTACAGTGTTAAATGAGAACATGGAGCTTATAGCACCATAACTTTCAACAAACCCAGATGTTTTGGACAGGGATGGGAGATGTTGGAAGCAGTGGTGGGATTCAAAAAAATATACTGTGGGTGTAGCTTGATGGGCTTGGTGTAGCTTGGTGGGCATGGCAGGGGAAGGTTACTGCAAAATCCCATTCCCTCCCCACCCCACTAACTTGCTTTCCAGCTCCGTTCTCCTGGGTAGGACAACAAAGAAGACCCAGCTGATCTGGGACTTGGGAGGCAGAGAATAGATGGGGGCAGGGCCAGTCAGAGGTGGTATTTGCTGGTTGTCTGAACAACTCAACATTTCTTCTACCGGTTCTCCAGAAATTGTCAGAACCTGCTGAATACCACCTCTGGTTGGAAGTCATAATATAGCAATATCTGGAAGGCCATTCATATTTTTAGCATTAAATTATAACTCAGCACGATGACCAAATGTAACTTCTGAGTACACAGCCCCTTTGGAAATAAATCTTAAAAAGCTGTGCCATCATCTTGATGTCTTACTTTCTTGGAATCTTAACAACATATTTAAAAGAGTTGATAGGGTATCTTTTTGACATTTGATAGAAACATAATATATTCCAGGGTCTCCTTTCTCTCTGTAGTTGAAACAAATGAGTTGTTTCTTTGCAATCATGCGGTGTTTGAAAGAAAAGCAAAAGCTGTCTATCATCTGATAAAGAACTTTTTAAAAAATTTCAAACACAGTGAGGTAAATACTTTTCAAATTTAATGGCGTCTCACTTTTATTTGCTTGCTTCAGAACTAAGACAGATGCTTATTTCAACATGCCCAGAATTGAGATGGAGTTTAGGGAATATTTCTTTTGCTAAAAACCTGCAGAAAAAAAACTCCCAAACAAAACTCCCATGAAGTGGTTAGTACTATTCAGAATCTATTCAGTCTAATCAGTTATTTATAAAAGACATTGGAATCTGAAAAGCATGTTTTAGTTTTAGAAAACACTGGCACCTGTATTCAAAGGCTGTTCATCAGTTCAGAGAACTTCAAATGCTTTTGAGAGCTGAGCCATTTTTGATAAGAAAACAAATGTTTTGTTCGCAAAGCTGAAGCTCAGCTTTAGTTGTGATTGGTTTTCCTTTTGAAGGAGCTTGTGATTCACCCCATCTCATTTGGACTGTGCTCTAGCATTTGTTCACATCTGGAAGCCCATGCTTCTGATGTTATAAATTGTGGTTCTGTTCTGACCAAGTTTTCCTGAGACCATAATTAAGCACATGCTATTAAAACAACTCTTGTTTTATTTAAATGCTAGGAATTTTGTTCATTCCCAGCCTGTAATGAGTCCCAAACAGTCCCTCAAGATAAGCACCCACCTTTCTCTTCTTTGAATTGCTGCCAACAACAAAAGTGCCAAATGAACTATAAAAAACCAACCGAAGTACAAGTCCACACAGAGTTTCAAGAATTAATCTGAACAGAATGAATGACTTTGCTTCTTACAAAGGCTTCGTCACCGTTGCCTGTCCTTTATACCTTATAGCAGGGGTAATCTCCTTATGGGAGGGGCCTTACTCGCTCCTTTTGTCTCAGCTGCCCTTGCCTTCTAGCAGCTCTGCACACATGCGCACTGGGAACAGGCTCCCGTAGTTCCTCTGCCTCACTGCTGCCAGACTCTGGAGGCTCTGAAGTCAGCACACCATTTCCAGATGGTCCTGGCCCCATCTCTGCATTGGATGCAGGAACCTCTGCAGAGTCCTAGACTGGTCCCCGTTCTTCCCCACTATCCAATTGCACTGCTGTCTGCACAGGCTGCTGGCAAACCACAACAAATTGCAGTATATTCATTCTGCCTTAATCCTTTAATAAGAAATGTTGAGATTGGACCAATCTTTGACTGGCTGCCTCCTTAGAGATTTATTCTGCACATGTAAGCTAAGCAAGGTAAAGGGATGTTTCTCTCAATCAAAGTACTTCAGAGTGTTAGTTCAGTGGCACTCGTGTCAAAACAATAGATACCTTTCATACCTTTCATATGCATTGCACAGCTTTCATATACACTGACTTTTCTGCACCAGGATTGTTGAAAGCATCCATAGTTCTTTCTCCTTAGAGTTGGAGGTCATGCTTCAGAAAAGTAAATAAAGGAGAACAACAGGATTTGTGGCACAGACAGGACTTTCATGGCCTATCACCTTATACCAGGGGTCTTCAAACTTGACAGCTTTAAGATTTGTGGGCTTTAACTCCCAGAATTCCTTCTCCAGTCATGTCAGTTCAGGAATTCTGGGAGTTGAAGTCCACAAGTCTTAAACTTGCCAGGCTTGAAGAGCCTTGCCTTATACCTTCTCAAACAAGAATGAAAAAAACCAGGCATTTGTTTTGTCCTTTTTTCTATTCTGTCTGGGCAATTAATTTTATCCACTGAGTGAATCTTGATGCTTCCAGTAAGAATGTTCCAACTGTGTTTTCATCGAGTTCCAATAATCTTTGGTTGTTCTCATTTTTCAAATATTGGGCCTGGAATGTATCAAGCAAAATTAATAGCAGTCTCCAATGGAATGGAGCAGGGTATCCAATTACTTTTATTTTATTAAAGCTAATAATAGAGGAACTGAAATTTAAAGAAGTCTTTGCAAACCAGATGGAAAACCTGCTGGGGCCAAGAACAGCAGGCAGAAGTTCATTTATGTACTTTCTCCTGATAACCCCTAAGCTAAACTGGAATTTTGATTTTATTGTGTTTGCAATTAATGCATGAATGCATTATACATGAACAATGCAAGAAAAGAAGAGAAATATCTTCTTTGTCTCGACTTATTCAGCATGCTAATAGGTTTGTTTTCATCATGGTTTACTGAATAGTGACCAATCCTCTGTTAATCCAATTTGTTAAAATAAAATAAATAACCCTCATTATTTTTTGTGTGTATTTATTTCATTTTGAATAAAGAGGCTTTGTTTTAGGCACATGGAATAAATATTTATTTATTACATTTATATCCTGTTGCAGTTCTGAAGAACTTGTTTTGTAGGCATTTTCTAAGAGACAGTATAAACTAAATCTACCACATTTGGATTAAAATTGGAACATATAAGCATATAAAACATGAGCAATCTCAGTAGCTAACAATATATACTTGCAAGTTGATAGTTTAGTTGTTTTGAAGAAGAAATAGCTGATGATTTCCAGGCAATAAACATAATTAAGCCAGGACTGAATACATACGATTTCCATTTCCTTGAATAAGAAAACTGAGTATGTGTCCACTAGAATCCAACATTTTTTTGTTTAATTCAGTTTTGGCCAAATCATACTTTCGATGAAAAAATGAGTATTGTCTTATATATTCTTGATTAAAAGTGTGTTCTTGTATGATGAAATATACATCATACATAGATTTATGGAACAATATATTCATGGAGAGTAATCCTTCATATATCGCAGTTTTTAAATGCCTTCAATAGAATGTACAGCACCAAATGGGACGTGTGTGAGCAGATAAGTAATAAAATCTAAGCAACGTCTTCAGCATTAAGATACCACTTTCTTATGTGCTGAACATTGAGAATCTCTGCACTATACAGGAGACTATATTTAAGTAATATTGAAGAGAAATGGTTGATTTAATCAATTTGCTTAATGGGTAGATTTGAATCAAATTTTTTGGTATAGTCCATTTTTGAAATTTATTGTATTTTTATGCTATTCAGGAACAAAAAATTAGCTTCATAAATTATAAAAAAAACCCATTTCCTACAAAATAATATATTAAAAATATATTAAAAATTTATTTAATATAAATAATATATTAAAAAGAAATAGGAGATAAAATGTTCCCACATCTTAATTACAAATATATGGAAAATATTTACATTAGGATTGGTCATCCCAAGATTACTTTTTTTGATTTTTCCATATATTTGTACAGAAAATTAGTGGAAAGAATTTGCTAGTTGGAATAGATAGCTGGGGCCTTGGAACATATTATCTCTAGGTGACTAAGCCAGAGTTATTTGAGGGGTCACTTATGTCCTTAATTTCTTCCCAGTCATATAAGTGACAAAGTTGGTGTGCTTTGCATTAAAAAGTGCCATCTATCCAGATCCAGGAAGCGTTTCTTCCCTGCCACACGAACTGTCCTCCGGGTTAAGGTCTCCCCTTTCCCAACCCCAAGATCCATATGACTCCAATTCTAATGGCATTCCAAAATGTCTTCAGGATCTGGCAATTGTCTCAAGCCTTGGGATAGATGGATAGAGCTCTTTGTTGAATGAATTTTGTCGTCTGTGTATGTGTGTTCGAGTGTGCATGTGCACAGACATATATAATGGTTAGATTTTTAACTTCTTTTTCATTTTGCATTGTGTATTATCATGCTTTTATTATGAGCTCCCAGAGACAGCATCTAAATAGAGTCTCATGATCTGAGATATGATATGATGCAATATGATACATGTTAATATGAATGGATAGATCTTGGGCTTCTTTCCATCTGTAGGTCAGCAGAATGACTCTGAAACTGAACAGAAGAGAACCAAATGAGTGGAAGGGGCAACTTGCCCCCCCCCCCCAAAAAAAAAAAAGGCTGACTTAGAGCTAGATCATTTCCAGCTAGGGACTGAGAAGAAAGATGACTTTGGTCTAGTCACTCTCTCTCTCAGCCCAACCAACTTCACAGGATTGTTGTAGGGAAAATAGGAAGAGGAAGTAGTATTAAGTTTGCTTCATTGGATTTTCTACATGGAATCTTGCTATAAGGTGATCGGCCTGGACATTCCTACTCTTTACCCAAGATGCCTCTGATAATGGGTAGCCCTTCCACTTGATTAAGTATTGGAGTTGTCTCTTGTGCCACCTCGAATCGAGGATTCGCTGCACCTCATAATGGGTTTGGCCTCCTATGACTATGGGGTCCGGGGGCTCACAAGGTAGGGCCCCCAAGGCTGATCTGACCACAGGTTTTAAGAGGCTACTATGGAATACCGGGTGTGTCTTCCCTAGCAGTCAGGTCAATTTCAACTGCACCGTGACTGGGTTGATAATCTTTACATGGGGAATGGTCCCATAAACTTTGGCCCGAGTTTCTTGCTAGGGAGTTTTAGCCTCAGATATTTTGTGGATAGGTAGACCTTCTTCCCCCACCTGGAATGGCTCTTGCAGGGCTTGGAGTTTGTCTGCCTGTTTTTTATAAGTCTGTGCTGCTTTAGCTAGCGCTTTTTCAACATTCTTCCAAATTGCTCTCAATACTGACATCCACTCTGTTAGGCTAACTGATGAGGAGAGATCCCTTGGATACTCAGGTATTGGGACAAAGTTCTTATTGCTCACTACTCTGAAGGGAGTTTGTCCCATACTACAATGAACAGCACTGTTGTACACAACCTTTGTGAAAGGCAGGAGGTCCGCCCAATTGGACCGCTGATAATTCACACAGCATCTCAGATACTGTTCCACCATGGTTTTCAGTCTCTCTGCCCACCCCCCATTGGTGCTCGGATGAAAGGCTGAGCTAAGGCCCTGGGATGACCCAATAGACCACAGGAACTCCCTCCAGAACTTAGCTGTGAACTGGACCCCTCTGTCTGACATTATGAGTTGACAGCTTGCCTCTTTGAGTTACTTATAAAAAAAATAAAGGGCAGGGTGTAAATCAATAAAATAAATTTAAAAGGTAATGCAAGGTAATGGGTCCCTTAGGTACTATACCTGGAACACTGCTCACTTTCCATTCTCTTGTCCTTTCCAGCCATGTGACTTGTAGCAGAGCCATTTTTAAGGGTCTGGAAGAATTCCTGAAGCCATGGTTTGCACAGTTTTCTTACCTTGTTTAGCATCTTTCATCATAATAAAAAGACAGGAATGTCTCTCTGGTATGATATTCCATGGTGGGCATTTGTATAGAACAGGACCTCTTCTGGAACTAACAGATAGTAGGACTGGAAAAGGGCCTTAGATCCAATTACTGTGCTCAAGGAGAAGCAATCTTTTTAAGTGTGATTATTTAACCTGTCTCAGGCTTCTTTATCTATTGCATTACTGCATACCATTTTGTATGCAGAATACCTACTTTGACCCTAGTAGGTACTTTCTAATAATTAATGGTCCAGCAAAGTGCTTCTGAACAACTACAGGATGTGAGCAAAAGTAGAATTATTAAAGTATTAATATTCATAAAATATTATATCTGAGATGGGACATTAAACCTGTAGCTAGCAGTGATTGCATATTTAAGAGCCATCATGGCTGTATGAAAATCATAAAATGAATTATGACTTAATTTTGTTTATGGTAATTTAGAAATATTATAAGAATCATAAGTACTGCTGTACTTTATGGATATGTTGGAACTGATTTTGAATTCTGTTTCTTTTGCATTATTGTAGCTTTTTGCATTTTTCTATTCCTCCAAGGATAATATCCATTTTTATGCTGTTCCATAACATCCAATCCTTCCTACATCAACCTCACTATTTCATGTAGTTATATTTTTTGGAATGTATATATTCTCAGTCAAACTCCAATAGGTACATTAATAAGTTTACCCCAAAGATTGATATGTATTTACATTGTTACTTACATAAATTAAGGTTATGCGTGCAGCATTAAATTTGCATATGGATAGCCCTTGTTTAGTGACTGTCTCGTTAAATGACTGTTTGCAGTTTTGATGGTGATGAAAAAATAACTTTGCAACCAGTTCTTGCATTTACAACCTTTGCAGGTCTGAAAAAGCAAAAGAGAGCTGAAGTAAGATCATAAAATTGTGATATTTCATTTGGTAACCTTTTTGCTTAATGACCAAGTCACAAGCCCAAATGTTGGCCACTAAATGAGGACTACACCTGTAGATATCTCCATGGAAGTTCATGGATTTTTATATTTATACCATGGATGTTTAAAGCTCTTTTATGATGTTCTTGTGTTGTAAACTCCTAAGAGTCTATTGAGAATGTAGCAGTATACAGATCCAATAAATAAATTGGGGGGTGGGTTAGTAGTTTGTGAAAAAAATAGTAAAAAAGAAAGGTCACAAGAAAATTAAATTAAGAGATATAGTCAGAGATAATAATTTATATAAAGGGAATATTTTACAAGACGGTTGTTGAGTTTTACATATGCAGTAAATACTCTACAATCTTTAATGCATTTTTATCTAAAATCCTAGACAAAATGGAAAAGATTATATATTCTACTGTGAAATAGGTTGAGCTTTATGTGCTTGAAATTTTAATTGAGGGATTTTTTTTAAAAAATGACCTGCTAGCATAAGACTAATATAAAAATCTATTGGAAGGCAAAGTGAGCCCTAATTAAGAAAGAACACTTTATTTGACAGAAATGTTGCAGCAATTAAAGCAACAAATAAAACTCTTAACTGCATTTATATATGCCCATTCACTTTGTATTTACTGAACTATATTGGAAAATAAAGAGATGGTTTAAAAATTACAAATTGTAATCAGTATTTGGAAAATTGGAACAAGGAGATCAGAATTAGCCACTATAGAAAGATGGATTTTTGTTGATAACACCAGATTATGTAGAAGGAATAAAGTAAGAAGTGACAAGGAAGAGAATCTTTCTAAGATGTAAAGAGTAAAATAACAAATGGAATTAAATGTAACTTAATGTAAGGACCTGTTACCACGTGTATATGCTGAACAGATTTATTGTGGTCTTCTTGTCTAATGAATAATTCAGTAAAAAAGCTATGTTAGAGAATATGAGCTGCAAAACCCAAAACTGTTAATAATTTAATAAACATACAAAATAATGATGTAGTTATGCTTAGATTACTATGTAGACTTTTATTTGCCTGACTTTACAAAGGATATGTTTCATCTAGAAAAGACAACAAAATTATTAGTAGGCTGAAATAATTCCCTTGTGATAAAAGGTTGTGTACAATATCAAAAACTTTATAAATTAAAAGAAAAGAAAAGAAAAAGAGGGCAGTGTGAAAGAGACAGGTAAGATTACACCAGGCAGGAAAAGTTTATCCTCTTCCCTTTTTTCAGAATAACTAAATCTGAGGTCATCCAATAGAATTGAAAATTAGATGTTATAGAATAGATAAAAACAAAATACTTCTTCACATAGGTTGAGGTTAAACAATGTAGTTAACGACAACAATATACTGTACACTGTTGTGGCAGATAATCTGAATGTCTTTAAGAGAAGACTAAGCAAATTCATAATTGATAAAGTTGTTAATGGTTATTAATGATGATGTTTATCATATTTCTCAAATTCTGATAATCTTAAGGTCCCTTTTTGATCTCATTTTATTTTACACATTAAGACAATTTTGGAGAACATTGCTGTTAAAGGTCTAAACATGATATTAAACTATACTCCAGAAGTAAGACATGTGACATTTTATGAAGAAATCTGATTTAGTTGACCCTAGGGATAGTTAAAAGAACCATTCCACATAGATAAGAAGAAAACAACACTCCAATAGTTTCAAAAATGTGTTCTTTTTTAATCTGAGAAATGCCTTTATATTGTAGAGATAAGAAGATATTTTATTTCTGTATTGTCTAGTTTTAGTAACATAGTTGTATGCTAATAAAGATCCATTTCTGTCTATTTGATATTTTTTCACTTTTTTGTTTTGTATTATAACTATTATGCTGTTTTTATTTGTTTTTTATCATGTTTCATAAATTCACCAATTAAAAGAAAAACTGTATAATTCTGTTCCCGAACAGTATGCCTCTGTAGCATTTATGCTCTGTGCCTGGTTAATTGTTGTGGTAACAAAATAGTAGACTATGAAAACTCTTCATCTGCTGCAGCACAGATCTTATGTTCATATGGAAATTAAATGGGGGGAGCAGCCAGCATGAAAACTGGTCATTTAACAAAATGATGCTCTCAAAATGTAATGATGATGGGCACTTAAGGGAAAGAAAATTTCTCTCTTCTTTTGAAAGTACTATTAAAATATACATGAGACAAATATGCTTCGTGAAATTGGGAGATTTCCAAACACATCTCTTTAGGGACAGGCAAGAAACACATTGAATCCCTGAACATAATTGAAGAATATGAACTGAACTATTGCTTGAATTTATTGGTGAAGATCAGTGCACCAGGAGCCATGGTGACGCAGTGGTTAGAATGCAGTATTGCAAGTTAATTCTGCTGACAGCAAGAGATTCAATCCTAACTTGCCCAAGGTTGACTCAGACTTGCATCCTTCTGAGGTTGGTAAAATGAGGACCCTTATTGCTGGGGCAACACACTGACTTTGTAAACTGCTTAGAGAGGGCTGTAAAGCAGTGTGAAGCAGTATACAAATCTAAGTGCTATTACGATTGCTGTTGTTCTCAGGAGCATATCCTCCCATGAGCTGTTCAGAGCATCCAGTGATGGGAGATGCTTCAGTCTCTTCGAGGAAGGCTGGGCTTAAACTTGAGGATGCTCCTCCTCCTCCACGAGACTCCTCCTTAGCGTCCCCAGTTTTAGCTCAGCCTTTCTTCAAAGAGGTTGTGTTATTGTTTTCCTGGTCAGAACAGAACGCTGGTGATTTAGCTGATTTAGCTGATTTATTTCTCAGGTCAGGTACCATAGTTTCTGTCACCAACTACCCCCACCACACTTGGGAACCTCCAAAAGTTATTTCACTCATTTTTTACGAGCGTTCCAGTCTCCAAAGGCTAAAGCCTCATAAACTCGGAAGCTTATCTTTCTGATCTGCCCTGAAGCTAAAAGCCTCTTGTTTCAGAGCCATTGCCATAAATTTTTCAACAAGGAGGCTTATCTCTCCGATCTCCCAGCCAGCTAAGTAAACGCTCTGTCTCTTCAAGGCTCAAAGCCCCAATTTAAACAGTGCAGCCTTTTTTTCCTTTTCTTATGAGGCTTTCCCCGCAGAACACCTCAGGGCAGGGAATTAACCCCTGCGTCTTCCCGCTGAGCATTTTTGCTTTCAGCAGGCCGGGCGGTGAAAGGTGCTTTCATTTTCATTCTGCGGCTGCCATTTTAAAGGCCGCATGGTTAAATTTTCTGAGGAATTGTTACTGTCTGTGAGGCAAGTTACCCGACAAGGTTTCCCTTCTTGGGGACCTGGGAAGCGGGGTCCCTACCACCAGTCCACTGGATGATAGAGGACTTGAACTGCTGGATTCCACAGGCAATACGTGCAGCTAAACTCATCTAATTATCAGTTACAGACCTCTGTGCCCTCATATAGGTGCCGGGTCTGGAGGGGGGTGTTCTGGTCTCCAGATTTGATATTGCAAGTACTTTATTCAAAAATTGACTTGATTGACTAAAATTCAACAAATATTTTAGTCATTAAAATGTGTGTGTGTGTGTGTGCGCGCACATGTGTATATATGTGTGTGTGTGTGTGTGTGTGTGTGTGTGTGTGTATGTGTGTATGTATATATATATATATGCTGTTTAGCTTCCTTCGGATATTATCCCACGTCATTGTAGTGCTGTTAAAGTTGTAGCAACGTTTCAGCAGAATCGCATCTGCCATCTTCAGGCTTCTGTATGTATATATATATACATACATATGTGTGTGTGTGTGTGTGTGTGTGTGTGTGTGTGTGTGTGTGTGTGTTTTAAGTTTTCGCGGGTAGTTACATGAATGCAGTTCAGCTTCCTTCGAGTTATCCCATGTCATTGTAGTGCTTTTAAAGTTGAAGCAACGTTTCAGCAGAATCTCATCTGCCATCATCAGGCTTCTGCATTGAGTTTGTATGTGGGTCAGGCTATCACAGCCATTGGTTTTAAATTTGAGGCTAGCCTATTGCTGTACCAGGATGTTTTTTTCTACATCCTGATTGGTTGGGAGTCTTGGTCTGTGTTTATTGGACTTGGAGTTTGTTAGATTGGTGTTTCTGGTTTCTTCTGTCTGTTTTGTGGCTTTGATTGGCTGGCAACACTCTGCTCCTGCACTGGAGGCTTTCAGTGCAGCTTGGCTTCGTGTGAAAGGACGGCTATCATCTATTAGGAAGCCAGGTTTCATCTGGGTGCCTGGTGGGGGGGTGTTTGAGCTGGAGGTATCAGAGGGAGTCTGTTTGTGCCCAGGTGTTTGCCTGGCTTGTGGTGTGGAGATCTTTCTATTTGAGACGGCAGGCTTCCAAATGATTGACAGTCTGGTGGAATCATCTCTTCTATTCATGCTTTCAGGTCTTTTTTCAATCTCTATGGCTTCTCTGATGATTCTGTGGCTGGGGTTTTCTATAGTGGCTAGGGTTTTGGTGCCATTGAAGTTGATGTTGTGACCTGTGGCTTTCATGTGTTGGACTAGTGATGAGGTGTGTTCCAGCTTTTTTACTGCATTTTTGTGTTCATCCAGGCGGGTACTTATTCTTCTATTGGTCTGTCCAGTGTATGTGGCCGGGCATGATGCACAGGGAATTTCGTATATGCCTTGGTTTTCCAGGTCAATTTTGTCTTTGGGGTTTTTAAGGATGGCTGCTATTTTTTTGTCTTTTTTGAAGGCAGTCTTGATGTGATGCCTGTGTAGTATCTTACTGATTTTATCTATAGTACCTCTTATGTAGGGCAAGACAGTTGTTCCATAGGTCTGTTGATCGTCTAGGTCTCTGTTATATTTTGGTGTGTTTTTGTGGATCAAGCTGGTGATTTTGTTTTTGTGGAAGCCGTTGGCTGTCAATACTTTGGTCAGGGTGCAAAGTTCAGTCTTTATATGTGTCTTGTCTGCCAGGCGTTTGGTTCTGGTAATTAGTGTTTTAGCCACGGAGTTTATCTGTGCTGGGTGGTGGTGGGATTGGGCTTTGAGGTAGCGGTTGGCGTGTGTTTTCTTCTGGTATACGGTGTGTCCCAGTGTGCCATCTGTTCTTTTGTAGATTAGTGCATCTAGGAATGGTAGTTGTTTGTTTATTTCCGTTTCCATGGTGAACTTGATTTTGGGGTGTGTGCTGTTTAGGTGTGTTAGGAAATTGTTTAGGTTTTCTTTTCCATGGGGCCAAATCACAAATGTGTCATCGATGTATCTTAGCCATAGTTTGGGTTTGTGGGTGGCATTAGCCAGGGCTCTGGATTCGAATTCTTCCATGAACATGTTTGCAATGACGGGTGACAGTGGTGATCCCATAGGGGCTCCTTCAATTTGCTTGTATCTTTGTCCTTTGTATATGAAATTTGTGTTGGATAGGCAGTGTTCTGTTAGTTCCATTAGATGTTTAGCTGGTTGGTATTTATTTTTGATGATTTCAAGAGTTTCTTTTATCGGGACTTGAGTGAATAGTGAAACCACGTCGAAACTTACAAGCAGATCTTCTTGTTCCACGTGTAGATCTTTGATCATTTCTAAGAAGTGGTGTGAGTTTTGTACATATGAAGCTGCAGTTTCAGCATGGGGCTGTAGTTGTTTTGCTAAGTGTTTAGCTAAGTTTTGTAATGGTGCTCCTTTGGAGCTGACTATGGGTCTGAGAGGTATGCCTTCTTTGTGTATTTTTGGGAGGCCATATAATTTGGGGCATCTAGAAAAAGCTCTACAATGACGTGGGATAATACCCGAAGGAAGCTGAACAGCACACATGTAAGTACCCGCAAAAATTTTAAAAAAACAAATATCTATCTATCTATCTATCTATCTATCTATCTATCTATCTATCTATCTATCTATCTATCTGGATGGATCTTTGGTTATTCGGGTTTTCTTGCATGTAAAATTGAAAGTATCTAGGTAACGTTTCGATGAAATCTCATTCATCATCTTCAGGCTTGTTTTTTCGGCTCTGTGCTTCTCAGAGTAATGTGAGCTTGCAGCTGCTTCTTCCTTTTAACTTCTAGTGGGGGTGTGACTTGATTGGGTGGGGGCTTGACTGTGTTCTGATTGGGTGGGGGTGTATTCTCATTGGTTGGGTGTTTGGCTGTGTTCTAATTGGTGGGGGGGTGGCTATGTATTGATTGGCTGGGGGTGTGTTCTGTTCAGGTGGGGGCTTGGTTTTGCTCAGGTTAGTCTTAGTTTCTGGGGGATTTGAGCTGGTGAGCTGTGATCTGTTTGGCTTCGCGTTCGTGGTCGTGCCACATCTTCATGGTGTCTGTCATTTTGCTTCTTGTATGGGTCAGAGGGGTTTGAAGTGGGTAGTGGTGCAGCTGCGGTATGGCTTCTGGTCCGTGGTCATGTCTCATCTTCTGTATGGGTGTGAGTCTTTTTTCTACGTGGAAGTGTGGTGGTAACATCTTGTGTGGCACTTGTGGGTGTGGGTCTGGTGTCTTTCTTCATGTTAGGTACTCGTTTATTAATGAGGGCAAGTTTCCAAATGGTTGGTAGGTGGGAGGTATCATCTCATTTATTCATGCTGTGTGGGTGTTTTTCTATCTCTATGGCTTCTCTGATTATTCTGTTGTTGAAGTGTTTGGTTTTGGCGATAGTTCTGGTATTTTTAAAGTCAATTTCATGTCCTGTGGCTTTGAGGTGTTGGACCAGGGAAGAGGTCAGTTCTTCTTTTTTGATTGAGTTCTTGTGTTCTTCAATGCGTGCACTTATTCTTCTGTTAGTTTGTCTGATGTATGTGATGGGGCAGGCAGTGCAAGGGATTTCGTATACTCCTTGGTTTTCTAACTCGATTTTGTCTTTAGTGTTTCTTAGGATGGTGGATATTTTTCTGTTTGTGCAGAATGCTGTTTAATGTTGTGTTTTTGGAGGATCTTGCTGAATTGTCTGTAGTGCCTTTTATATATGGGAAGAGGGCTTTGCCATTCTCTTGTTCTCTGTCTGGGATTTTGGTTGGGGTTGCTTTTTGGATTAGGTGGGTAATCTTTTTTTGGAATCCATTGGCTGCAAGTACATTAGTGAGAGTGTGTAGTTCGGTTTTTAAGTGTTGTTCACTGGCTAAGCATTTTGTTCTGGAGATGAGTGTCTCGGCTACGGAATTGATCTGTGCTGGGTGGTGGTGTGAGACTGCATGTAGATAGCGGTTTGTATGTTTTTTCTTCTGGTAGATGGTGTGTCCTCGGGAGCCATTGGATTTTTTGTATACTAAGACATCTAGGAAGGGAAGTTGATTGTTGGCTTCTGTTTCCATGGTGAATTGTATTTTGGGGTGTAGGCTGTTGAGGTGCGTGAGGAAGTTGTTCAGTTTTTCTTTCCCATGTGGACAGATTATGAAGGTGTCGTCTACGTATCTGAGCCAGAGTTTGTGATCATATTTTTCTAGAGCTTGTGTTTCAAAGTGTTCCATGTAGAGGTTAGTGATGACAGGTGAGAGGGATGATCCCATGGGTGCTCCTTCTATTTGTTTGTATTTTTGTCCATTGTAGGTGAAGTTTGTATTGGATAGGCAGTGGTTAGTAAGATCTAGGATGTACTTGGGGGGGTTGTATTTGTTTTGGATGGCTGTCAAGGCTTCTTTTATAGGCACTTGGGTGAAGAGGGATATGACATCAAAGCTCACTAGTAGGTTGCTGGGTTGTAAGTTTTGTTTCTTTATGATCTCAATGAACTGGAATGAGTTTCTTACATGTGAGTTGATGGATTCTGCATAGGGCTGTAGTTGTTTGGTGAGAAATTTGGCTAAATTTTGTAGAGGTGAGCCTATGGTGCTGACTATTGGTTGTAGTGGGGTTCCTTCTTTGTGTATCTTGGGGAGACCATAAAGCTTAGGGCATCTGGATGATTTCTCCCTGGGTATGATTCTTTGCTGGATTTCTTAACTGATGGGGAAGGCTTTTATTTTGGATCTGGTGGTTTTTTCTAGGTAGGTGGTGGAGTCAGTGTTTAGGGGTTTGTATGTGGGATCTTGGAATAGGTTGGTTAACTTGGTTTGGTAGTCAGATGTGTTCATAACCACTGTCGCTGTTCAAAACCACTGTTGGTTAACTTGGTTTGGTAGTTCATAACCACTACCAAACCAAGTTAACCAACCTACTCCAAGACCCTCAACAGCCTACACCCCAAAATATAATTCACCATGGAAACAGAAGCCAATAATCAACTTCCCTTCCTAGATGTCTTAGTATACCAAAAAATTTCTTCTTGGTTAATTTTTCCAGATATGTGGTTGGGTCTGTGTTTATAGGTTTGTATGTGGAGTCTTGGAGTAGGTCTGTCAATTTTGTTTCACCAAAACAGAAACAGATGTCCCAACCAAAGGATTCAATTATGCCATAGCACCCAAAAAAATCCCCACAGAATCCATCATATGTGCAGTAGAATCCAGCCTAACCAAATTAAATACAGATTAACCTGACAGAATAAGACACCAGGTTACAAACATCTTATGCACAAGCAAACCACCCAAAAGCAACTTGCACAAAGATGAATTCAAAGCACGACAAACCCTGAAAAATGATAACAGCATAATCATACTCCCAGCAGATAAAGGGAATGCCACAGTAGTAATGGACAGAAAAGACTACGAAACAAGTCCTACTCCAGGACTCCACATACAAACCTATAAACACAGACCCAACCACATATCTGGAAAAATTAACCAAGAAGAAAATTATAACCAGCCACATAAGCAAAGAAATCCAACAGACGATCATCCCAAGACAAAAATCTTCCAGATGCCCCAAACTATACGGCCTCCCAAAAATACACAAAGAAGGCATACCTCTCAGACCCATAGTAAGCTCCAAAGGAGCACCACTACAAAACCTAGCTAAACACTTAGCAAGACAGCTACAGCCCCATGCTGAAACTGCAGCTTCATATGTACAAAACTCATACCACTTCTTAGAAATGATCAAAGATCTACACGTAGAACAAGAAGATCTGCTTCTAAGTTTTGACGTGGTTTCACTATTCACTCAAGTCCCAATAAAAGAAACTCTCAAAATGATCAAAAATAAATACCAACCAGCTAAACACCTTATGGAACTAACAGAACACTGCTTAACTAACACATATTTCATATACAAAGGACAAAGATACAAGCAAATTAAAGGAGCTCCTATGGGATCACCACTGTCATCCATCATTGCAAACCTGTTCATGGAAGAATTTGAATCCGGAACCCTGGGTAATGCCACCCACAAACCCAAACTATGGCTAAGATACATCGATGACACATTTGTGATTCGGCGCCATGGAAAAGAAAACCTAAACAATTTCCTAACACACCTAAACAGCACACACCCCAAAATCAAGTTCACCATGGAAACAGAAATAAACAAACAACTACCATTCCTAGATGTACTAATCTACAAAAGAACAGATGGAACACTAGGACACACTGTATACCAGAAGAAAACACACACCAACCGCTACCTCAACGCCCAATCCCACTACCACCCAGCACAGATAAACTCCGTGGCCAAAACACTAATTACCAGAACCAAACACCTGGCAGACAAGACACATATAAAGACTGAACTTTGCACCCTGACCAAAGTACTGACAGCCAATGGCTTCCACAAAAACAAAATCATTAGCTTGATCCACAAAAACACACTAAGACATAATAGATACCTAGAGATCAACAGACCTATGGAACAGCTGTCCTGCCCTACATAAGAGGTACTACAGACAAAATCAATAAGATACTACGCAGGCATCACATCAAGACTGTCTTCAAAACAGACAAAAAAATAGCAGCCATCCTAGGAACCCCAAAGACAAAATTGACCTGGAAAACCAAGGCATATACGAACTTCCCTGTGCATCATGCCCGGCCACATACATTGGACAGACCAATAGAAGAATAAGTACCCACCTGGATGAACACAAAAATGCAGTAAAAAAGCTGGAACACACCTCCACACTAGTCCAACACATGAAAGCCACAGGCCACAACATCAACTTCAATGGCACCAAAACCTTAGCCACTATAGAAAACCCCAGCCATAGAATCATCAGAGAAGCCATAGAGATTGAAAAAAGACCTGAAAGCATGAATAGAAGAGATGATTCCACCAGACTGTCAATCATTTGGAAGCCTGCCATCTCAAATAGAAAGATCTCCACACCACAAGCCAGGCAAACACCTGGGCACAAACAGACTCCCCCTGATACCTCCAGTTCAAACACACCCCAACCGGGCACCAGATGAAACCTACTTCCTAATAGATAATAGCCGTCCTTTCACTCGAAGCCAAGCTGCACTGAAAGCCTCCAATACAGGAACAGAGTGTTGCCAGCCGATCAAAGCCACAAAACAGACAGAAGAAACCAGAAACACCAATCTAACAAACTCCAAGTCCAATAAACACAGACCAAGACTCCCAACCAATCAGGATGTAGAAAAAACCATCCTGGCACAACAATAGGCAAGCCTCAAATTTAAAACCAACAGCTGTGATAGCCTGACCCACATACAAACTCAATACAGAAGCCTGATGATGGCAGATGAGATTTTGTTGAAACGTTGCTACAACTTTAAAAGCACTAGAAGGACGTGGGATAATACCCGAAGGATGCTGAACAGCATACATACATACATACATACATACATACATACATACATACATACATAGCAAAACAGAACGAGGAGACATCATTTGCAAAAGGTATCGGGGAACTATTTATTCCAGGATCCCCTGCCCCTGAAGGTCCCCCAGGCCCCCAGGTGTTCCAGCCACCTAATTTCATAGCTCTTTACATTGCTAATCTATCAAAGGCATTACCATGGCCAGAAACTACAATCCCAGATCTAGACTCACTGCTAAAAATAGAGATAAGTCCATGGAGCCCAAAAAGAGTTCTAAGGCAGAGAAAGATGCATGCAGACGCCATCAGGCACTAGAAAGGCAGGTGGAAAAACGTACACAAGCCTCTGTACAACCCACCTCTTCACCATACCTCATGCCCTCTACCTCATAGGCCCAGTACCCTCCACCTGCCCCTCTGGATTTATCCAGAAGGAGCAGCATATTGATACAACCTCCCCAGGAGGCTCTTTCTAACATTCTCTCCCCAAGGAGGGCCCCAGAGGCAACATTCATGCCAACTGCAGCTGGCCTCAGACAAGAGGAGGAACTTCCGGAAGAAATCCCTGCCAACATGAGGGCGTGGATGGAGCTAATATCCAATAGGGCATATCAACAGGCGTCCAACAGGCTATTCAGGCAGGACGAACACCCTCAGCTTCGGTTTGCGGATCTCTTTCTGAACGATC
Organism: Laticauda colubrina; assembly: GCA_015471245.1. Lineage (NCBI taxonomy): Eukaryota > Metazoa > Chordata > Lepidosauria > Squamata > Elapidae > Laticauda > Laticauda colubrina. The sequence goes on along the minus strand of BLBF01000004.1, from coordinate 50,345,004 downwards.
TCTGGGCATCACAGGTCCACATCTACATCAGATACCTGCCCCCCGGCAGAACTATCGTTGTCCACTGTCAGAGACCCTCAGTACACACAGGATATGCGAGATCAAGGGGATCCAATGGATTAAATGGAGGAGAGGTCAGTATACACCGTTGACCAGGTATTGTCAGAGGTGGATCTGCTAGAAAGGGGGATGTCTGACAATGAAGGCCTCTCACCTGACCTCTTCCTATTTACAAGATTATTCCGCCCACAATTATTTATATCCCTGCTGTTTAAGGCCAAGAACACTGCATGGCTGGATAATATGGGTACCCCTCCCCCACCAAATACTCCAGGGAAAGCAGAGGATCTCATATTTTCTCAACCAGTCACTGAGGCAGAAGTTATCCCTGTTCCACACACATGTTTTCCAATTTAGTACAAAAACAATGGGCTGCAGCAGCCTCATATCCCGCTCCCATAGGACATGATAACAAAACTACAAAGGACCATTTCAACAAACAAGGGGGCACTCATTCCAATCTACTAATGAGGGAAGTAGAAAGACTATTCCTGTGAGCCAAAATCCATCTTCTCTCTCTAAAGGAGGAGCACATATCTGGAGTAGCAATGTACAAGCGGATTGGCTTAGCAGAGCCATGTTAGACCAATCAGACTAACATCTGGACCCCCAGATCTTTCTGGAGGCTCCTCGGAGGTTGGGCCAACTGGTAGTCAACCTGTTTGCCTCCCCCCTCAATGCACAGCTTCCCCAATTCATTTCTCATTACCCATCACAGGAAGCGGAGGACATGAATGCCCCCAGAGGTCACAGGCCCACCAGACTGCTATATGCCTTTCCTCCCCTCCCCGTGATCCCCAAATTGATTCAGAAGTTTCTAGAATAAAAAGCGGACCTGCTATTAGTGGTTCCTTGTTGGCCAAGGCGAGCATGGTTCGCGGACCTGAAGGACCTCTTGACAGTACCACCATGGAGGATCCCATCATTGGTCATATTGCTGTCTCAAGGCCCAGTGCTACACTCAGACCCCCAATGTCTAAACTTAGCCATTTGGAAGTTGAACGGTGACGTCTGAGAAATGAACACCTTTCTACTCAAGTTATTCACACTATTCAGTCGGCTTGACGTCCTTCGACAAACCAAACCTATGAGGCCACCTGGTCTAGCTTCTGCCATTGGTGTCAGAGGGTTCAGATTGACCTTACTTCCCCATCAGTAGTGCAGTTATTAGAATTTTTACAGGAGAGCCTAAACAAAGGGTTATCACCCAATATTCTGTGAAGACAGGTGGCAGCCCTGGCTTTGGTCATATCTTAGGATGATCTTACCTCCATATCTCATCACCCTCACATTCACAGTTTTCAGTGCAATGCCAAGAACTTGAGGCTCCCCGTAGTGCACCAATATCCAACTTGGGACTTAAATAAGGTACTATTGGCCCTTACTACTTGTCCCTTTGAGCCACTAAGGACCACAACACTTTGATTTCTAACCTACAAAGTAGTTTTCCTGATAGCAATTACATCTGCCCAAAGAATCTCTGAACTAGTTGCATTATCGGTGTGCAGAGACCTCTGCATTTTCCATTTGGATAGAGTGGTTCTCAAACCAGATCCCTCCTTCATTCCAAAAGTTAATTCGGCATTCCATAGAGCTCAAGAGCTGGTGCTCCCAAATTTTTGCTCACGTCCATCACACAGGCTCAAACACAAAGGGCACCACTTGGATCTAAGAAGGGCCTTACACATCTACATAGAGCGCATGGCACCCTTCAGAAAGATAGAAGGCCTCTTTGTGTCCTTTCAGCCTAACACCCTGGGGTGCAAGGTTTCACCCTCTACCATAGGTAGATGGCTAAGGGCCACCATTGCTAAGTCGTATGACTCTCACTCAATACCAGTGCCCCAAGGCATTACCGCTCACTCCACCAGGAGTGCAGCCACCATAGTAGCATGGGCGACCCAAGCTACAATAGAGGAGATTTGCCAAGCTGCAACCTAGGCTTCTCCATCTCCATTTATTAGAAATTATAAAATTGATTTATTTGCTTCTGCTGAGGCTTCATTTGATAGGTGAGTTCTGCAGCAAGTTATTTCAGAGACAGTTAGGTCTGCAACCCAGACAGAGTCCTCCTCCTAAGGGAGCTTAGGGCAGTGCCAAGCTTTGGTATGTCCCATCACTGGATGCTCTGAACAGCTCCTGGAAGAAATGGTGTTGGTACTTACCTGATACGCCCATTCTCTGTGAGCTGTGAAGAGCATCCAGCCCCACCCTTTCATTCCATCTGTTCTGGGCAGGATTATTAAATAGGCTTAAGTATATAGGGTATCAGTACCTTGGCTTCACAAAACTGGGGACGCAAAGGAGGAGTCTCGTGGAGGAGGAGGAGTGTCCTCAAGTTTAAGCCAGACTTCCGATAAGAGACTGAAGCACCTTCCCATCACTGGATGCTCTTCTCAGCTCACAGAGAACGGGCGTATCAGGTAAGTACCAACGCCCTTTTACTTACATTTTTATAATGGTTTCTGTCAGCTCTACCACTATCAATTGTGCAAAAGTAGAAGAAGAAATATTCCCAGTCTGGAGAGAAGAGAAAGATGATTCCCTAACATTTAGTAAAATAATTAATTGCTACTGAAATTGTGTTTCACAAATGGAGACAGGATGTAATCATGGTACAAATGTCTCAGATATTGAAATACAAATTTGAAAACAAAGTTTAATAAATAATTATTCTGAAGATGGGCAGTGCTGGTTTTAGTATCTTCACCCACCATTTTTCCATTATAGGTAGGTACCAAATCTTTCCATCTTTGTGCATGCAATAATCTTGCTTCAGTTACCATGTAAAAAAGTGATGTACTTTCCAACTTCATATCCATCACTCCCAAAGAAAAGCCTTTGTTTCAACTGTATACTCTTTAAAATCTTCTGAATCAGTGTATGAATTTGAATGCAACTTCTCATTTGGTGGATATACTTAAATCTCATAAAATTTTGGTGATCTCAAATGAAGATCTGACAGAAGATTACCAAAATGTCATGATTTATCATTGGCAACAATCTCCCCCACCTCTCCCTCTCCCTCTACTTCCCTCCCTCCCCCCCACCTTAAAAATAATTAGATATTATTTTGGGGTGTGTGATAGAGGACATGGCATCTATGTTTACTATGATGCCAACACTTTCTTTTGATACTTGATGGTTTCTCTGATGCTGAAACATTTAAATCCTCAAAATGCCCACGATTAGGTAGAAATAGTTCATTAATTATTACAATATACCTTCATGGAAGAAAAGACCAACTTTCTGTATGAGAGGATATATTACTTAATGTAAAAATGCCAAAATGTATCTCATGAATACAGGTAGACTTTGAGGCATGACAGATCATTTAATGACAGTTAATAATTACAACAGACCTTTCACCTCCACCCCCAAAAAAGTCACATGTGATCCTTATGACTGATGGCAGACTTGCAGCATGCCCGTCCACCTATTTTCTCCCCTTCCAGCTCTGCCAGGTCCCCAGAGGCAGTGGGCTTGCTTTCCCAGCCAACTGGGTTTCACATGGTCCACCTCCTTCCACAAGCACCCACTTACCTTCTGAAAATCTTCAGAACTCAAGAGGTGGAGGAGGGGAAGGAGAACAAGCTGCTCTATTGCTGAGCCACATGGCCCTTGGAACTCATAAGCAGTGTCTTTTTGTTACGCGTTCATCTCACATCTCGTGCAGTGAGCCAGCCGTTCACCCTAGCAACAAATCAGTTTCTGCTTGCCTCCCTCTCACACGGGGTATGGCAAATAGCTTTCTGTCAGTTTGAAATTTGAGCTTGGTTTGCTGATGGGGAGGGTAAAGAACTGACTTGGTAAGTGAGTGATTGTGGGAGAGGAGGAGACCCAGACAGCTGTGGGGACCTCAAGGGGTGGGAGGCAGAGAATGGGGTAACTTAGGGTATGAGGGGATGCCTTGGGAGTCTGAGGCAGATGGACTTGTCCTTGCACTAGACCCTCTAGGATCACCCCTGAGGCATTTCATGCATACATAATGACCTACACATTCGTTTAACAAATGCATTGGGGAGAGTGGGGATGTTGGGAGGGGGGAGGGTCATTAATGAGACAGCTCATTTAAAGTTTATCCCAGCACCTGACAGTAGAGGGCAGGCTCCATTACTCTAGTAACTCAAGAGTTACCTGTACGAAAATATAGGTCGTTTTGTTTACGTGTAACATTTTTGTCTGATTGCTACAATTAGTAAAATGGAAGATGGCAAAGTTGCTTCAAAATGGGCTACTTCACTATAAGATTGATTGATATGCCTCAAGAGAAAAAGAGGCATAGAGAGCAAAGTACTCTTCATATTCAGTAGTATTATTTGCATTTGTGGAATTTTTTTCCTTATTATTACAGTTGATAAGTTAACCTTTAAAAACTCAGCCTGGAGAGATATTTTTCTGAGATGTTTTGTAAAATATAAATTCTGAACAAGGCTTGTGTTCATAAACTTTCATTAAAACTTCCTAGCTATTATTCTAGGCTGATTTATTGACTATAAGTGCTAAAGAAATATCTGAAGCTAAATTGTAATGTTTTGAAATAATATCTGTGCATACTTATTTTCATGAGTGAAATATCAGAGTCTAGATTTTATGAAATTTGTTGTTATAAATATTTGCATGAAATTTATATGTTTGTGTCAGATTAATATTATACAATGTGAAATTATCATGTTCTTTGATTAAAAATTTTAAGACAGCTATACAGTATATTCACAATGGTACTACCATCAAGCCCATACATAAATATGTTGTTAATTAGTTAATTTGTTCCTCAGTCAGAAGAAAACTAAGTTGTCACAAATTCCTGTACTACCAGAACCAAGCTTTACTGATATAGGCAAGCAGTACTATTCTTACAAGCTTAAGAGGAGCAATGGGCAGATTTCCTGGCTTCATGTTGAGTTCACTGGCCAGCGGAGAAAACAACCATCATACAGTT
>BLBF01000004.1:50305833-50331037 GCA_015471245.1 Laticauda colubrina | reverse complement strand
GATAGATAGATAGATAGATAGATAGATAGATAGATAGATAGATAGATGGATGGATGGATGGATGGATGGATGGATGGATGGATGGATGGATGGATGGATGGACAGATGCCACATGCACACAGAGAGAGAAAGAAAGAGAGAGAGAGAGAGATCTCTGTCATCCATTCTGAGTTTGTGGAATCAAGGCTTTCACATTCAATGAAAAAGAGGGTATTGATTAAGATACTAATGGTGTAGGTACCTAAACTACAGTATATGCAATATTATTGTAAAGGACAGTGCTAGCCAATTGTGGCCAGTGTAACATAAACACAACCAAAGTTTTAGCCAAGCACTTTGATATCATGGTCTGCACACTAAAATCTCTAATCTAGAGGTTACCTTACATCCAGGGTAAAGTTGCCCACATTCTTTTAAGTGGTGTACTAACCATATCCAAGATAGGAATATTCAGATTTTTTTGTTATACATTAAAAAAGGATACTACTGAAATTCATATAATAATTTTCTTAGTCTACTAATTTACATTTGAGGTCCAACATGGCTTCGGGGTTATAGTTATAGGAAAAAATGAAACCAGCTGGTGACTTTGGACCAGTCATTCTCTATCAGTCTTCAGAAGAATGCCAATTTCTGAAAACTTGGGAAAAAAATCATTTCTGAAAAGCATTACCATGACAACTACATAAACTTGTTCATTTTAAGCAGTCAGGTCAATGCTAAAGAAAGGGCAAAAATGTCTAAGCATACTTTGAACTATCCACTGATGCAAGAGGGGAAAAAAATCAGGCATAATGTTCCCCTTATGTTCAACCATTGGGTGCTGCAGCTGCTATTACTGACTTGTAACTGCCTGAAAGGAAGAATTTTCAGAGCCAGAAACAAATGGTCTGAAGCCAGACTACTCAACTAACTAACCACAAACTGTTTTCCAGTATATTGTATTCCACAGATTTGTATAAAGATTGATTATATGCTTTCAAATTGATGTTGACTCTTAAGAGACAACCATACATATAGATCTTCTCCAGGACTTTGTATAAAGGCAGTAACATTATCTTTCATAGCAAGCACATAAGTAGTTGATATTTTCATTTAAATATTCACTCCAAGTAATGTATTTGTTTTCCCCATAAATTTTTACCATTTCCAACTATACCACTATATAAGTGAAAATGGAAACTTTTTTTTCTATGGATAATTTCATACTTAAACTGAATTTCATTTATCATTTCACTGCCCATTTCCCATTTTAAATTAACTGCTACCCTTTTAACCATACTAAATAATTAGATATTCCCAGCAAATTGCCAAACCTAACTCAAGGTCATAAATTATTAAAATTGTAAAATGCACAGCCATGATATGATATATTGTAGTTCTACAGAAAAAAAAATACATTTTTAATTTTCATATGCCTAATGTTTTTTTTTAGTAAAACAATATTTCCTATAGTCATTTACAGGTTATAAATCTTGTTAATGTAAATGTCAGCTGTTGAGGTGATGTTGGAAAGCAATTGTGTAATTTTTTTTTCTTTAGGAGCATGGGTTAAGATTAATAGCAGGCATAATAGATGTTTTATAATATGTAGGAAAATCAAACAGCTGTAATAGTGAATAAAGACAAGTTAATTTGAGTAAATTACTAAAATTATCCAATGCGTGACATGTTAACTGCTGAAAGCAAGATTTAACTGAAACAGTTTGTCTCTAAATGGTTCAGTAAAAATAGTAAATTATTACACTTGTACAAAGCATCATAAGGTCCACCTCACTGCATAGTTTTCCTGTCCACTACAATACATTCTTCTGAATTGCTTTGCTATGATTTAAAACTGAATATCCTTTGCATCACTTTCCACTTTCATCCTCATTCCTTTTTATATACAATACAACAAATAAGCTCAAACGAAGAGGGCATTAAAAAATGACATAGGGCTGCACAAGGTTCAAGACAAGGTTCAAGAAAAAATAGGGAACTCCAAGCTAAACCAGAATTATTACTGACTTACAAAACAGATTTTATTTTATTGCTGTTCAAGTACAATATATTGATATATTTTAATGTGGCAATCTCTGGACATGTTTATACAAGCGTTGTTATGGAAAGAATGCTGTAATACCTTTGGTTACCTAGCTAACTTTTATGACGTAAAGTTTCTGCCACTTCCTGTTTCTAGTAGCTGATTTTTATGGATTTTCTTCCTTATTTACTGTTTGTAAGCCACCAAGGATTATCCTACATAAGATGGGCATAAGATGTACATTTTTTAAACAAATAAAGAAATCAGTTTAGTTGTTTATGACTGTGGTTATTTGTTGTATTGCATGACCTTAGAACTTTGTATTTTTCTCAGATCTAACAATAAATTTCATAGCTTTAAAAAGGTTTGGAATTGCTACTGTTAAATTAAAATAAATTTTATTTTAGCAGTCTTTCCATTTATTTCATTTATATGTTACTTTTTGAATTATTTTTATTTCTCTTGAAACTGTATTATTTTTTTCTTTATTTATGCGGAATTATCAGCCAATATTTTTCTCTTATGACTGCAAGCACCAAGAGTTGTAAAAACAGAATCCCAGGGGCTTATTCTCAAGGGAAAATACAATTGCAAAGTAGTACTTTTCAGTATTGTACAAGGTGCTTATGTTATGTAACACATAAATACAGAAACCTGGAGGGCTCTTTCAAAACAAATAAATTATTTGTTACAAGAATGATTTGAGTTGTTTCTGTGCAAGGATTCTCTCTCCAGCTGAATTAAAGATTAATTGCGTGTGGTTTATTGGTCTGTTTCACAAAGTAATATTTCATGGGTTACAGCATTGAACTATATGAATAGACAGTACTTCAACAGAACAGAATCTGTTATCACTATATAATTAATTATTCAATGATTCTTAAAGTTTGCAAGAATTATATACAGTAGATTGCTAAGTGCTAAAAGAATTGTAAAGTAGACATATGATCACATAGGATTTGTTCCGTCCAGAAAGAAGCGCGTGAGACTGGGTTCCAAACAACTCATTTCAAACCGCTAGGTAAAGAAACGGAACATAGCCCAAGCCGCGGCAGCCCTTTATAAAGCGGCCAATGACAGTTATTTGATTCTTCCCACCATTTGGAGGCTTCCCGGATTGGTTCCTAGCGAACCAATCCGTAAGTGGCCTTTTCGGCCAATAAGAATGAAGTACTTGGAAGCTACCAAGTTCCATACAGAACACCCCTTCCCCTTTAGTTCAGTCCAATGTGGGTGATGTAGTTATGCAGGTAGGTGGGGCTTTTCTGAGTTCTAGTTGACCTGCGCGGCTCAGTCTTGTTTTGGTCTTCACGCGGTTCGGACAGGATCGCTGCTTCTCTCGACCTCTCCATGGAACCTCCTGGAAGGGTGAGGCAGCCATGCCGCTCCCACCTGAGTCTCTCGGGCCGGTTGAGATAGCTCCGCCGCTCCCTCCTGGTTTGGCTGGGTTGGTTGAGCTGGCCTGGCTGCCATCTTCCAGGAAGGCCTCACTTTGCTCTCCTGCTCCCGGACTTCTTTCTTGGGAGTCATCTAACCATGAGTGCTCTTTTTGTTTGGTTAGATTGTCGTTTTGCAGAGTTTGTTGTCTTGTTATGGGAGGTTCGTCTCTCCCTTTTTTATTTATTTGTACTTCCCCCTCCTTGGTTGTTTTTTTTGTCGGAATTTATTATTTTCGGTTCTGCAACGGTTTTTCTGCGGCGGTTGCGGGAACAAAGCTGGTCTATGTGCCGCTTCCATTCTCTCCCATCGTCTAGTGTTAGTCGGTAGGACCGGGGCCCTGTGACTTGTGTGATGGTGGCTGGCAGCCATAGAGGGTCCCCGGTAAGATTCTTGGCATAGACAAGTCACCGATTTCGAAGGTACGGTATTTGCTGGAGGAGTCAAGGGCCTTGTCCCATGTGTAGGTGGGGTGTAACCTGTCCAGGTAGGACTGTAGCTTCCTACCCATTAACAGTTCAGCCGGGCTTTTATTTGTAGTGCTACTAGGGGTAATATGTTGCAAGGTGAGGTGTTGGTTGAGTTTATCCTGCACGTCCCCCTTGTCCATTCTCTCTAGGCCCTCCTTAGTATACCTAACCATTCGTTCAGCCCTGCCATTCGCAGCCGCATGGGCCGGTGCAGTTAAGGCGTGACGGATACCCTGGGCAGCCAGGTATTGTTCAAACTGCAAGGCAGTAAACTGAGGTCCGTTGTCCAAAACCAGTACATCTGGTAGCCCATGCGTCGCAAACAGTTTGTCGAGTTGTTTCATGACAGCCTCAGTGGTTGTGGAAGCCATGAGGATGATTTCCAACCAGTTCAAATATGCATCGACCACAATCAAAAAGGTGTTCGCCTTTGTTGGCCCAGCAAAGTCAATGTGCACCATAGACCACGAACCCCGGGGAGTTTCCCAGTCCCGCATTGGTGCCTGTGGGGAGGTAGGCCTCGCTTTCTAATAGGCGTGGCATGTTGCAACCCAGCGTTCAATGTCTTTGTCCAGCCCTGGCCACCAGACATAACTCCTGGCCAGGGCTTTCATCTTAACTATGCCCGGGTGACCCTCATGCAACATGCCTAGGACAGTTTCTTGTAGGCTGCTTGGGATTACCACCCTGTCACCCCATAAGATGCACCCCTTTTCCATAGACAGATCGGTCTGTCTGGTATGGAAAGGTTTAAAAGTCTCAGTTTTTTATTTTTCTCTGGCCAGCCTTTACCTACCCAAGTCAGTATTCGTGCTGCCAAAGGGTCTTTGGCTGTGGCTCTCACGACGTCGGCTGAAGTCAGCGGTAGCTCCGGATAGGTCTCAAGTTGAAATGTGGAGGTAGTTGGAGCAGGGTCGTCTTCTGTGACGGGCAATGGGGAACGGCTCAGGGCGTCAGCGTGCGAGATGGCTTTGCCAGGTCTGTGGAGTAGCGTGTGTAGGAGTAGGCAGCGAGGAATTCAGACCACCTGGTCATTCTAGGAGACAGAATGTTCGGGGTTGGCTTGCTTCCCGCTAGGATTCCAAGGAGAGGCTTGTGGTCAGTTATGATAGAAAAGCTTCTACCATAAAGGTATTCATGGAATCATTTGACCCCAGCGACGATTTCCAGGGCTTCGCGATCAAGTTGGCTGTAATTGCGTTTTGCCTTGGAGAGACTCTTTGAGTAAAATGCGACCGATGCCTCTCTGCCATCTGGAAGCCGGTGACTCAGGATGGCGCCGACCCCAAAAGGTGAAGCATCGCAGGTGACCATCAGAGGCAGGGTGTTGCTAAACTGGATAAGAACGGTGTCTGACATTAATAAGTCCTTAATACTTTGGAAGGCTCTCTGTTCCCGGTGGCCCCATGTCCAAGCGGTTTTTTTATCTAGCAGTCGATGTAGGGGTTCTGCTATTGTCGCCTTATGGGGTAGGAACACATTGTAAAAATTTATGAGGCCTAGGAACTCCTGGAGATCGGTTTTGTTTTTTGGTCTGGGAACGTCTTTGATAGCCTTCACCTTTTTTTCGGTTGGGTGAATGCCTTGCTCATTGATTAAATAGCCCAAAAATTCGACCCGGTTAGTGGCCAGTTCACATTTTTCCTTCTTAACTTTTTGGTCTGATTTTCTAAAGTGAGTTAAGACTTCTTTTAACCTGGTCTCTAGCTGGCTGGTATTTTTTGCTGAGACCAGTACATCGACGAAGTATGGGACGACACCTTTGATTCCATTTAATAGGCGTTCCATGAGGCTTTGGAAAATGCCTGGGGCAATGCTAACACCAAATTGGAGGCGGTTACATTTGAATGCCCCTCTATGCGTTACTATCATTTGTACCTCTGCTGTTATTGGATCAACAGATAGCTGCTGATAAGCTTGTGCTAGATCGAGTTTTGTGAATATTTTTCCTCCCCCAAGCGAGTGCAATAAATGTTGCACTACTGGCACTGGGTATGTGCTTTGTTGGAGCACGTGATTCAGGGTTGCCTTATAGTCCCCACAGATGCGCACTGACCCATCTGGCTTCACCGGTGTGAAGATAGGGGTTTCCTACTTGGCAAGGTTGATTGATTCTAAAACCTCTTGCGCTATCAACTTATTCAGCTGTTTGTCAATTTTTGGTTTAAGCGCGAATGGAACGTGTCTGGCCTTTAAACGAATGGAGGCTATTTTCGGGTCTAGGCTAAATGAAATTGGGGTCCCCTGGTACTTGCTTAGAGTCCCATCGAATACATCTTGGAATTCGTGGAGTAGATTTTCCTCCCAGTTGGTAGTCGCGATGCGGTTGATCCCGGTCATCCCGATTCCCAGAGGCATGAACCATTCAATTCCTAGCAGACTAGGGCGGTCACAGTCGACGATAGTCAGAGGCAAGACTTCAGCGTGTTGTTTAAATTCAACTAAAAAATGTCCAAGGCCAACTACTGGGATTCGATTTCCCTGATAGTCTTTTAGCACAAGTTTTTGTTTCTTTAGTTCTTTCTGCTTGATGTTCGGAATTAGGCACCGGATGGTATTCCAGGATACCATCGATAGGAACGACCCTGAGTCGACCTCTATCTTGCAGGGTCTCCCCTTGATGTTCACCTATATCCGAACCTTCTTTCCGCTTTCCGCCCTGGCATTATCGATGGTGACTGTCTGATGCGTTTTTTCTCTGTCACCGGTTCTTTTAGTGCAGTTACACCGGTTTCTGGCTTGTCTGTCATCGTGTCTGGGGGGGGGGTGCTGCCACGTCTTTTTGGACTATAGCTGTTTTTGTTGTGGCAGACCCTTTTGATGTGCCCCCTTTTATTACAAGCCTGGCATATTGCGTCGAGGAACCTGCATTGAGACCGCGGGTGATTGCCTCTGCAGCCCGCACATTGAAATTCCCACCGATTCTTCCTCTTTTCGTGCCATTTTCTATCTGAATAGTCTATGGACATCTTAGTCATCGTCTTCGGTGCCACTCTGGGTTTTGATGTCCTCGTGGTGGGTTGTCACTGTGGGTTATTTCTTTCCTCCCTCTGCCTTCTTCTCCTTGGTTTGGGTTGGCAGGTCTGGAACTGCGTTCATTTGCCGCATGGTGGCTGCTGACTTTTTCACTGCTTCGGCAGCGGTTGCCTCAGCAATGGCCTCGGCCACGGTTAAGTTCGGCCTGTTGAGCAGTTTGCTCTGAAGGGTCGAGTCTTTCAGGCTGAGGACTACGCAGTCTCTCATAGCCTCCATGTTTTGAAACTCACATGCTCCAATGTGTCTCAAGGCTGCCACAAATTCTGCTATGGTTTCATCCTCCTTCTGGTGCCTTTTGATTAGATTGGAGACTACCAGTGCATGGTGTGTTCAGAGCATTCAGTTCAGGTCAGACCAGGTCATCTGCTTGACATCTCTGGGTTTCACCAACGCCTTCGCCATTTTGAATACGGCCAGTCCACAGTGTGTAAGGAAGACAGCTCTCTTCCTTTGATCTGAGATTTCTTCCATCTCGTTGCTTTCTAAGAATATAAGAAAGCAATCGATATACGATTCCCAATCCTCTACATCCAGATTGAAGGGTACGGGCGGTGCGTTGTTACCAGCCATCTCTTTTTGCTTGGTTCAGATCGCCGCGTGCTTCGGTCTCTGCTTCTACGACGATCCCACCTTCATCGCCAGTGTTCCATCCGGAAAGAACTGCGTGAGACCGGGTTCCAAACAACAACTCTTTATTTCAAACCACTAGGTCAAGAAACGGAACATAGCCCAAGCTGCGGCAGCCCTTTATATAGAGGCTAGCCTGCCAGCTTGTGCCAATGACAGTTATTTAATTCTTCCCGCCATTTGGCGGCTTCCCAGATTGGTTCCTAGCGAACCAATCCGTAAGTGGCCTTTTTGGCCAATCAGAATAAAGTACTTGGAACCTACCAAGTTCCATACAGAACAGCATTCATCTGATTTTTTAAAAATCAAAGAAAAAGAAGAAAAAGAAAAAGAAAAAGATCAGCAAAACAACTAAGCAAACTGCAGATGAGATGTATACATGTTCTTTTTTCATGTGAATTCAATCAATGTTTAAATGTGCCTTCAAAGTTGCTACTGGATATGAGACCATGAATTTATGACAAACTAGCCAACTGCAGAAAAATGACATATTATTGTTAAGAATATTTATTAAGGATAGTTCTATCTATTCCCTATAGGCCACAGATCCAAAGTCAAAATGTCTCTTTTGATCTATTTCATTCAATCTACTCCATCCCTGCTTCTGGTTTTCTGGATATCAGAGTGACCAATTTTTGATCTGCCAATATGAGAGTATGACAGATTGACTGGTGTAGTGGGAAAAATGTATGCCGCTATATTTATTTTTAAAATAATTCCCCAATTGTAGATACCTTTCATAAGACAAGAATATTATTCTAGGACTAGGTAGAATTAGAACGTTTAAGTTAAAGCTTTTTTTTAAATTGATAATGCTGTGAAGCTTTATTTTAATCAATTGTTTTCCTCCTCAGAAATTAAAACCTTCAAAGACTGAAAAAAATAACTGAAGATAAATAAAAAGAGCAACACAATGCTTGTTCTGTCTCTGGTCTAATTTTTTAAAACACAGCTATGCGGCAGTGATGTGAAAATACATTATATAATGCCACTCAGCTGCCCATTTTTGCATTGAATTTTGTTCTCCCTATGCTTGCTCTATCTCAGGTATTAACAATCAAACAAAATACTTCCTAAATGGAAATGGAAACTTGCTATTACAACTATTTTTCCTAGATATTTTGAGCTTGGGGAGCGCATACAGCTGTTTGATTGTGCAAATCCTTTGAAGAAGCATATGCATGTGCTTACAGCGCAATCATGCAGTTTTGGAAAAAGACATAGTAATTTCAATAAATCTAATATTTTATCACTACATAATGCTGGAATGGCTGCATCTTCTGTTCCAGTGTCAAGAGTAACTCTGTTTGAAACAGTTGCTACTAACACTTTTCAATGAAAGTCATTGATCCAAGACTGTTCTCAACCCCCCAGTCTGGAACTGGACTACATAAGCAGCAGGCGAACATTTGTGCATTTATGGATGCAATGAGTGCACAAAGCCATCCCCTCTCCTCCTGCCACCTCCGCTGGTCTACCAAGCTGGAAAAGTGGGAGACCTTTGCCATATAATAAATCCCCTGTCTCTAACTAGGTCTTGTTGTTGTTTGTTATTTGTTTTTTTTAATTCCTCCTTAAAGTCAAGTCATTTAATTTAAATTTTATTTAATTTTAATTTTAAATTAGATTTAAATGAAATTGAGTTTAAGTCATGGAGATTTCAGTATTTATTTATGACACCATCAATTATTGTGAATATTAGTGAGGCATACTAGAATATCCTATGTTAATGAGGTCTCTTTAGCTAAAACTAATTCAGCAGATTTATTTTGAAATCTGAATATATGTGATATTACTAACTGTAACCAGGTATCCTTGTAACAAGAATATAAAATAATACAGGTTAGTGTTTCATGGATTCCTTCACCACAATGCCAATGTTTTGTTCAAATGAAATGTCCAGTAGTTTTCTCCTGAGAACAGCTGTTGGGGGGATTAAATCTTGCCAGAACTAGGACACTTCTCAATGTAGAAATTTGTGTTTGGCATAGATATTTAGCCAGCTTGAAAAATGTTCAATGACCATCCAAGAACACATTTCTGAGAATGACAGCTAGATTTTAGCACACACTTTAAGGGCTACCTCTCTGTATGTTCATATCCCATCATAATGATTGCATTCAGTAAGGAACCCTAGCCAACTGGGAAAACAGAAATTACATGCATGCAAAGTCAACATACACAGACAAGACTATGATATTCAGCATGGAAAAATGCTTCCATGCAATTCCAAATATATATAGCCGACAGACACGTTGCTTGCTCCCATATGGCCTGTCAGAACAGATGTAGATCAAGATGGGACCTGTTATGATCCAATTTATCATCTTTATATTACTAGGCCACTGGTACATTTCTAACTTGGAAAGAAAATCTATGTTAGACACTCTAATCTGGAAAATGCTTCACTTAGTACATAAAAGCAGTCATTTTTCCCTTTCTTGTCTAATAGAAAAAGTAATTACTCTTCTCAGCCTTTTTTTGTCCTATGAAGGAACATAAAATTAAAGTAACTAATCCACTTTTTTGAAGATATTTAACCAAGCTCAGAGGCTCCAATTAACCATGGCTTAATATAGGCACTAATCTGTATTAATGAAATTCTTCAACAAATTGCATTCAAACAATGCTTAAGAAATAATCAGCATGTTTTAACACAAGACCTTGCTGGGGCAAATAGTTGGAATGCTCTAGTTAATCAAATTCCATAGAATTTACTTCTACCAACTATCAGAATGTGTCCAAGGTTTACAAGTCACTTTTCCAAACCAAATCACTTACAATCTGTGTAGATGGGGCGGGGGGCTTATTAAGCACGAAAGTAGCCAAATCAGTCATTCAGTTCAGGTCAAAGCATGCAAATTACTAAGCTGTTTAAGTGCTTTTATTTTGTCCCTTTATTAACTGTACCTTTCCAATTTCACCTTAAACTTTAGTACTAATCATTCACTTTTATTGTAGACATGATTAATTATCTTATTTAATGATGTCTGCATTTAAAAAACAATCCCAATATTTATTCTGCACTTTGAAAAAGATACAATATATATAATAATGTGCACAATATATATAGTAAAAGGCACAAAATATAGTAACGTGCCTTTGATACAATACTAAATTGTAAAATGTTTTTAAAGTCGCTAACAAATCCAAAATCAGATGCATAGATAAGAAATCAGTTAAGGGCTATTCACACATTCCTATTTCATGCATATGGTCTTAAGAGCATAGATGGTTTGTAATAGAGCTTGACTACATTCTAGATATATTCATTGAACTTGAAAGATTCCTTGTTAGAGATTATCAATATACGCCTGAAATACAGCATAATTATTGTTATTTTGCTTAGCATATGCCATAGCAATTGCTTTCTGTCAACCTAATATACCAGGGATTGTTTTCAATTTAATAATATGTCAAAAAGCAGAATGAATTGTTTCCTGATGACTGCAACCCCCTTTTTTTAATCAATAGCAAGAAAAATGCAAAGATATGTTTTTCAAATTCAGGTCAACTTTAGTGGCATCCACAGCAAACCAAGACTGCATCAAAATAGTAAAATAGCAGTTGTGATTTCACAGTTCACGTCAACTCTTAAAGTGCTTGCATGGGATACAAGCACAAAATCTAGGGGGCTTGTGTTAGAATGCACATTTTGTTATATATTACCTTTTGTCCTGCCCTGCCCCATGGAGCATTTGAAACCCAGGATCAAATTATTATTATTTCTTGTTAAGACAAATAAATTACACACTATATATCCAACTATCATTGTGCTATGATAGTTGCATAAAGTTGTTACATATCAATTTAACCATTAGCTATTTATGTTTATCTATGGTTGCAGTTATGATTATTGCAGTTCTAGTCAATATTATTTTTTTATTTTCAAAGGCTGAAAGATTATTTCGCATTACAAATGTATGCAAGTTATTTTATTTGTTCTATTTATTAAATTTAGAGGTTGCCTTTCTCATCTTCAGAGCAATTTAATATGCCATTGTGTAAAAATATTTTGTTTAAAGAAATATGTCAGCAAATCTTTATATGATATCACCAACATATCAATGCTATATCAAGCTGTAGCAAGCATAATCTTGATGCATCTGTAATGCATATAAATGATGAAAGCAATATTGTTGTCTTGAGTTCCTTTGCGTGAGATGTTTTCTGATTAAGCATAGTAATACTGTAATGATGGAAAACACTACAGTTTGTCTACTATGCACACATCGTTTCCCTCCTATTATTTCATAGTCAAGTAGCATAGCATCTTAGTCTATCTGTGCTAAACCAATGAAAATAGTTTACCTGAATTAAACAGTGTATACCTTGATCAGGTTAAATTATATTTGAAACAGCACCCATATTATCTGCTTTTGATGAAAGTGTTAGAACCTGGAAGCAGATCCTAGTCAACTATGTATAGAATACCAGATTGTCTGCCTGCAGTGTATTTTATACCACTCTTCCTTTCCCAAAAGGAAGACAATACATGCTATTGTTTTTAATCAGATTTGTCACTGATGTGCATGTGTTTTTTTTTCTTTGATCATAGACTACGAAAATGAACAGTGGGGTTTCATCCTAACAGCATGTATTTCTAATTTGCATGCTACATTAGAATCCCCTTAATTTACTGTGCAAGGATATAGCACTGTGAAGTTCTTTAATGGGACTGTGTTAGCCCATATATCATTGTAGTCAAATAAGAACAACCATAAACTAATCTTTCTGATATTAGCTATCTCTATAATCCAGGCTGCTGGCAAAAAGAATTTCCATTTTTCACGCTGTTAATTTCTTGTCTGACAAGGGGGTTGATCATAACTTTCATTTGTACTCCTGTTACCCCTTTAATGTCATGGCATAGAGGAAGATAAAAGTGTGAGCCAAACTTCATAGAACTTAGATAAGGAAGTTAATAGTTGAGCATAGAATACAGTAAAAAAATCTTTGGTGTAAAAGGTTAGAATACAGTAAAAAAACCTTTACACCAAAACCTTTGGTGTCCAGCATTCATAAAATAAATGATTCCTCTGAATCAGATACTGTTAAGATAGTATAAATTAGTCATAAATATTAAAAATACTTCACATTTTTAATTACTGATGTGAAGGTTTCTGGGCTATTTACTGTATAGCCTCAAGAAGAACATTCAATGTATAAAGCGTATCTAAATTATAGACTTATGTGAACCTTTCTTCGGGTTTTCTCCAAATTGTTTCTTATGATAGTTCAAAAAGTATAAAATAAACTATGAATGGTAATAATGAGATACTTCATTGTTTGCTATTCATTGTGTTCAAAAAACTATTGGCAACTATTCTTGCTGGCACTCAGGCTGTGAGAACAGATAAAGGTTTAATTTTTAATTGAAATTCTTGTAGCAATACACTTCATGAAAAGTATAAAAAACCTTTAATTTTTCTGGAAAACATTTTCCACTCTCTGCAATGGAATACATTAGCAGTTGAAATAGCCACACAAAAATATGCTTGTACTTATATACAGTTTGTCGATGCTCCTACAGTTTTGAGCTGCATTATTTTCAGATACAATTATATTGTTCTGTAGGAAGTAAAGCCAAACTCCTATTGGAGACAACATGGAAAAGAAGAACAGGGAAAGGAATCAAAAAATAACTTGTTTTTCTTATTAGGTATAAAAATGCTCTTCCTTAATACACCATGATTCAAATTAGCTTCTTTGATCTAGATCAGACAGGTAACTGCAATTAGAAATTAAAACACTGCTGAATATAAAAATTACTGTTTTATATTCAAACCTGCCCTTAAATGCTAAGGGTATGGGGTTATAGTTCTGTGACAGAGTCCATATTGAAGCATTACAAAGAGTTGCAAGGTTCATTACCTATCATTTTCATTCACTGCATTAGCCAGTGGTTTGATTCTGTATCAAGCAGCTCCTGTAAATTTACTCTTAGTGGTAAGTAAACATTAGAAACTCACTGTCACAGTTAATACATTCAATATTTTGTGGAATTACAGAAAAGTGTGACATATTATCCATCATTTCCTGATTCAAATTATTTAATTTCATTTTAATTTATTTATTTTATATAAAAGCAAACAAGCGTTGGAAATTAGGAAGTATTTGTTTGAAATGAAAATAGAAACTAAGCTTGATAATGCCTTTAGAAATCAAAACTAGTAGAAAACAGTTTACAAGACTTAAAACTTTTGTGGCGCTGCCACTGATTTTGAGCTTCCTCAGCAAATAAAGTTTGTGTCAAAATGACATTCTGTAAATTTTTATTTAGGACATCATGACACCCATGTTGTCACTTGTGTCCCCTCGGTGAATACCAGTGCCCCTGACTGCTTTGATGCACATTTATCAAACTCCAAGCCAAAACCAAACAACCGTTACTTTTTCATGCATTGACAGACAGTAAAGGATGGTCTAATTTAATTGAATGAATTATATCAGAAGTATATTACAGTGATCATAAAGGGAGCTGAACTAGATTTCTTTCAAAATATTTAAGTGTCAAATAATCCTATGTTGCATGCTATAATTGAGCTGCAAAACCAGTTTAAGATACTGCATATATAATAGATTATATATAATCAATAAATTTAATCAATTTCCACATTTAAACCTCTGGTACTTAGTAAGTTTATTTAAGCATTCTGGTCAAATGAGCTATATACCCATCCTTGGTGTCTCACATACTATAATCTCATAGAACACCAATGGGTTCAAATCTAAACCATTAAAATATAGAACATTGTGATTAAGATATTGGCTGCTATGAATATTGTGCCTGCAATTTGCAGTTCTTAACTACATTTCTTAAAACTTGGATTCATTCAACATAATAGAGAAAATATATATTTCTGTTTTCCTGAAATAGATATACACATAATCCTCAAATTATAATGGCCTTGGAACAGGTGCTTTGTGGCCCCTAAAGCACTATCAGATGTTGTAAAATATCATGTTTCCCCTTTGGTCATATGACTGCATTCGAATGCTTGGCAACCAGCTCACATTTACAATTAGTTGCAGTGTCCCTCAGTCATGTGATCATGATTTGTGTCATTTTTGCCAATTTGCACTGCTTCAGAAGAATAGGTTCATTTAATGATCATGGCATATGCTTAATGTCCACTGTGATTCTCTTAACTGCCATAAAAAAAATGTCAGAAAACCTGATCCAATGCCTCAACTTATGACCACAATGGCTTACAACTGGATTATGGTACCTATTGTGGTTGTAAATTGATAATTACCTGTATCTTTTCCTAGCCAATGCAGGGGGAGCTAAGTCTGAATTCAAACTCTACATAGCTTGTAGACTTAAAAGTTTATGTTAAGGCAAAATAGGCAAATCTGCTCTAAATCAATCGAACAATGAAGAAAAAAGATTCATAATAGAATAATTATTCTTAAAACATGTGACATGATTTATTTTAAACTACTAAGTGTGAAATTATTTTATCAGCGGCATTCCTTAAAAAAAGAAACACAAAGTATTGAATCCCACCTTGAATAAGCACCAAAAAAGCAAGAAAAAAAGAACAACCCAAAGCTTTAAACCTATAATTTCATTACCCTCTTTGCAAAGTTTGACGCCCCAATTTTGTAGTATTCTTATGCATATTGATAATCTTAAAAATGAAGTCACCGTCTGAAGACATCCATTTCTTATTCCTTGAAAACATTGTGAAATCTCATGTTTGAATTTATTCTAGACCTATTATTTTGACATAACAGTATCATTATACATCCTTCCCATATTCATACCATTTAAGCCAATATTTTTCTCTAACAACTGATATCATAGATCCTTTTGTTTTAAATAAATATGAATACAGGTCATTTCCAAAAGCTTTGCAGAAGTTACCTGAAAGGAGAAGCAAAGTACTTTTATCTGAGAATGAAGGTGTGCAAAGAGCATTCTTTTCTCTTCTACCCCCACTTCACCCCCAAGAGCTACTCTAGAGACATACAACTGGAAAAATATGAAATTTAGTACAAAAGAGTGCAGTCAGTTGGAAGTATTGCAAAGTGTGATGGTGACCTTTTATATAATATAATCTTTCTTATACAGAAATCTCAAAATGCTGCATAAAATGTGATAGTTTCTTTCTATAAGATTTTTTTAAAAATTGTCATTGGCTATCTTCATTATTTCATTATTTACTTTGCTCTTGTGGGGATCCAAGAAAATCAGTCCCTAAATTCTGAATTATCTATACGTTTTTGTATGTTAAAAGTTTTACATTTTAAAATTAATTTCTGAAAAATACACTTTTACTGTATTTAAAGACTGCCAAAAGGCAGTTGCAAACTCCATCTCTTTTGGTAAATACTCTTGTTTATGAACTATAATGTATATTTTAGTTCATAAGATTCCCAGCAGTTGTCAAACAAGCACACTTTTTAATCTTCATTCTTTGAAGATTAAAAATATCCCATGTACTTTTCAGATCCTTTCCAGTTTAATACACTGTTTCTTTTGATGGATTTGTTTCTCTGAGTTGAACTTTCAGGACTCAGAACACCATATCACAATTGCACAAAACCTTTTCTGGAAATGAAATGAGAGAGAAAGAAGAAAATCCATCCAACTCGCTTGTCAGGACTTGTGCCAGTTAAATACAAAATCTCTGGTTATGTTTTGTTTATTGGTTACGGGAGGGGGGGGGGTTGGCACCAGATTAGTTCTTCAAATGAAGGCAGTATTTGGAGGCTGCGAGTGAATCTCTTTTGAGCTCTTAATGAGGCTAATCCCATATCAGGACATTCCAAGTAGCTAATGGGCGCAAGTTCATTGCTTACTTTAACATCTCATGGTCAAAACTGGAATGAAAAACTTGTCTGGTGGGCAGTCATGGGGCATTAGTATTAGTAGAATGACCTGCTGCAACGAAATTTAGATCAGCACAATTAGATCAGAGAGAGCATGAGACAGACTCAGTGTGGAACAAAAGGTAAACATTGTTCTTTTTGTTATTATTATTGTTGTTAGTCTTAACAAAATGTTGAAACCATATTCGCTCAAATGGTATAACATTTAACATAACATTGTGTTTTATTCATTAAAGCTAAAATAATAAAGACTAAAAATGTATAACCATTAAATTATAAAACATCATTTACAGACTTGGGTGTGCAGTACGGTTTATTTTCATTTCTTCATTTTTGGCGATTTAAACTAAATAGCAATGTTTCTCATGACATGTCTTTTGTACAGTAATAAATCGGTTCAAATAACAGAATATTTTCTTTTACAACTGTATAGAGAAATATTAATAAGCTAATGGCAGCACACCTGAGGCAAAACTCAATAGTGATAAACATTTTAAATCTAGGATGCTTTTTAATATTGTTGTAAACGGTAAGATTTATTTTTGCACTTTACAATTGAATGTTAAAATATTTTTGTTATTTTTTCTGATTGTCATTAATCTTTAATAGAAATTAATCACATTTGTGTTAATGTCATAATTATTGTTCTTTTGACCTGGTGATCAGTTGAACACTGCCTCATGCCTTACCAAACCACTGCATACATATCTCGCCGGCTAGAGGACGCTTAAAGCAGAAGGCATGATTACCCAGATATTGTTTGGTTAACCAGTTAGCTTTTCTGATGATTTCGTAAAATGTTTTACGTTTGATTTTTTCAATATTCTCAAAAGTGAATCCAAGTTACCTGTTAAAAACACCAGTACATAACAGAAATTTTATTCTTTATTTTCAAGCTTCTAATCAACCAAAAGTTAACTAAATAAATAAGCAAACTGAATAAAGCAAGAATGTAAAAGGCAGCATTTAAAAAGTGAATCCTTAAATTGTTTTTTCCTACTCAGTTTCTAGTGACTAGGAAAAGCATTTAAATTTAAGAAATCAATGGTTTCAGTTGTTTATACACAAAGGGATGCAACTTAAATCAAGTCATATTTTATCTTTATCAATTAGTGGATTTTATTTGATAATCACCATAAAACACTTTGCATTATTTAAGTATTTGTTAACAATAACAATGGACTATTAAATGTTTTGCCTGATTTCTAAATAAATGTTCTACCTAAGGCTGAAGCTTTTGCATCCAACTTTATCACAGAGCATTAAAATAGTTAAAAAAAAAAAAAAGACCCATTTCCTCACCAGATCAGAATTAAAATGCTCTAGAGGTACCAGGCCTCTGTGTCCAACCTGAGGCTAAAATATAAGAAGCAATAGAAAATATACAAACCTCAGTAGGCTTTATCAAAATTAAAAGGAAATAGAAAGAAGAAAGGGGCAATTATAAAATCAATGTACATAAATAGTGCCATGTTCAGTATATGTCCAACACTAATTTTATAAAAATCCACTCTGCTTGGAACTGTCTATATTCTTGAACAATACCTTAATATTCTAAAATTGTTGGTTAGAATCTGAATTATTAAGTTTCCAACGATCTTATGCTGTAAATATTACTGTTATATTTATGAAACATATATGCTACTCTACTGTCAATGTTTCCCATATCTATATTCTATGGAAAAAATTAATTTTTTAATTTTTTTTATATTGTCAAACATATTTTATATTTAAATAACATTATATATTAATACAGTTTAAATATAAGTTGTTTTGAGCATTTGTTAAAACAACTTCCTAATGCTTAAAAGGTAATAATTTCCATTCATGGCTTGAATGTTAAAATCTAGACATATTTTCTCCTTTTTCATCTCTCTCTCCTTTCCCTCCCTCCCCCTCTCCCTCTCTGTGTGTGCATGAGTATGTGTGTGTTTGATTTAGTTTATTGTTCCCTTTTGGGCTCATTGGATTTGCTGTGCCTGTGCTATTTGAACAGTCATCTATTATGTCACTTCTTGTATCCATTTATTTTAACAATGCCATTAATGAGATATATTGTATCTTGATGTAGCCATACAAAGCCATGATGATAGAAAAATGAGATAACATGTACTGGGGCATCATGAGCAAAGCCCACACTTTTAACATCCCAGTCAGGGGTGGGATTCAAATTTTTAACCACTGGTTCCATGGGCGTGGCTTAGGTGGTGGACATGGCTTGGTGGTCATGTGACTGGGTGGACGTGGCTTGGTGGTCATGTATTGGCTGGGCGTGGTCAACTCAATATCACTCACATCAAGGCATGCATCTCCTCGCCTGGCCTCTCATGACTATAGGATGCTGCAACAGTCAAAAGTGTGAAAAACAGTCATAAGTCACTTTCCAGTGCCATTGTAACTTTGAATGGTCACTCCACACAAGCAAAGTACCAGCAAAGGAGGGGAAAAAAACTCCAGAGACGTTCCTGAGACAGGAAGTCTAGTCCTGCCAAGAATGTAATAAAGGTTAACGGAGAGGCAGTTTCTATAAGCAACACCATAATGTTTCATTCCTGCCTTCCTTACAGGATTAGGCCAGTAATTTCCTCTAACAACCGGTTCTCCGAACTGCTTAGAATGGTAACAACCGGTTCTAGCAAATAGGTGCAAACTGGTAGAATCCCACCCCTGATCCCAGTGATAAATACAATGTACAAGTGGCACGGTTTGCATTGTAATGTCACAAAATATTTTAATCGCATGTCTATCCTGCAGACACCTATGTTTCCAGCATACTGGTACATCCATCCCCTCTTTTCCCTGTGAATCCCTCCACTGTTCTTCCAAATCTGTTCCAAAGCTTAAGCAATTTTGACTTGTGGAGGGGAAGGAGCAAAATCAGACCTCTGCCTAAACTGCTGTGCCTTTGATTAAAACGGAATGTAATGTAGAAAATGGCAAATCCGAGTAATGTAGAACATGGCAAATCCGAGTAGATAAAGATAATGGTTGTGTTGTGTAGCCTGTGGCGTTTCCATTCTCACAACCTTTTTCTTTCTGATCATCTAAACCCGATACTGACATTTAATTAACCTTTAATATAGAATGCTTTAAAATTTGTAATAGAAATTTGTGCCTGCTCTAGATTTATCCTTACAGGTGTGAACATATAACTTCCATGAATCTGGAGGGAAAAATAATTTCTGAACTTTGAGCTGCTAACAATGCTTGCTGAGAATATCTCCCCACCAGAGATCAACCTGCCTGAAACTTTATATGCCTCCATTTCTGTGTGTTCTTTTTAATTATTTAACATTCTTTGCTGCATCTGTGTTCCTTGTTTCTCAAGTGATTTCCATATGAATTGTGGTATTTTATACTCCCATGCTCCAGTCTAAAACGTATATGTCAGTATATGACATATATATGACCTTGAATTGTTTTAAAGGATAACAATCTTCAATATTCCACTATGCACAACGTATTTTTTTTTAAAGAATTCATAAAAGAAAAATAATACAACATCAAGGACTTTCTTTTCAATTGGATTTGTCATTTATGTTGATTTGTCATTTATTTCCATTAAACATATTTTATAGATTGTGTGGTATTAATATTAATAGAGTGTACAGCCCATCATCTGGAAGGAATGCACTAGTGTGCATTAGAGCATCACACCATCCCTGAGTTATGCTGCTGTAGGGCATCTGTTAAAATACTTCATGGCTCTTTAAAATTTAATAACAGCTTTTTTCAAAATTCATCTTGTTTCTTTTCAGGCTCAGAAGTCATGGATAGAGAGAGCATTTTACAAAAGGGAATGTGTCCACATAATACCCAGCACCAAAGACCACCATAGGTGAGAGTGCTATATTTGGTTACTTCATTTGTATTGAATACGTAAGTAAGCATGCTATAATGTATACTGTAAAAAGGTACACCTTTAATATATGTTACAGGAAAAACATCTTTATTTTAACAATAAGCAACAACTACTTTAAATATACACTGTACTTAGAATGTACAGTACACTCATTTTTATCTACTTCAGTATCTCAGGGTGGAGATATGGTAGCTACTATATGAAAAATATTTAAATGATTTAAAACAAAGAGAATAGATTTCTTCTTCCATTTAAATAGGAATGGATCATTTCCAAGATCACATGATCAAATCTTTGTGTCATAGGACTGTTCTTTTCCTCAGTGTTTCCATGTGTGGCCAGTGGCATTTCACGGGGCCTTTCAACTTTTGGAGAAAGTTGTCAGGGACAATATTTTTTTTTTCCCTGTAGTGACTTCCATTTTACTAACAGATGTAAAAATTTGGACCCAGCTCAGTACATTTAACTGAGACAGAGTGATTGGCTCAGATACCCATAGCTAAGACAGGACTTGAACTTACAGTTTCCCATTTTCTAGCTTGGTGTCTTAACTACTAGACCAGGGATGTCAAACTCGATTTCAATGAGGGCCACATCAGGGTTGTGTTTGACCTCAAAGGGCAAGGGTGAACGTGGCCAGGTCATGAGCTCTGTTTTCAGCTGCAATGGCTTTCTACAACCTTCTGCCAGTAAAAACATGAGCTCTGTTTTTGGCTGCAATGGCATCCTGCAATCCTCTGCCAATGAAAACAGAGCTCGTGGGGCTGCCCGTGACCCTTGCAAGCTCTGTTTTCACTGGCAGAGGCACTGTGGCCAGTCCTTCACTGTTACCAGGATATCTCTGCAGGCCAAATCTAAGCACCAAGTGGGCCTTGAGTTTGACACCCCTGCACTGGACCAAATTGGCTCTTTGCAATACTTTATCTAAAGAGACAGTAATAGTTGCAAAATGTAGTCTTTTAATTTGGCTTCTGATTTCTGAGAGAACAATAGGTAAAATATGTTTTAAATATATGGATAATGTATTCTAAATGTATTCACTTGCATCAGAATTAGCCACAGCTGTGCCAGTCAATGTTATAATCTTATTTCCTCTGTGAAAATAAAGTAAAGCTTAAGAAAGTTTTTTGCTTGGTTTTATCGTGTGTGTTTGAACAAAGTATTATACTATTGAAACCTCTTTTCACAAGCACTAAGTTTTGTACAACATTACCACTGGTCTAGTTATCTATAGCTCATTCTCCTGGAAAAATTATAACTTATTTCATGCAAGATATCTCATAACTTTAGTCTTCTGCTTTATTATACTAAGTAGTTTTTGCTTAATGCCATAGATGTTGCTGTGGGCGCCTAATAGGTCAACATGTGGGACTTACTCCAAGTATCTCCATTATTCAGAATGAGAAAAATGAAAGCCGGCTCGCTCGAAATGACATCCAGTCAGAGAAGTGGTCAATCGGCAAGCACACCCAACTCAGCCCCACGGATGCCTTTGGAACCATTGAGTTTCAAGGAGGTGGTCATTCAAATAAAGCCATGGTAATGTTTAAAAATTCTAATGTCCAAATGAATTTCTTACTCTATCTGTTATGCAAGAGTTTATTTTCTAGCAAAGAAATCCATTGGTAACTTGCATAGACCCTTGCTCCCAAGGATTTGGATTTATTATCTAAGACAACCATATTCATACTACAGTGTGTTCCTTGGAACCCAGGGATTCCATCAGAATCATCCAGGGGTTATATATGACAGTTTATTCTAAAGATTGTTATGATTTCAAATTTTTAAACTCTTCATTCCATTGTTTCTATAGTTTGTATAGCCTATTGAAGACGCAAATTCAGGATACTGTTTTGCTTGCTCATGAAATGCTTTGTCAAATAAATTGCACAGATTTACTGACTTTGTACTTTCATGAATGGACCTTGGCTTACATAATCCATTTTTTTCTATCTTTGGTATGATTACTGCCATGGAGATAGAAAGAGTTTCTCTGTATAAAGGTAGCAGGAATTTCTTTAAAGCAACTCATAACTTATTCTATGTACCTCACAATCTTGGAAAATCAGTATTTTACTGTATTACTGCTGTTTGTAAATTATCCATTCAAAATAGTAATCAGATGCTGAGTAGATTTTAAGATTCTCATGAATGAAGGCAAATGTACATGTGCAACGATAATGTTGCATGATCCAATCTGGTTCAGTTACCGAACCAGAGGTTTGGTCTTCTGAACATTCAGACTCATGCTGGAGCCCATCTTCAGGGAACCTCTATCTACTAGAGCTGTGCTGTTCTGTATGGTATTTTTAGTGCTTGGTGTATGTGGGTTTTTAGATATTGATTGGTGTATAAAGATGACTGGCTTTTAAGTCATTAGCTGTCATTTGCTTGTGTTGCCCAGCCCTCACCTTCTAAGTATTTGATAGGCTGGTGGTAAATCAGCACTCCTGTTCCTTGGCTGGAGTGCCTGCTCATCCATTTTTGTGCCTGCTCATCCAACAATCTTAGTAGCAGCAAAATTGCTGTTCATTGCAGTGTGAGTCTGCCCAAGAGTTTGGGTCTCCTCATCTGACCGCTTGCTTGTGTTCTTGTGATCTGGTGATTAGCTTCCTCACCATCTGTCTACACAGTCACAAAGGCAATCCATGCAGGGATTCGGTAGATTACATTGGAAGTATCTCCCACCTCCAAGCGATTTTAAAATTCTCTTGATCTTATGCTATGTAAATATTTAATAGATTATTGCTTGAGTTTTTAAAAAAAACCCTGCCTCAGTTGCAACACATTTCTCCCCATTACTGGCAAATTATTTTTGCTGATAGGCTTTTCATACTGAGACAACATTAAACAATGAAATAGATAAACTGAAGATGGTGCATTAGTGCCCATGTTCCATTGCTAGCTCCTCCAATGAGTGCCTTTCAGTTTGGTGCAGTGGTTAAGGTGCTCGTTCAGAAAACAGGAGATTGAGTTTAGTTCAGGTGTAGGATTCAAACTTTTTTACTACCAGTTTTGTGGGTGTGGCTTGGTGGGCTTGACAAGGGAAGGATACTGTAAAATCTCCAGTCAGAGAAGGGATTTGCCAAATCTCGGAACTACTCAAACTTTCCGCTACCAGTTCTACAGAACTGGTCAGAACCTGCTGAATACCACCCTGGTTTAGTTACACCTTGAATTGAATTATTTATCTGTCAAGCAATTATAAGATTACAGGTATAAGTATATACATAGTTATGAATACATGAAATGGATATATATAAGAAAAATAAAAAAAAGCAACAGGACAGGGATGGTAGGCACGTTGGTGCGCTTATGCACGCCCCCTACAGACCTCTTAGGAAAGGGATGAGGTCAATAGTAGACAGTCTAAGGTTAAAGTTTTTGGGGTTTGGGGAAGAAACCACAGAGTCAGGTAGAGTATTCCAGACATTGACCACTCTGTTGCTGAAGTCGTATTTCCTACAATCAAGTTTGGTGCGTTTGTATCTATTGTGTGCTCTTATGTTGTTATGGCTGAAGCTGAAGTATCCATTGACAGGTAGGACATTGCAATGTATGATTTTATATACTATACTTAGATCGGACTGAAGGCAGCATAGTTCTAGGTTTTCTAGGCCGAGAATTTCAAGTCTGGTGGCATAAACTATTCTGCAATGAGTAGAGGAATAGAGAACTCTTCTTGTGAAATATTTATCAACTTTCTCAACTGTACTAATATCAGATATGTAATGCGGGTTCCAGACTGATGAGCTGTATTCGAGTATTGGTCTAGCAAATGTTTTGTATGCCCTAGTTAGCCGTGTGATATTACCAGAGAAAAAGCTATGTAGGATTAGGATAACAACTCTTAATGCCTTTTTGGCTCTGTAGTTACAGCGGGCTCTAGCACTTAAGTCATTATAGATAAGTACTCCAAGGTCCTTTATACAGAGTTTGGATCATCAACAAGGTCTTGACTATTCAGCCTGTATTTTATTTTCTGATTTTTTTGCCAATATGTAAGGCAGAACATTTATTTGTAGAGATTTGAAGTTGCCATTTGTTTCATCATTCTGATACATAGTCAAGGTTTTTTTGAAGGGTAGCAGAATTGTCTGTGGTATTTGACAGCTTTACATCATCAGCGAAGAGAACACAATTGCTTTTGATATGATCACAGAGGTCATTTATTTAGAGAATGAAGAGAGTTGGTCCTAGAACACTGCCTTGGGGGACACCACTGTTGACAGATACAGAATTTGATAGGATGTTCCCCATTTTGACCATTTGTTGTCTGTTTGATGGGAATGCTTTTATCCAATTATGAAGGTGAACAGAGATACCATAAGATTTTAGTTTTTAGGAGTAGTTTGAATCAAAGGCTTTACAGAAGTCTATGTAGATTGCATCTATTGCTTTGCCCTAATTTAGGAGATTTGTCTGTAATTTTCAACTAGGCTGGGCTTTCCCTTTTTGAAGATGGGGATGACCTTGGCTAGTGACCGTAGGTTTGGCAAGGAACTGGTCCTGAAAGATTTTTCAAAGATTATGCTTAGAGATTCGGCTATGGCAGTATATAGCTTTTTTTAAGAAGTACGCACATATTCTATTCGGTCCAATAGGTAGAGATAGTTTTTGATTGTGTAATGCTTTTTCAACATTGTCTTCTGTAAAATCTATATGTATTAGATCATTGTAATTGTCTATGATTTGACTTGGAGATACTTAGCCATGAAAGCCAGCTAGGTGACCTTGAGTTAGTCACACTCTCACAGCCCAACCTTATCTCATAGTCTTGTGCTGTGAGGAAAATAGGGGAAGGAAGGAATATTATGATGTTGAACACCTTGAGTTATTTATAAAAATAATAAAGATGAGAATAGAATAGAATAGAATAGAATAGAATAGAATAGAATAGAATAG
>BLBF01000004.1:50225023-50305823 GCA_015471245.1 Laticauda colubrina | reverse complement strand
AGAATAGAATAGAATAGAATAGAATAGAATAGAATAGAATAGAATAGAATAGAATAGAATTCTTTATTGGCCAAGTGTGATTGGACACACAAGGAATTTGTCTTGATGCCAATGCTATCAGTTGTACATAAAAGAAAAGATACATTCATCAAGAGTCAAGAATCATAAGGTACAACACTTAATGGTCATAGGGTGCAATAAGCAATCAAATCATACTAGGAAACAGTCAATATAAATCGTAAGGATATAAGTGACAAAGTTACAGTCACAAGTGAGAAGGAAGTGATGAGATTAGTAGTAATAGTAATGCTGACTTTGTAAATGGTTGAACAGTGTTGAGGGAATTATTTGTTTAGCAGAGTGAAGGCATTCGGGGAAAAACTGTCCTTGTGTCTAGTTGTTCTGGTGTGCAGTGCTCTATAGTGTCGTTTTGAGGGAAGGAGTTGAAACAGTTTGTGTCCAGCATGTGAGGGGTATGTAAATA
This sequence comes from Laticauda colubrina, assembly GCA_015471245.1. Classification (NCBI taxonomy): domain Eukaryota; kingdom Metazoa; phylum Chordata; class Lepidosauria; order Squamata; family Elapidae; genus Laticauda; species Laticauda colubrina. The sequence continues at coordinate 50,305,339 of BLBF01000004.1, read as the reverse complement.
TTTTCACAGCCTTCTTTTTGACTGGTGCAGTATACAGGTCCTCGATGGAAAGCAGGTTGGTAGTAATTATTTTTTCTGTGGTCCTAATTACTTTCTGAAATCTGTGTCTGTCTTGTTGGGTTGCAGAACCAAACCAGACAGTTATAGAGGTGCAGATGACAGACTCAATAATTCCTCTATAGAACGGGATCAGAACATTCTTTGCTGTGCTTTTTTTGATGATGTTTTTGATATTAGGCGTCCTTTTTAGGTCTTGTGATATGATAGAACCTATAAATTTGAAGTTAATAAATAAATAGATATATTCTATGCCAGCATTTGCAAACCACCAGCATTGCTACAGATTAAAATAGTTAACTTAGAGTTAAAGTTAAAATAGTTAACTTAGAGTTAACTATAAATTAATGGACCAGTAGTAAGGACATATGATGAGAAACTATTTTCTCATAATCTGATCCAAAGGCTCAGTACCCCAAGTACTGATGTGGCATACTCTTCACAACCATTTTTGATTAAGCATGATGATGAACTTTTAAATGCATGATGAACTTTGCATCATTATAATCATCATGATCATGAAATGCATGGTCAATCTTGTATGATGAAGTGCATGATGAACTTGACATGAAATGAAATCTTCTGGTTCAGTGTTAGCTACCTTGTATATGGATGTTTAGTAACTTGTTGCAAATAATTAGTTTATCTTATTACCATAGAAAACATACAATTTAATGGAATTGTATTACTTACAAAAGAAACAGTTGATAGAATTTCTATTTAGCTAAATATTGCCGTTATGTTATATTATTTTGATCCCATCTTTTTTTTTCTTTTTAATATTCGGTCAATTCAAGATAATGAACATACTTAATATTCTTGCCTCTTGTTTTTCATGTTACCACAGATGGAACCAATATGTTTATTACAACTTTACTCTTTTTTTTTTCATTTTCAATCAATGCCTCTTTGCTCTCTAGTATGTGAGGGTGTCTTTTGACACAAAACCTGATCTTCTTCTACACTTGATGACCAAGGAATGGCAGCTTGAACTACCGAAACTCCTCATCTCAGTACATGGAGGTCTCCAGAACTTTGAACTGCAACCCAAACTCAAACAAGTATTTGGGAAAGGCCTCATTAAAGCTGCTATGACAACTGGAGCATGGATATTTACAGGCGGAGTAAATACAGGTAATAAAAACTGTCAAGGGAAAAATTCATTGGAGCAAGTATATCCCAGGAGGCTTGTCAAAGAAATATATCACTGCACATTTCTTTCCTTCCTTTTTTTTTCATATACATCACATTAAATACCCGTTTTCATTTAGCAGGCATATCTTTTATAAAAATGTAGACAACCAAAATACAATTCTAAGCAAGAACTGAAAAAAATATCATAATGACATGGTCACAACCCCTCACACCACCATGCTATTATTCTCATTGGAAGGAAAGGTCCATTAACAATATTTGTAGGATACTACTCAGATGGAGAGGAAGGTTAAATGCTTGTTTGCCTACCAGTTGTATCAGGTATTTTCAGTTAAAACAGCAGCAAAGATAATAACCATGGACAAAGAGCAAAAGGCCATGGCAATGATGATCGTTTAATGCAACTCCCGAGAATTGAAATAATTTATTAAAAAGTGTCTTCCTAAATTGAAATTAATATTAGAGTATTGAACAGACTACAGACAGAGAGAGAATTGTCAGACAGGCAGGTAAACATTGGGCCATGCTACCTCCACCTCTTTTTATTTTTATTTTTGGCAATTAAAAATCACAATAATGGATTGGATAGGTAGAACTCAGTGATCAGAAAATGGACATTTTATATTCCAACCCAGTATAAAAACTAATGTGCATGTACCTCCAGTATCCTCTTAGCTTACCTCCAACATCCACTCAATCAAAAATAGTACAATCTAAATTAGTGTACCTAATGGAAATACATTCTACTGTATAAAGCAAAAATATGAAAGACCTAATTCTTGCTTTTTCCAAGTCTCTGATCCAAGTGGTGTTGAACTACAGTTTTCAGCATTCCTCACCATTGCAATGCTGGCTGGGGTGGCTGAGAGTTGCAGTTCAAAAACATCAGTATCACCACAAATTCTGTGTCCCTACTCAAGATTCGGGGGAAAAAGGGCAAGAATGCATGTAATGAATTAGCCATGATAATGAATTCTGTTATCACTTGTCTGCAAAGTTAATTTTTCACTTTTTTTCTGGCTTTTTCAACAATCTGTGGTTAAATCAAAATGTGACTTAAGGCAATATTAGAACAAAGTTATAGGTAAACTTATACTTTTTATATTTATGTCCAAAGGTTTCCATGAAATCCTGAACTATATAGTAACTGGCTTTCTTGCTTTTATTTTAAATCTTAACCCAATTGCTTGATCTCTGGTTGACTCATAATGTTGTCATTTTCGTATCACAAAATTTAACCTACTGACATTTTCATAGCACATATTAATGTCATCCTGTCACATGTTAGCATTTCTTTTTCAGGAGTTATTCGGCATGTTGGTGATGCACTGAAAGACCATGCTTCAAAATCTAGAGGAAAGATCTGCACGATTGGAATAGCTCCCTGGGGAATTGTAGAAAATCAGGAGGACTTGATCGGCAAGGATGTGAGTCTCTTGTTCATCTGTCAAATATGCAATATCTTTTAGATATTGAGATTGTTTATGACACCAAGATTTTTCCATGACACCAAGATTGCTTTGTACGAGCATATATAGCTCTACTCAGATGTTTTGATAATTTAAAAATATTGTAATTCCTCATTTAATCATCTAGAGGATCTTCCTTAAGGATGAACAATTTAGTTCCATCCATTTTTTTTACTAATTAAGGACAATTTGTATGATTTGGACATCTGTTTTACATATACAGTAAGGGACACGGTGGCTCAGTGGCTAAGTTGTTGAGCTTGTTGATCAGAAAGGTTGGCAATTCAGCAGTTTGAATCCCTAGCGCTGCATAAAGAAGTAAGCCTCCATTACTTGTCCCAACTTTTGCCAACCTAGCAGTTTGAAAGCATGTAAAAAAGCAAGTAGAAAAATAGGGACCACTTTGGTGGGAAGGTAATAGTGTTCTCTGCACCTTCGGCATTTAGTCATGCCAGCCACATGACCATGGAGACGTCTTTAGACAGCGCTGGCTCTTCGGTTTTGTAACGGAAGTGAGCACCGACTCCCTAGAGCCGGAAATGACTAGCACATATGTGCAAGGGGAACCTTTACCTTTACATATACAGTAATGCAAATGTTGGCTCATTCTCCTTATCTACAAGTGTAAAATTGTTTTTGTAGACTGCCTGAGTTTGCCCATTTTGCAGTTGGCAAACCTCCCCAAATTGGGTGAAATTAAGGTCTTAAAGTATCTATTTCATTCCTTAAAATCTCCCCTTAAAACAGGCCTTGGTTTCAGCCATCTTTAGCTGAAGGCTTATATTTGATCTGTGAACCAAACCAATAAGACTTTCTTATTCTTTTTGCTCTTTGTGCCACTCACTTATCTGCTAAAAACACTATTCTTCCTGTCAAAAAATTAGATTGTTTTTAGGCACATCTTTTTAGTTGTCTCTAATATTATTATAATTAGTGCCTATGTCCCTGTTGGCAGCATTTTCTAGAGGGAAAAAATGACTTTTTAAAGTCATGATCTCTTTTAGCTTATAGTTATTACCTTCATGATGAAAATATATATTTTTTATTCATATCAACTAAGTCATAATATTTGTAATTGATGCTTTACTGCATTAAAATAATAACAACAATAATAATGCCAAATCAGTCTAAAAATATGGCGTACTGTGCAATGAACCATTACAATGATTCATTATTATGACAGTCAAACACATACAAAGGAATAAGAATGCTCAGTTCTTAAACAATGAATTAAACCTTAACCACAAGAACTAGGATTGGACAATCTTTAATAAAAACAAGTTCAAAGGTAGAGATTGGACAAATTTATCTTATTAATGAAGAGTTTTTACTCAAGTATAACAGACTTTTTTCACTGAAACTTATCTAGCTTTTTACTATACTCTGCATACTAAGCCCACAATTCTTGATATATCCCAGGGTAGTCTTTTGTGGCAAAGCCAAAATGCATGTGCATACATGCATTGTTGGATTCAGTACAAATCTATTGCCAAAAAGCACAGGCAAATATATCTTTGGGTTTTAAAAATCATCCCTGTATGTTTTGATATATCTATGAAGCTTTGCAAATATGTCTGAAGAATAAATCACAGTAGCCCAAGTGGAATCACCGAGAGGGAAGATACTAGGAGATGTAAGTGGAGAATTGAATTTGTGCATTCATGACCTACAATAAACTGTTTACAACTTCAAATCAGCAATGCTATTTGTTTAATTTGTTATTCCAGTTATTGTTACAGTGAAGACACTATATATCTTTCCCTTTCCCTTAACCTCAAAACAGCCATTTAGGTAGCTTAAACTGAGATATGATGACTAGTTTAAAATAATTCCAGCAAGTTTCAAAGCTTTTACTGGCCAAAATTCAGAACTTGAATATAGTGGTTATTTGCAAGTTAAAAATCCTTCTTATTGTGTGTTTCATTGTGAGATGGTTGATTTATGCAGTATGTGTGAGTTGTGTCCATGGGTAAGAGAATATCCTCGTATATGCTTCAGATATGTGAAATACTGCCTTTTAGTTCTTAGAAATCCTCAAGAGCTTTTGTTGGTATTGAAAAAGAATTCTCAAACACAAAATAAGTATTCTCATTTTCAAAAAACAGATTTAATCTCTCATCATGGGAGCATGTTGGGTGAGCCTGAATATGGTAAGCAGAAGGGGAAATAACAAATTACTAACAATCTGTGGCAAAGAAAAACATAATTAGTGGCAGAAGTCGCCAAATATCTAATGTTGTGCCTGGAAAAATAGTTCATGATCTAAAAACTACTCTTTCAAGAGAACTTTGCATTAATTTTTTTTTAAAAAAAAACACCTCTCATCAGATCATAGGATCATTTGAGATTTTGTTTTTTGCTCCTTGATGTTACTTTTTTTCAAAAGAGAATAGTATTTGGTCCTGTTTAAGTACCCTTTCTTGGGATTCTCACTTCATTTCTATATCAAAGTGATGCTTCAAGCTCTCCATTGCCATGAATTGAGGAGTATCATTTTGTTATTATGATGGGCCTGTTTTTTTAGATAAAAATGAAGATATACTGTAAGTGCAACATCTTGAGTTAAAGTTATTTATTAGCAGCATTACAGATCTCTGTCAAACAGTCTTCCCAGTATAATGCCAAGCAGATTTCTTATTTACGAAAACTTAGAAATCCCAGGCTTCATAGAAACCACAACACTAAATGCAGTGCAGTGCAATTATATGGCCAAATTCCTTTTTTTTTTTTTTTTGATAGAAATAATGGCTGCAGGTCTTCAGTAATGAGAAAAGGGTTGTTTGAAAGACTACAGAGCATTTCAGATTTGAAGGCTGAAATTTGTTTCTTTGTGTGTGTTGGGGTGGGGTAGTATAGCATCTGCCTCCAACTCCTTAACCAAACACATCACACATCCGTAGGAAAAGATGTGGTTGCTTCATGTTAACTGTTAATGAATGCATTCCCTGACATGGTGGTGCCTTTCTTTCAGGCTTACATAGAAACCTGGGGGGGTAAAAGTCAGGCTATTTTAATGAATAGCAGAGGAGTGTTGCCCTCACAAGGTCCAGAGTACTCCCTTGGGCACCATTCATTTCTGAATGGTGCCCAGCCAAAATATAGGCACTTCTGTCTGTGATTAAAACTGAAATGTACTAATCTGAAGGAGAAGAATGAAGCCTTTTTGTTTTGCTTTTCATATTCATACTACTGCACCTGCTGCAGCATTCATAGATTCCTTGATAGTTAGAACTGCTGCCTGCAAGTTAGACAGATAAAGGAGATCTGATGGTTTTCCTGGAGATTATCCAGCTTCATTTCTCCTGGGTACCTAACAGCTGTGTTCTCCATTTCTCCTGTAATGGAGTTGATATCATCTGTTTTTTTATTTTTTTTTAATGGGAGAAGGATAATAGCAAATCTACCTTTTCAACCTCTCTGTCAGAAATTGTTTTATTGCGGCTTTAGAATTCAGTGGCACTGCACTTTGAACTAATCATATTTCTTCCATCTCCCAGCTCACAAGTTGCGCAGGATGCATTACCAAGTATTTTGCTAGAGCAGAAATTCTTCAGGAATCCTAAATTTAAAATAATATTAGACCGGTGCTAAATTGTGAGAGCCAGTTTGATGGAGAAGATACGAGCTAGAAGATGCAAGATTGTGAAGTGTAACATTCCCTTAGGCATGAAAAGTAGCTGAGTGACTTTGGGTACTGTTTCTGTGCTAGTCACCTCATAGGGTTATAATATGGGGAAAATAGGATGTGGGAGCATTGTATACACCAACTGGACCTATATGAAATAAAAGCAAAATATAAATTTATGATAATATATGGTGAAATCCAAATCTGAATTCCATTCTTGACACTTTGTAATCAAAAAGAGTAATGTAAAAAACATTAGGTACTTACATACATGTGTTTACCATCATGTGAAAATATTCCTTTCAAAGCAAAGCATTCAACAAAGACCTCTCCAAGATTCTAATAGAGATGATAAGAAAATTTGAGTTAATTATGGTATGTTAGGTGGATACAGACCAAGATTAACAACAATGCCCAATAAGTGTATGTTTGTGGTTCTGGAGAGAGCTCTGGATTGGTATATTGCAAGATTTCATTGAGAGTCTCTGCCATTTAACATATTTGTAAATGATTGCAAAAAGGAGTTAGAAGATATATTATTTTATTCTATAAATCAGAATATAGCAAACACTTTAGAGATCATTATCCTAATCTGAGGGCATGTTGGCAAACTGGAATAATGGGCAGAATCCCGTTAGGAAAAAACCAAAAACTTATTAGAGTATATAAAAGTGGTAGGAACAACTTTGCTGTTCAACAGTACACTCATGAAGTGGGATCAAGATTAAGAGAAGCCATTGTTTCTATTTGGCACTGATCAGATTGCACATAGAATATGGTGTCCATTTCTCGCATCACATTTGGATAAAAACTTTGATAAAAATGTTGAGAGAAAAGCAACTAAGATGGGAAAAGGAAGGGAAAACCGATTAGGAATGCCTGGAGGTGTTCGGCATGTTTTATCTGAAGAAGAGAAATCTGTAAGGAGGCACAACAGGTGTGCGTTCAAGAGCTGTCATGTGGAAGGTGGGATAAAATTTCCTGATGCTGTTTCTGAAGCTCTTCAAGACATAAGGATTTTACAAAGAAATTGGTTTTGGTTGGATGTGAAAGAAAAAAACAATCTTAATGGTCATTACTATTCAACAATGAAACCAACTGCCTCAGTAGGCTGCAAATTCTCCTTTGTTCTTTAATAAGCTGGATAGTAGTCTGCAGGATATGCTATACAAATGGATTCCTGCACTGCAGACTCATAGGGAGTTGAGCTAGATGACCTCCAAGGTCCATCCCAATCTGTACATTCTGTGAGAGTGACATTTTAGATTAATTCATCCCATATAGTAGAAAACATATTTTATCTGTGCTTTGAACTTGGAGATAGCAGTGCGTTATTTGAGTATCTGAGGACTCTGAAGAAGACAGAAGCAAAATGAAATCTTTACTAAAACCTTATATTAGCAGACAGGATTTGAATTGTCTAGTAATGTACTTATCAAGCCACAAAATGTAATATTCTGTCTTTGCCCTTGTTCCTTTTTTGTGTCAGCAAAGCCTACATTGTTATCGGTAGCAGAGTAAGTGATGGTAGTCGTGAATTAATAACTGAAATTATTATTAAATCTTCATCATCACAAATCTGCTTTGCTACAAAAAAGCTTTAAAGATGTTCAATGCATCTTTAGTCACTGGCTTTTATATCTGACTAAGCAAAAAAAAGAAAACAAGAATTCAATCCAAAACAAGGTATAACTTGTTTTTTCTAGGTTTTAGTTAGATGTACCTTGCTGTTTTATGGCTGTTTGGTTACAATGATGCATAACTACAGTTTCATAGGACTATAGGTATGTTATTTGAAATCTGATCCTGCTTTATGGACAGTATATTTTCCATTATAATGGAGGTCCTGTGATTGTAGGGAAAACTATAACATTAGGTTTTAAATGAATAATTTTAGAAGGCTTTTATGTGCATATTGATAAGTTACAAGATAATGCAATCAGATCACACATCTATTTAGTTTAATATTCGGCATGCATTTGTTTGTTAGTTTATTTATTTATTTGGGAATTTAGATTGCTGCCCAACTCACATATGTAACTCTGGGTAGTGAACAAAATTTAGAAAAAACACTGCCTCAAATAATAAAAAAAATAACAACAAAATACATGAAAGCAATAAAACCATTAAAACCATAAAATCTAAATTGCAGAACAGAGCAGTCAGTTTCTCTAACAGATTCCATACCTACATTAAGGGATCCCCAGGCCAAATGGTAAAACTATGTTTTCATGTTTTTCAGAACTTGGGACAGTTTAAAACAGGATGTGAGAGAAGTAGCATTTTGCATGTTCTCTTAACTGAGGGTCATTGATATAGGAGGCAATATGTCACATAAGTATATACACTATCTAAGAAATATACTCTATTATTTTAGTCTCTAAATTTTTTAGCAATAAATTTTTATTTTTATTCAGAAAATTAAAATACAAACTCCAAAAAAAGGAAAATAAATTTTATGAAAACAAAACAAAATTAGACAAGCATATTAAAAATGTACATTAAAGAACAAAAAACAAAAACATATATAAATATATTGTCTCCCCTAGTTAAATACTGATTAATATATTGAAAAAATGATAGCTTTCTTCTCTTGTGAATCAGGCCCAGAATTTATAAACCTCTACATCTATTTACAACCAGTTGGATTTATACATTTATCTACCATATTTATATAAAAGAAGTAGTTAACAGAAAATCCAACAGCAAAGTTGATTATTTTAGTCCCTAAATTTTTGAAAAGGAAGAAATAACTCGATGACCTACATCTATAGGGCATTATTTGATTATAATTCCCACAGTCATTGGCCATGACTGTTAGTACTGATTAGAGTTAGTCCAAAACATCTGATCACAGTTAATTAGATCTATTTATTTCTGTGGATGTTTTGTTTTCATGTTTTTAATTGTTTTATAATTTTAGAATTGTAAGCCTCATACTCTCTTGATTGAGTTGGGTGGCTATAGAAATTGAATAAATAAGTCCTTCAAATAGCACCTGCAAGCCACATTAACATATATATCATGAGGTCATTGCACAAATGATATTCTTATATAATGACATAATGATGACTGGTAAACATATTACACAATGTCATCATATAAGCCATATTCCCCTGCCAACTTGCCCATTTTATAGTCTCTTTTAAACTGAAAGACAGATAATATTACTGGAATTCTTTTTCTCAGTTTCCATCATTATGAAGAAATCCAACTTGTGACTACTTATATGCAATCAAATTTCACAGTGGTTGGTTGGATTTGTTTTTAAATAAGATTTTTAAAGAGTTATGTCACTTTTCTATTATAGCTAGACAATAATTTATTATTGATTTTCTGAGTTTGAAAAATCTCCAACAGTACTTGAATTTTAGAAATGCTTGAAAATTGATTTCAGTCGCTTGGTCTTGATTTGTTATCTCAATACTAGACTTTATCAGAATTTACACGCTACTACAGCAAACTATGATTATATTCTCTCTTTTTTTTCATATATGCAGGTAGTCCGACCATATCAAACAATGTCCAATCCAATGAGTAAGCTGACAGTACTCAATAGTATGCATTCTCATTTTATTCTGGCTGATAATGGAACCACAGGAAAATATGGTGCAGAGGTTAAACTTCGCAGACAGTTGGAAAAGCACATCTCCCTTCAGAAGATAAATACAAGTGAGCAGTTCACTTTCTACTTCTGCTTACAATCTTGGTATCAAAATTGAACAGCAATAGTACAAAGACTATTGCTTGAAGCAATTTTTCATATATATCTCTTCGAGTAATGATGGATCCATTTTTTGGGACACATATACTGTACCATCCGTATCTTTATTATTTATTATCATCATTAATCAGAATTGAATATGGTATAATAGAGCTGAATATTATTGAACAATAGAATACAAATACTAGAATGCCAGAGAAAATTGACTGAATTATGAAAAATGCTCTGTCATACTATAATCCTAAAACTATTAGCAAAATACAAAAATACATGGAATACTTAAAAATTAAAATTATTATTATAATCCATGATAAAAAAGTAAATATATAAAGGGATGTAGGTAGTCCTCAATGCACAACCATTCATTTAACAATTGTTTGAAATTACAACAGCACTGAAAAAGTGATTTATAACCATTTTTCACACTTATGACTTTTGTAGAATCCCCATGGTCACATGATCAAAATTCAGGCTCTTGAATATATGATGGTTGCAGTGTCCCAGGGTTATGTGATCACCTGTTGCGACCTTCTGACAATCAAAGTCAATGGGGACGCCAGATTCATGTAACAATTAAGTTACTAACTTAACAGTTGTAATGATTTAGTAAACAGCTGTGGCAAGAAAAGTCATAAAATTGGGCAAAATTTACTTAACAATTGTCTTGCTTAACAACAGAAATTTGGAGCTCAATTGTGGTCATAAATCGAGGGCTACCTGTATTCTATTGTAAAACAAAATAAAATAGTATTGCTTAGAATTTAAAATGAAGTGCCTGCTTCGACCATTTGCTACAATTCTGGATCAGAAACCATGAGAAGGAAGAAAGGAAGGGAATGAGGAAAGTAAACTATATTAACTGTAACTAGATATAAATGATGGAAGTAAACACTCTAGTTTACTTCCGATTCCATGGAAAGTTAGTTTCTCATTTACCACATAATAGACGTAATGCAAATTGACAGTATTATACATATGTAATGAATTGCTTGTATATAAATTTATTCCATTTCTGGCCTTGGTAAAGAATTTCATTAGGATGACTTCACAAAAATATCACATATGCACACATAAGAAAGCAAATTCACGAATTAAGGTTCAAATCATAATCCAAGAACCAGGGAAAGATGTTATTACCTAAGTAAATTACCAGAAAGGAATAGAAAGAATGCTAAAAAGATGTCAAATCTAGAACGATCTCAAAATGAAAATCAGGGAAGCTGGGAGGAAATAAATCTGATAAACAAGATTATTTTTTAGTCTTTCTTGGTTTATCTGTTTTCTAACATTAGCTATTTTTGCTACACTAAACGTTATTTCCAAAATGTTAACATGTTGAAGTCTAATGACTTTGCAGCAAGAACATTCTTGATTTTATTTAGACAAGGATGGGAAACCTATGACCCTCTAGAAATGCTGCCCCGGGGAAACTTCTGGCGTTCCTAGACAGCCAGAAGGATGGTGAGTTAAACTTCAGCAATGGATAGTTCCTCATCTATGTTAACCCTCTTTACAAGAACAGGCACAAGCTGTCATCTATGTTGTTACTACATAATTAAAATACCTTGGGAAAATTAATAAAATGATACCATTTATACTTGGTTAAGGCATAGCCCCTTTCACTTAGCCCAGATCTCACTGAGTAAATTAACAAAAAACATATTGGATCAATCTAAAATGTTTTGTTCCCATCAATTAAATGACAAATTAATCAATTAAATGAAAAAAAAATCACAACAAGGTCTGTACACGCAGGAGAGTGTAAGCAATTATAGGCTCCTTTTCTAGCTAGAGTGACAGCTTTCTTCATGGTGTCACTTAACAAGCTCCATCCTTCCACATTGATGTCACGATGTCACACTGCAAATACAGAAGTATTGGAGTTAATGTGTGCTGCAGCTGCCAAAAAAGCCAACACAGTTCCAGGCTGCATAAACAGAGGGGTCACGTGAAGTATTAATACCATTTATAATGCCTTGATAAGGCCACACTTGGAATACTGCATCGAGTTTTAGTCACCACGATGTAAAAAAGATGCTGAGACTCTAGAAAGAGTACAGAGAAGAGCAACAAAGATGGTTAGGGGACTGGAGGCTAAAACATGTAAAAAACAGTTGCTGGAACTGGGTATGTCTAGTCTGATGAAAAGAAGGACTCAGGGTGACATGATAGCAGTCTTCCAATATCTCAGGGGTTGCCACAAAGAAGAGGGAGTCAAGCTATTCTCCAAAGCCCCTGAGACCAGGGCAAGAAACAATGGGTGGAAACTAATCAAGGACAGAAGCAACCTAGAACTAAGGAGAACTTTCCTGACAGTTAGAACAATTAATCAGTGGAACAACTTGCCTCCAGAAGTTGTGAATGTTCCAACAATGGAAGTTTTTAGGAAGAGACTGGATAACTATTTGTCTGAAGGGGGTGTAGGGTTTCCTGCCTAAGCAGAGGGTTGGAATAGAAGACTTCCAAAGTCCTTTCCAACTCTGTTATTCTATTCCATTCTATATCAATACGGCACTAGATTGCAGCTGTATTTTGTCACCTGCTCTGTTTAGGATTGTTGGAAATGAAACCATTTATTTCTGCTGCTGAAGCATGAAACTATTGATGCTTCATTCTGGTCTTTTTGCATTCTTGTTCTTATTCTTTGTATCAAGTGTATTTTCCATTTCACCTTGATATCCTCAATTTCATAGTTTAACACATACATTATCAATTAACCTGCAGTGAGAACTATGTACAATCTATTTTCCATTACATGCTTTTTAAAGATAAAAGCTGAGTGTTGTCACTATTTTTTATATATTTTTACCAACCTTCCCCAACTTATTACTTAATTTAATTTTTATATAGGAGCATTTGTGTATTTTTTTTCCTCTCTATTACTTTTCTTTATGCTCAGGTGTGCAAAATTTAACTGCATAACATATTTGTTAGAAACAGTGCAGGATTTCCAAAGCAGATAATTTAAAAATATGAATTCCTTATTTTTTTGATAATATAATTAATAAATAATATTTAACCTCATTATTTATTAACTTTAATATCATTTACATGTTAATTATAACTTTTATAAATATTAACATATTTATTAAATAATAGCCTTTATTATCTGGGAAGAAAGGTAATTGATTCTCTCAAACCTGCAAATATAATTGCAGAAAATAGGCCACATAAAATATGTACAAATTTTACATTAGCCTGTTGTCACGCTACATTTTCCTTTATAAAGAAACATAACAAATTATTTAAAGCCTCATTATGTAAAAGCCTCTCTTTCTGACTGAAAAAAAATTCTTTATAATGATCAGAGAGATGTTGTTTAAATAAGCTGCTCTGTTCGTGTAGAACCAATTTGGCAATTCAGTGTCAGCATCTGTTCAATAATTTCTAAGAAAATTATTTACAGAAAATTCTCTAATAGCAAGATTATATAACTCAGTACCAATATTGATGTAGTATTGTTATTGATCCACTCTATGTTTATTAGCTGAGATATTCCACCCTCTACCAACTGTTTTCATTGCACAAATGCTCTTACAAATGAACCATTCATTATGTAATTATTTATAATAGGCTCAATTGCTATATATTATTTCTATTTTGATTTTTCTACCAAAATATCCAAAATTACATGAAACAAAAATGTGAGGGGATGTGTATGTGAATTTTGAACACACAGGAATATTCAAACTGTGTATATTAATTCTAGTATTCTGTATCCAACAGTAATAATCATAAATAAGAAACCAACCCACCAGATAAACCATGCAGTTTTATTTTATGACCACTGTTCTTTGTTCTCAGGAGAAAGTAGCTAATATGTTTCTCCTTGGACAGCTGCTAGAACACAGTAAGACCACTGGGAATAGAGAAGTAATAATACTTTTTAATGTGTGGCCTTCATATGTTTGTATTGTAAAGGAAAAAAAAAGAGAATAAGGTAACCTTGAGACAGCATTTGTAACAATTTAACCACTCCAGCTAAATAAATAAATAATCACCCCATTTGTATTTGAATAATTTAATGTTAAACCTACAATTATTTCAATTTAGTTTTGTACTGTTGCATTTTGAAAGGGTTAGTTTGACATTCCAAGAAAAATCTGTCCAAGAAAACTCTGGTCTTAATATCACCATCCAGTTTAGAAGGTACTGAGAACAAGCAATCCAACTATCTTCTAAGGATCCTATTTTTCAAAAACCTACAAAATGAATGTTTTCATCTAAAAGGTTGCAATTGTTTTCCCATAAAATACCTTTAAAGGTCCTGTTAATGATTATAAACATGCCATGGTACAATTTCATGACTGACAAATTATCCTAAAACTATTATGTTGATTTAATAAAGAGTAGGTGGTTTTCATATTTCCAAATCCACTCTACTACACAGAATTTGTTACTGGGCACAATGTTCAACATTTTGAAAATGCCAGTTTTCATTTTAAATTGATAGTGCTTAAAGCTGCTGAAAACATGCTTGCAAGGATGAAGCCAAAGCCTGATAAAACAATAAAGAACAGAAGATAATGAAAAAGTCTTCAGCATCTTGCATATCTGCTGATTTTTTTTTCAAAATTAGCAACAACAGAAGTTACATTGGAAATAGTGTATAATAACATCTATACCCTTTATAAAATTAAAGAATTATACACTGTTCAGGTTGCTCCAGGACAAATCTTTTAAGCAAACCGAGCTCCAAACATAGTATAGATTTTTTTTTCTATCAAATTCCATTTTCTCTTGCAGTTATTATTTGTATGCTCAACATTATTTTACTTCATGTCTTTAAATAATAAACTTCCTTTTTCTGGTCTTGTAATAAGCAACAGAGGGAGGTAGCATTTCAGATTCAAAATGTCTTCAAAGGGGGAGCTGGCACAGAACTTTTCTGCAACACCTTAAATCAGGTGTATCTTAATTGGGGTCACACAATGGCCATGAAGGGCAGCCATGTCATCCTGCAAAAAAACAGCTGCTTTAAGAAATTGAAGACGGGGCTACACAAGCAGTCCCTACTGTATATACAAGGACCCATTTAAAAAAAAATGATTCCAAATCCTGGCCCTAATTAGGAATATTTATAAATGCATATTTCCAGGGGAAAATGTTTTGCCTTCTTCTAAATAGATCTGTATTTCAAAAAGCCTGAAGGTTTGCTTGGTTTTTGGAATCTACACTGAGTCATAGACATAACCAAAAAAAGTATATACATTTTACTGAATCATATAAAAGTACTGTAAAAAAAATATTTTCATGAGCACCATTGTTTTTGTTTTTTTCATTTAAGAACAAAATATTTTGCATTATTTACCCAAACTAGGTTACCCTCAAATTGATTGACTTGTACAAATCTTAAACGTTTATGTTAATATATGTGTAGCATATTGCAGTCCATTATAAGTAAATTTATCAAACTAAATTCATTCATCCTCAACAAGAATAGAAAATGAACTGGAGAAGAATATAGGGAAAATTAAAACAAATGGCAAATTCTAATACTGTAAAGTGTCTGCAGTACCTATTCATGTGACCTGTGGACTTCCCTTTGTCATCCTATGCCTGAGGATATATGAAGGGGGCTGGGAAGGCAAAGGGACGTTCAATTGTCATCACCGGCATCTTCTCTGATCATTGCACTATCATCAAATGCATTGGAATGCTCATTTGCTTCTGTCCCTATCTTTTTTTTTCATACTCAGTTCAATATTTAATGCATTTCTATGCCCTTGGTACTTCCTTGGGGTTTGACATACTTAGAATAGAATGTGGATAACTGTGCTGACTCTGAATCCAAAGAACAAAAGTAGTAACAGACAGGCAAAAGTAGTAACATAGAGTGATTTGTAAACATCCAGGTTACATTGTGAATTTTTCTTTTGGAATCAGTTATTCACATGGTGGAATGGCTCCATACAAGCCTCCTGGGATCTTTTCTTTTACTGAATGCAGGAATGCATTTCCATTTGCTTCTTCCCCTAAAGTTCATGTGTCCCATAAAACCTTCTATGATTCAAAAGTAGGGAAAATGTCCAGAGGTATCTCATCATATTTTGGGTTGCCTGGCACATTATGAATAGAACTGAAAGAGATAACAGAAACTTTGGATCCAACCTAATATATTTTAAATAGTTTATTGTATGTGTTGACAATGACTTGAAACAATAATGCCTCATCAAACAAAATGCATCAACTTTCTTTCTTACTTTTTGCCTTTCTTCTTTTTGTCCTTTCTTTCTATTTTCCTTTCTTTTGTCATTTTGCTTGCCCTGCAGCTTTAGTTCAGAGCCAGTGCATATTATAAGTGTATTTTTAGAAGTTAAACAAGGAAATTTTGGAACCATCAATGTTTTCCATATTCATGAAGTGTCGGTTTGCTGCTACAACATTTATTTGCTCAAAAGAAAGACAATTCTAAATTTAAAATGGTCAAAAAAGAAAGTTATAAAAGGGGGGGGGGAAGTATTATAAAAAGAAATAAGTATAAGTTCACATGAAAATCATATGGAATATATAACTTTCTGTCAATTCAAGATTAAACCAAACTTCTAGATTTTCCCATCAATAAGCGCAACATGTTGATTCATGTATTTGCACATAGTATTTATGTATATACATATTGGCCGGAGGCCATTCTCAAAAAAAAAAAAAAAAAAAGGCCAGGAAAACCCCCCCAGAAAACTGAATTATCTACTGATTAAAATAAACTGCCTATAAATTGCCTATGAAATAAGGCAATTTTGTCTTTCGCTTATTATAGACAAAGGCAGACCTGCATCTTCGTCCACTCCTATGCAAAAAAACAATAAAGGAGAAACAGGCAACAAAGGACAGAAAGGAAACAAAATAGAGATGACATGATGAGACTAGGCAGGAAATGAAAGAGCCTACAGAAGGCTCAACAGGTTTTTATGTTGGGGTCAGCACAAATATACGTACTCAGTCACTCTAGGAAGTTGTACTGAGTTCAACATCTCTTCCTGCCAAGTAAGCATGCTTAGGTTTCTAATCCTGGTCAGTCATTATGCCATAGTATACTTCTACTCAAGTGGAAGGCAGACAAGATAATTGATCCCGCTTGTTACCTTACTGAGTAGATGGTCTGCAATAGGGCAGGAAGGGAAAGAAGTGGCAATGGGCTCCATAAGCGAGGGGCTTTATCTGCACACTCATGTATGTTTTAGAGATCTCACTCTCAGTGAAATTCTATTCAATAAATATACGATTACTTTTACATTTCAAAATTAAGTATTTGTTGGAAAAACTTTGTCTACCCTTGTCTTCCCATCAGGTAATATGATATAATATGATATCACCACAGTGATATATTTTGACACTCTTCTGGGATGTCATAAACAAGCTTACAAGTATATGTCACTGAGAACATTAAAAAGTGAAGATCCATTAACCCCAACCACCGGGCCCCAGACCGGGACCGGTCCATGGATCATTTTGTACCAGGCCGCAAAGAATGAATAATCGTGATTAAAATATATATATAAATATGTTTTTGCTTCCGGGTGTCTTATTTTGAAAGACAACCACTTCCGCCCTCGCCTAACTTCCGCGCTAAAGCTAAGAAACTCTTTATTATTGGGGAATAATTGATTTTGCCGGTCCTTGAAAAAGTGTTTCTGCGTGAAACTGATCCCTGGTACAAAAAAAGTTGGGGACCACTGCATTAACCTTTTGCATTTAAGATTCAGTGTTGGCAAATTGAAACTAGCCCCAATTCTTTTGAGTGCAGTTCAGGTCCAATAAGCAAACAACCAGTCATTAAAAATTTAGCATAAAAAAAATGCTTTGAGGCCTTTCAGCCCATTCCACACAGCATTCTTGAACTGCCGCTTCACTGAAGCCATACAATGCACGCGAAAGCAATCTCTTCAGAGATTAACAGGCATACCAATAAATAGAACTAAACACCAGAGAAGCATTTTTATGGTACTGGAAAATTGTAACAATCTAAATTTGTTGTTGGAGAAAATTATTTACTAAAAAGTGTCATTTTTTTTCCTACTGAACATTATACGTAACACATGCTGCAAGCATCTATAAATAAAAAGGAACAATAAATGTTGTTATATAACTTTTGCTTCATAATGACAATTTCTTCACTTATATTTTTCACAAGTCACAAAAATAATGGTCAGCTAATCTTGGTCTCTTTGGCTTCGTATAAAATTTTCACAGTACAAAGTTTGGCCTGATTTCTGAAAATTAAAGAAAAGTTGTTGTTACTATTATTTAAACTTGTTTGCTGCTTGACTTCCAAAAATTCTGGAATGTATGCTTAATCCAATTGGAGAAGATTGTACAAAATAAAATCTTAAACCATGGAAATAAAACTATTATGCATATGAATAAGTTTTACTTATTGTGTATTTATGAATTATATTTTTAAATCTTACAGATAACATTCTAAGTGGAAATTATCTCTAGACAACTGAAGTTTTAATCAAGGCCTTTCAAATACCTTACATATGAGATTGAGGATTTGTCATCTTTTATTGTGAATTGTCCAGTGATATACATTTCTGACTGATAGTCTTCTGATTTCACTTCTCTTTTTTTTTTTCATCTCTGATTAAGGTGAATAATCCCAAATTCAAAATTAATGAAAGGTCTGTGAGAGATAGTCAACCAGGACATGTCAGGGACAAGCAAGCTGCTTTTCTTTTATTTTCATATAGGTACAAATAAATAAATACATGCAGGGCAAACTTTAGGTTCAGGCCAATTAGGCACTAGCCCAGGACACCAAAGTAGCAACACGGCCTCTCCTTCAAGTCATTCGAAAAATGCAAATTTTCACATTCGCTGGAGGTAGTGCCATTAGTCATTGTCATCCAGCTATCCTCGTGCTGGATCTGGATACGGATAGATAAATCCAAGTTGTTAGCTCTGTTGGATGAGAATCATACTTTGACATTATCAGAAATGTTGCCTAAACCTCCTGTCCAAAGCACTCAAGATACTTCATCACTGAAGTTACATAAAAGCCAACAAGGAAAAGCAGATTAGAAACTCGGAGAAAATTGTACGTAAAAGAATTTTGAAATATGAAATGTGGACGCTTTTTTGAGCTTTAAAAAAATTAAAAGATCATTGCTCAATAGAAGATTTAAATGATGGTAAATCTGATTTATATCATTAAATATATTTAAAGTTAACAGTGCTGATTCTTGAAACTTAAGATGGACAAAATATTATCGGTGTCATAAGCAGGACCTGAGTCTTTCTGAAATGCAATATTCATGGCTATTTCTGTGAACTAGAATAATTATTTAGATGCTCCTCAGTGGTTTATGTTATGGTATTTCTTTGTCTTCCTTCTCATTTCATGGTAACTACATTTACCATTATAGTTTTGGTAAATTACCATTTATAGTTTACCATTTATAGTTTTTTTTATAATACTACATATAAAACTACATTACCATTTATAGTTTTACCATTATAGTTTTGCAATATAGCAAAATTACAGTTTATGGGAATGTTTCCACAATAATGATCTAGATAAATTCTAACGTATTGCAATACATTATTGCATCAGCTAACTGATCATTATTATAGGTAACAATTGTGAGAATTAATTAAGACCTGCCATAGAATTCCTGCATTAAATTCCCTACTAAAGAAGATATGTAAAACATGCAACTTTATTATTTATTCAGAGCGATTGATTCTATCCAAAATAAATAGGAATTTTTTGCATTCATGGATTACATTCCTATAAGAACCACATATACTTTCTGAAATGCAACAGTACTTTCATGCTTTATGATGATATTGCATAGATGCCCTATGTCTCTTTCAGATATGACTTATTTGTAATTTAGAAAGAGTTAAAATGTGAGGTGATAGGGGTTAAGTTTTTCTTTCTCCCTCCTCATTTCATGGTGAACTTCATTTCAAAAGCAAAATCTTTCCAGTCTATTATTTTATATCTTCACTTAGATGATTACAAGATGCACTTTAAAACAAAGATACGAATGACACATAGTTTGTAACGTTTAAGCAAAATAGTATTGGTGGTAATTTCAGTTTCTATTGATGTATTTTTATTTGATTTGCCTGCTTTTCTGTTTGTTCTGCTTTTGTTTATTTCATAACAGGGATTGGTCAAGGAGTACCAGTGGTGGCCCTCATTGTAGAAGGTGGACCCAATGTCATTTCCATCGTCCTGGAATATCTGCGTGATACACCCCCAGTTCCAGTTGTAGTATGTGATGGGAGTGGCCGAGCATCTGACATCCTTGCATTTGGTCACAAATACTCAGAAGAAGGAGGGTAAGTTTTTTAGCAGAACATTGTATTTATATAAATCTTTCTTTGCAAACTCAGTCATTTTCATATTTAAATATTTCAGAAATAGCAAAAGCACAATCATTTTTCTTATGTACCGCCTGTTTGAAAGGTCCATACTAGGTTCAGTTTAACTCTATTCCAAAGACTATAGTTTTAACTCAGATGCACTATATTCACACACCCACAACTTACGGTTATTCTTCTTAGAATAAGCAGTATCAAGTGTTCTCCTTTAATATCTTAAATGTCTATTTGTTGAAAGATACAAACATTCAGACTTAGTGCATTAATAAGAAAGGAGCAGATGTGCCAAAATCTTTGAAGAGATTATTACAGTGTTCCAAAAGGAAGCTAAATAAAGCAGTGCTTGGGAAACATCTTTAGCCATAATCTTCATCTTTATCCTTATTCTCCTGATACATTTTAATGTCCCATGCTCATACGTTTTTCACAATCTAAACCATATTGTCAAAATTATTGTGCAGATATGCACGGAATATTCGCCTGCTACATTGCAGATCAATGTGAGACTGATGCTCTTTATTTTCTGCAAATATGTTTGTTGTTTGTTTCCTTTCGTTGTTTCTGTATCCTCCCTGACCTTCTAGCCCTAGAGAACATGAAACTTGGAAGAAGATGAAGAAAGTTGCAAAATGTAAAGGAGAAAAAAAGGATGAGGAGAAGATTAATTAAAATCATAATCCATTGTACTGACTAATCTTATCAGCAAAATGTATTTGAACAGCAGCTTAAATCTGGCAGCATCTACCATTTTCCTCAGAAACAAAACAAAATAAAACAAAACTTGAAATTATTTAGAGACAGTTTACTAAATAATTTATAATTGGACACAGACCAGATTCCCAAATGCATCTGGTCATTGCAGTTTAGCAGGAATCATAGCTGAAAGACTGCAGTGCAATTTAGTGTGGAAAAACTTATCTTGTCTGACACAGCACATCAGTTCAAAAGAGATCTGCCATCTGTTTCTATTGGATCTCCCATAGCAAAGAAAGCAGGTATTATGTGAAGAATGTTTTGTTCTCAGGTCTAACTTAAAACCAGTCTGTCAAATGAAAGAATGAATTTTTGCAGGCATCAGTCCTGCAAACTGTAACCCCTAAAGGGTTTGGGAAAGGTCTAACTGAATATATATTCTGCTGGATCAAAAGATTAATATTCCAGTAGCTAAAGTAAGAATATTTGCCATTCTCCATTTTAATTTACATCTGCTACTAATATCCACAAAATTTTCATAGTTCAGACCCAAATATATCTCAAAAAGAATCCAAGGAATATTTTTAAATATTCCTTTTCTTTCTGTTAAAATGCATTTTGTTATCACAAGGGATTGATTTTGTTCTGTATAAAATGGTTTACTCCAAATGTGTCAAATATGATTGGCCAGAAAGGCAGGCATGGGATTGGTTCACTAGGAACCAATCCAAAAGAGCTGCCAAAAGGCGGCAAAGTCAAGTAATTGTCATTGGTTACAAGCCGGCAGGCAAGCCGTATATAAAGGTTGCTGCGGCTTGAGCCAAACTGTTCTGTTTGCGATAACTGTTGAAATAAAGACTTTTGCTGTTGGAACCCGGTCTACCTCGCGTTTTTCCAGATGGAACACTGACGACGAGGATGGGATCGTCCTAAAACATGAGACTGTGCACGCGGCGAATTGAAATCCAGGCTTGAAGCAATGGCTGGAAATAATGCACCGCCCGCACCCTTCAATCCCAATGAAGAGTATTGGGAATCTTACGTAGACCGTTTTCAAATGTACTTAGAAAGCAATGAGATGGAGGAGATCTCAGACCAGCATAAGAGGACTGTTTTCCTAACGCATTGTGGACCAACTGTGTTCAAGACGGCCAAACCATTGGCGAAGCCCAGAGACGTAAAACAAATGATCTGGCCCGAACTCCAGCAGATGCTAAAGGCCCACTATGCACCAGTAGTGTCAAATCTCATCAAACAGCACGAATTCTACCGAAGGGACCAAAAAGAAGGCGAGACCATCGCTGACTTTGTGACAGCCCTCTGACAACTGGGGGGAGCGTGCGAGTTCCTGAACTTAGATGAAGCCATACGAGATCTAGTGGTACTAGGCTTAAAAGACTCTAATTTACAAAGTAAATTGCTAAATAAACCCAACATAACAGTGGCTGAAGCAATCGCGGAAGCCACAGCCACAGAAACTGCAAAAAAGTCAGCGGCCACTATGAAACAAATGAATGTGAATAACGACGAAACGATCCTAGCCAGAGGAAAGAAGCAAGTTCCCGCCACCACACATCACGAAGATTTTGATGAAACATCAGAATCCGAAGATGATGATAAGGTCCACCGCCTGTACTCCAACAAAAAAAGGTGTGAAAAAAGAAACTGGCGGGAATATGCAGGCTGCGGAGAAAACCACCCTCAAGCCGATTGCAGATTTCTTGATGCCATCTGCCGAGCTTGCAAGAAAAGGGGACACATCGAGAAAGTCTGTAGGAATCGCAAAAATAACAGCCCTAACAGACGCAGAAGCTCTCCTCCACAAGCCAAATTGAAACAAGCCGAGAGAAAGTGTGAGCGCAACAAACGAGCCAGTAACCGAGAAAAGACCCATCAAACTGTCACTATCGGAAGCGCTCAGACGGAAAGCGGGAGAAAAGTCAAAATCATCGTAAAAATTGAAGGTAGCCCCTGTGAGATGGAAGTCGATTCAGGGTCTTTCCTGTCAATGGTGTCGTGGGACACAATCAGACAACTGGTCCCAAATATCAAACGAAAAGAACTCCAGAAACAAAAATTAACTCTGAAGGACTACCAGGGGAATCGAATTCCTGTGGTAGGTCTAGGACATTTCCGAGTCGCCTACAAGCAGCACGTCGAAGTCCTGCCTCTAACAATAGTCAATCAAGACCGAACCAGCCTCCTAGGCATCGAATGGTTCGCACCATTGGGCATCGGAATGACCGGAGTGGACCGAGTAGCCACAACCGACTGGGAAGAAAGCCTGATTCACGAGTTCCAGCATGTTTTCGATGGCACCCTAGGCAGGTACTGGGGGACCCCAATTTCCTTTAGTTTAAACCCCCAGGTGGCCCCTAGAAGATTAAAGTCCAGACGAGTTCACTTTGCGTTAAAAGCAAAAATGGAGGAACAATTGAATACATTAATTGACCAAGGGGTCTTGGAACCAATTGACCATGCTAGACGGGAGACGCCAATAGTAAAACCGGTTAATTCTGATGGGTCGGTACGCATCTGTGGAGACTACAAGGCTACCCTGAACCATGCGCTGCAACAAAGCGCATACCCTGTGCCAGTCGTACAACATTTGTTACACTCACTTGGGGGAGGAAAAACTTTTGCCAAACTAGATTTAGCACAAGCATACCAACAGCTTCCAGTAGACCCATTAACAGCCGAGGCACAGACAATAGTAACTCACAAAGGGGCATTCAAGTGTAATAGACTTCAATTTGGAGTAAGCGTTGCCCCAGGCATTTTCCAAAGCCTCATGGAACGCCTATTAAATGGAATAAAAGGAGTCATACCATATTTTGACAACGTCTTAATTTTGGCTAAAGATACAACCCAACGAGAAAGAAGACTAAGAGAAGTGCTAACAAAATTTAGAGAATGCGGCCTGAAAGTTAAAAAAGAAAAATGCTGCTTAATGACTGATCGCGTCAAATTTCTGGACTACTTAATTGACGGAGAGCGTATACACCCTACAGAAAAAAAGGTCAAGGCTATTAAAGACGCACCACAGCCAAAAAACAAAATGGAATTGCAGGCATTTTGGGGTCTAATAAATTTCTATAACGTATTCCTCCCCCACAAAGCAACAATAGCAGAACCATTACACCGTTTGCTGGATAAAAAAACTAATTGGACTTGGGGTCATAAAGAACAAAAGGCATTCCAGAGAATAAAACATTTATTAACATCAAACACCGTTCTTATCCAGTTTATAACACACTTCCATTGACGGTCACCTGCGACGCCTCACCATTTGGAGTCGGTGCCATCCTGAGCCACCAATTGCCAGATGGGAGAGAGGCACCCATCGCTTATTACTCACTCTTTCTAAAACAGAACGTAACTATAGTCAACTAGACAGAGAAGCCCTGGCAATTGTTGCCGGAGTGAAACATTTTCACGAATACCTTTATGGAAGAACATTTTTAATTGTAACGGACCATAAACCGTTACGAGGAATTCTGGTGGGAAACAAACCTATACCGAACATTTTATCCCCGTGGATGACTAGATGGTCAGAATTCCTAGCAGCATACTCTTACACATTGACACATTGACCCGGGAAGCAAATCTCCCATACAGACGCATTAAGCCGAACACCGCTGCCGACGACAGAGGAAGACCCGGCGCCAACAATGAACACCCTGCAAATAGAAACATGCCCCGAACTGCCAATATCTGCAAACGATGTCGCCAGGGCCACCGCAAAGGACCCAGTGACTGCCCGCATATTAAACTGGGTAGGTAAAGGCTGGCCGGAAAACCAAAAAACTGAAAACTTTAAACCTTTCTGGACCAGACAGACTGAACTTTCAATTCAAAAAGGCTGTTTATTGTGGGGTGATCGGGTGGTAATTCCTCCTAGACTACAGACTAGAGCGTTGGGCATGCTTCACGAGGGCCACCCTGGTATTGTAAAAATGAAAAGCCTAGCTAGGAGCTATGTCTGGTGGCCTGGTCTCAATAAAGATATCGAATACTGGGTTGCTACTTGTAATAAATGTCAAAAAACCAGACCTTCCCCACCACAAGTACCCATAAGAGACTGGGAGACCCCACGAGGCCCCTGATCTTGGATCCACATTGACTTCACGGGTCCTACTAGGGGGCATACCTTTTTAATTGTCGTAGATGCATACTCAAATTGGTTGGAAGTTGTAGTAATGTCATCTACGACAACCGAGGCAGTCATTAAACAACTTAAAAAACTCTTCGCAACCCATGGATTGCCGGACGTCCTGGTGTCCACAATTAACCACCATACAACGGGCCACAATTAACCACCATACAATTTGAGCAGTACCTAGCCTCCCTAGGTATACACCATGCACTAACCATGCCGGCCCACCCGGCAGCAAATGGTAGGGCCGAGAGAATGGTCAGGTTTACTAAAGAGGGTTTAGAGAAAATGGACCTCGGGGATGTCCAGGATAAAATCAACCGTCTACTCACCCTCCAACATATCACACCCAGCACTGTAACCAACAAAAGCCCAGCGGAATTGTTAATGGGGAGAAAACTTAGGTCACAATTAGATAGGTTAATCCAAATTACACTTTGGAAAGACCCCCCGACTCCTCCAGCCGTTTCCGCATGTTTGAAATCGGAGACCTAGTCTATGCAAAAAATTTCACCGGAGACCCTCTATGGCTTCCAGCCACAATCACACAAATAACAGGCCCTCGGTCCTACCACCTAACCGTAGATGATGGCAAGGAATGGAAGCGGCTCATAGACCAGCTTCGTTCCCGAAATATTGAACGAAATACAAACTCACGATCCCAAATAATAAAAATCGACGAAAACAAAACCAAAGTGTGGGGGGGGAAATACAAGAAAATAATAATAAAGAACTTTTTAAAATAAATCCAGAACATCTAACCAATCAAATAGAGCAAAAAGAAAACTTATGGTTAGATGAGACTTGCGGGAAAAATCCAGACGAAGGGAAACCCGTCCTGGAAGGGGCCAGCCAAGCCAGCTCTACCTGCCCGGGAAAGCCAGGAGGGAGAGGCAAAACCACCGGCCTGAGAAACTCAAGCGGTAGCAAAATGGCTGACTCACCCTTCCAGGCAGTTCCATGGAAAAGAGCCGGAGGGACAGCAACCCCATCCAAACCGGTTGAAATCTCCAGCGAAAATGAACCGCGCAAGTCCAGTAGAGTCAGAAGAAGCCCCACTTACCTGCATGACTACATCACCCACGTAGGACTAAACTAAGGGGGGAGGGGTGTTCTGTATAAAATGGTTTACTCCAAATGTCTCAAATATGATTAGCCAGAAAGGACGGCATGGGATTGGTTCACTAGGAACCAATCCAGAAGAGCCGCCAAAAGGCGGCAAAGTCAAGTAATTGTCATTGGCTACAAGCCGGCAGGCAAGCCGTATATAAAGGCTGCCGCGGCTTGAGCCAAACTGTTCCGTTTGCGATAACTGTTGAAATAAAGACTTTTGCTGTTGGAACCCGGTCTACCTCGCGTTTTTCTGGACGGAACAGATTTGATAATTTAAGAATTATTCCCAGTATGGTCTTTATAAAAAGCATGCCGAGATATTGACAGTCAGGGAGACCTAAATTCTACTCCTGTCTTAGACGCAGAAGCCAAGTGACTTTAGTCTGGTCATTTTTCTTCTCAGCCATAAAAAAAACCAATGGCCAGCCATTTCCAAATATTTTGTCACAAATACTACCTGAGTTTGTCCATATAATTGCTAGAAGTCATGATTTACTCAAAGATGCATATACCTGCATACAAAATTGCTTTGAGATCCTTCTGGCATATCTAGCGGCAAATGAAAGAAACAAGTAATACACACCTCATAAAGGAAATCCCCTCAGTGGCACAAAGAAAACCGATACACATTTCTCATCCCATCTTATATACTCCTAATAAATTACTTTTCAATGTGTCCAATGTTGTGTTACAACAAGTCAAGCTTCAATAGTGTTTGACTGATGCATGTTTATTTTTTTATTTACTTTTCTTTATGAAATATTCATAGCCTATTTTTCTGCTTCAATATCCTGGGACAGCTGACAAATCTATTTGCTTGATATGCTTTATACTGTTATAGATGTCATCTTCAGTCCTTAATATTCTTACCTGAAACAGGTAAATGTGATCTGCAATCCTAAATATGCATATTGATAAAAATATAATGCCACAAATCACTGTTCTTGGGTAGCAACATTATTAAAATGTTGAACCATCCACCAGTGATTCCCTGAACAAAAATACACATGTCCAGTCATTCAGATATCATTCTTAAAATACAAAAGAATAAATCAATTGTTTCATATTTCTTAGTTCCTGACATAACTGAAGTTATGTGGAAGCTTTTTGCGGTTACTAACGTTTCAAGGAAATGTCATTGGAAACATGTTGACTGAAAATAGTAGAAATTGAGTTCCAAAATCTGAAGGAACCCAGTTTAAAGAATACCAAAAACTAGAGAAAGCATGTGTACACACAGACACACAAAAAAGAGACAAACATGCTTGCGTGAATTCCTAATTCAGAAGCATTGAAAATGGAATCAAAGATTCCTGATCCTAAGATATATCTTAACTTATTTTTTAATTCCCAATGCTAGGTCAGATATAGATGTAGATGTAAATGGTGGAATATCCTTTCCATGTATTTGAAAAGAATGTACACAATTACATTAAAAATAACTTTAAGGTTTGTCACTTTATAGTTGTCATTTTCAAATGTTGTCTGCCTCCTTAGGACTTTATCAGTTGTTTACTAAGAATTAGCTGAATTCTGAAGGACAACACTGTCCAAGGCTAATAGATCTGGATAGTTTCTGGAAAAAATGATTCTGTGTCCCGAAATGACTCTAATACTCTCCGACAGCTGTGTATTGCAAAGAAAGATGGGAAAATCTGGTTGAGACCTTTCTTTCAGGGACTTGTTTGCCATTACTCACTTTTTTAATTAAAGGGTCTTTACTAAGACTATGTGGAACCAAAATGCTCCTGTAAAAACAACTGAAAGTAACTTGAAAAAAACTCTTTAAAACTATATGGCATGTATAAATCAGTATGACATTTTCCAGGCAAGTGAAAAAATATGCATCAAATATTTAATTTGCATTTTAAAATAAAAGTTACTGTATAATGGATAGATAGGTGTGATAATCTCCCAATTTCTTTTTTAAAAGTAAAATGCAAATAGAAGGATTTTAATTTTAATTGAGTACCAGCACTGAGGGATAAAGTTCCTAATCCTTTCTGCCAAAGCTATTTTTATTATTAAAATCTAGTCGTAACACAGCTGCTTTCCCATCTGCAGTGGACAAACATATGGATCCCTTTGCTTTTCCCTTCAAGTGAGAAAGCAGATGGAGAGTTAGAAATTTTGGTGACAGAAATAGAAATCAAATTTGATCAACAAGGTTTCTGTTAAATAGAATAATATTTTTTCTACCCTGTTTCTCCAACAATACAGCCTCCCCCAATAGAAAGTCCCAGCATGTTTTATTGGCATGAAATGAAATTAAGTCTTTCCCACCAAATTAAGGCCTATATTAAAACATGCGAAATGGGGGGGAATGGTGGGGGGGCTTGCCGTTAGGAAGTACTTTTGTTGCACACTCGGATATGGTGCTGCCTGCGTTGACCCCAATATAAAGTGCCCCACCAACGCTGAGGTCAACATCCAAGCTGTCGCTGCCCGCCTGTCCGAAGATGCAAGGGGGAGAAATTAAGTCACCCCCAAAGATGCAAGGGGGAGAAATTAAGTCACCCCCAAAAAGACGGCCTAGCCATTTTTTCAGGGCTAAAAAAAAAAAAAAAAAGACCCGGCCTTATTATATGACAAACACAGTAGTTGTTCAAATAATTGTCCACAGTTAAATGTTATATCATTTAATTCCTTTAATCAATAGAAGATGTGGGAAGAGTTTAAATTCACTTATATGAAGCTACTTGTCCACATATAGACTACAAAGAACAGCACAGCACAGCACAGTACAATATAGCATAGTATAGCATAGCATAGCATAACAGATAGTTTAGTGGTTGGAGCACCGCCAAATGATGTGAGAAACTGGGTTTCAATTCTGTTGGTATCTACTTATCAGTAAGAATCCTTGGGCAAAGACCCCCTTCACCTACACTTTACCTATCTCAAATATGAGAGTGACACGAACTAAAGAGTCATGTAACTTCAACATCACCTAAATTAACAAAATGTATGCCAGATTTTGGGGAACCAAGTTAAACTGTCAATAAGTGGACTACTGCAGGAAATCATACAGAGATTCAAGGGAAGCTGGAATTAATGGAATGCTATACAACAATGAGAGGAATACATGAAATATTTGGAGGAACTATGAATGGACAGAAGACATATATAAGGACTATTTACCCAATGCTTTAAAAACGCTTCACCATAGTGTGGAGAAAGCTGTTTTCACAACTTGAGACACACAGCTACATCTGAGACTCAAGAAGACCTGAAAGTACAAGTGGATGTGCAACCAACACCTAAAGGTTGGATGTCACTGCCATGCCCCTCATCACACAGCAGCTGATATGAGGCATAAGATCATGGATAAAAATCAACTCTTGAGACTGTTTACCAAGGCGCAATGGAGAAATATTATCAGATGGTATGCTAGAAGATGCCAATAGAGATAAACCATGCAAAGTGTATTATCACCTGCAGTGCAGCAACCCAGTAATGGCATAGTCACAAACAGCAGACTGTGAACAGTACTGAGTACTACAAGAACATATTGGAGAAAAAGATGACACATAGTACCACTGCAGAGTGGCTGGAGCACCTGAGAGCAGACAAAAGCAACAGGAACCAATTACTATCACAGTAGCAAGCATTCAATAGTGGATCAAGAACATGAAAAGCTGGATAGCACTTGGGCCAGACATGATTCATTCCTACTAACTAAAGAACTTATAACAGCACTTGAACACCTAGTAGCACAGATGAACCAATTGCTAGCAACAGGCTCCCACCTTGATTTGCTCACCGTGTTGATCATGAAAGACCCCCACAAGGGAACAGCACTAGCCATCTGCTGGATTATAATCTGCCTATCTATAATATAATTAGCCCTATCATAGACGCCAAACAACAAGACCATATGAACCAGCACAGCTAAGAAATGCATAGTAAACAATACCAGAGTGTCAAAATATCATTTGCTCCTAGATTTATGTATTTATTTATTTATTTGATTTGTCAATCACTTACAAGATAATAGGTATAAGTATAAACATAGTTGAATACATTGAAATGAATACATATAAGAAAAATAAAATGAAACAATAGGACAGGGATGGTAGGCACGTTGGTGCGCTTATGCATGTCCCCTACAGACATCTTAGAAAAGGGTGAGGTCAATAGTAGACAGTCGAAGGTTAAAGTTTTTGGGTTTTGTGGAAGAAACCACAGAGTCAGGTAGAGTATTCCAAACATTGACCACTCTGTTGCTGAAGTAATATTTCCTGCAATCAAGTTAACCTTGAGTTTGTATCTATTGTGTGCTCTTGGATTGGTTGAAGCTAAAGTATTTATTGACAGGTAGGACATTGCAATGTATGATTTTATACACTATACTTAGATCTGCTGAAAGATGGCATAGTTCTAGATTTTCTAGGTCTAGAATTTCAAGTCTGGTGGCATAAGGTATTCTGCAATGAGTAGAGGAGTGGAGAATTATTCTGGTGAAATATTTCTGGACTTTCTCAACTGTGTTAATATCAGATACGTAATGTGGGATCGAGCAGTTATCCAAGAATCAAGTTCTTGACAGACCAATCTGAGCATAGCTTAGATTGACTACAGCAAAGTCTATGACTCAGTGTCACCCACATAGATATGTGAATGCTTGGTACAATACAAAATCAATTAAGGTTTCTTCTTAAAGCAGTGGGACTATGAAAGACAACACTGGAAGTCAAATCAAGATAGCTTGAACAAGTGGCCATCAAGTGCAGCATATACTAAGTTCATGCACTGTCCCTGCTGCTGTTCTACATAGGCTTGAACCTCCTCAGCCAGATAATTACAAAGAATGGATACAGATACAAGTTCAAGAGTGGAACTACCATCAGCATCTCTTCTACAACTCTCTATATGTTAAGAGTGAACAAAACATTGACTTGCTAATCAACTTGATATGGATCTACAGAAAGGACATTGGAATCATTCAGACTGGAAAACTGTGACCTGATGGTAGTAAAGAAAGGAAATGTTATTAAGACTGAGGGAGTAGAACTGGCTCAGGAATTCTGGGAATTGAAGTCCACAGGCCATAGTTCCCCATCTCTGATTAAAAACAATATGTAATTGCTGTTACACTGATTGAAATTAGAGATTACTGAGCTACTAACTTATTATATATCAGTGGAAAACTATCAAAGTAACATAGCCACATTTTATTTAAAAAAGTAATTTTAAAAAAATAATAATGAAAGGATTAGTGCAAAATAACTTTAAAGCTGGGAGGGGTACTTTTCAGCAGAAAAGCTTAACTAGCATATATATCAAGTCCAGGATAAGTAACAGCAAGTTTAATATTATCCTAAAATGCAAGACACAGAATATAATCTTAAATTACAAGGCCAGTTTTGCTTAACATTATGAAATCTGTCTAAAACCATTTCACCACAACAGTGTAGTTGAATCAATTATTATTGTCACTAGTTACTGAATGTTTTCAAATACAGACTGGATGGCATAAGTATTTTAATTTGGATTTCTGCCTTGGTTGATGGCTTAAATGACCCCATTCAAGTCTATAAATCTTAAACTCAAGAGGTCATGAGAATAATCAATCAACACTATCAAAGAACAGAAAAAAGGTTGATATAATTCATTGGAAAGATAGTCTAAATAAGTACAAAAATAAACAGTTTTTATATTATAAACAAAAAGAAGTTTTCTTAGAAATGTATTATCTGTAATTAAGACTAAAATGTTTAAAATAATTTAATAAATCAGAGGCAATAAATTCTGAAGATAATTTCTTTGATATATTACAAGAAGATTAAAAGAATTATAAATTAGAATAAGTGATTGCAAAGAAGTTTAAGAAATTATTTCATAATGTGTCCATTCCAGAAGATGTGGCAAATATGCAGAATATTATTTTCATTAAGGGAATCTAAGGAACTGAGATGACAAGTTCAGAAAACACACGAGGTAGGCCGGGTTCCAACAACAAATACTTTATTCTTTAACTAGTCAGTAAATAGGAACACTTGGCTGAAGCCGGGGCCAGCCTTTTATACAGGCTGGCTTGCCTGCTTGTAGCCAATGGCAGTTGCTTAAATTTGCCGCCTTTCAGCAGCTCTTTGGATTGGTTCCTAGTGAACCAATCCAATGCTTAGTTTATTTGACCAATCAGGTTTGCAGATTTGGAGTCACCCAATTTACATATAGAACACCCCTCCCCTCTTAGTTCAGTCTTACGTGGTGACGTAGTCTCGCAGGTAGGTGGGGCTTTTCCAGACTCGACTTGACTTGCGCGGTTCATTCTTAGTGAAGACTTCAACCGGTTCGGATGGGGCTGCTGTGTCGTCCGTTCTTCTCCCTGGAACCGTCTGGAAGGGTGAGTCAGCCATTTTACCGCCGCCTGAGTTTCTTAGGCTGGTGGTTTTGCCACTCCCTCCCGTTTCCTCCGGGCAGGTCGAGCTGGCCTGGCTGGCCCCTTCCGATGGGCTCTTCACGCAAGTCTCTCCAAACAGTGAGTCTTTCATTTGCTCTTTTTGTTCATATGTTTCATTGGTTTTATTTTTTAACGGTTCTTTATTTAATTCTCGCATTTCCCCCCCCACCTTAGTTGGCAATTTGTCGGTTTTTTCGACGAGTGGTTGTATGTCTGTGGTTCTTTCTATATTTCGGGATCGAAGCTGGTCTATGTGCCGCTTCCATTCCCTGCCATCATCTACTGTTAACCGGTAGGATTTGGGGCCTGTTATTTGGGTAATTTGTCCTGGTAGCCATACTGGGTCCCCAGTGAAGTTTTTGGCATAGACTAAATCACCAATTCCAAATTTTCTAAACTGTGTAGAGGAGTCGGGGGGGTTTTCTGGCGTGAATTCTGGGTGCAATCTATCAAGGTGTGACCTTAGTTTTCTCCCCATGAGTAGCTCTGCGGGGGACTTGTTGGTTGTGGTACTGGGTATTATGTGCTGGAGTGTGAGCAATCGGTTAATTTTTTGCTGTACATCTCCAGTGTCCATTTTTTCTAACCCTTCCTTTGTAAATCGGACCATTCTCTCTGCCCTACCGTTTGCAGCCGGATGGGCCGGTGCGTTAGGGCATGTCAAATACCTAGGGAGGCTAGGTATTGTTCAAAGTGTAGGCTGGTTAGTTGTGGTCCATTATCGGACACGAGGACGTCCGGAATGCCATGGGTGGCAAAAAGGCTGTCCAGTTGTTTTATTACTAATTCAGTTGTTGATGGCATAATTTTTACTTCTAACCAGTTAGAATAGGCGTCTACAACAATCAGAAAGGTATGTCCTTTAGTTGGACCAGCGAAATCGATGTGGATTCGTGACCAGGGGCCCCGTGGGATTTCCCAATCTCTAATGGGTGCTTTGGGTGGGGATGGTCTAATTGCTTGACATTTGTTACACGAGGTTACCTATCAATACCGGGCCACCAGACATAACTTCTAGCAAGGCTTTTCATTTTTACAATCCCTGGGTGACCTTCGTGTAGCATACTAAGTACCCTAGGTTGTAGTTTGTTAGGAATAACCACCCGATCACCCCACAGTAAACAACCTTTTTGAATAGAAAGTTCGGTTTGTCTGGTCCGGAAAGGTTTAAAGTTTTCAGTTTTTTGATTTTCCGGCCAGCCTTTACCTACCCAGTTAAGAACACGGGCAGTCAAAGAGTCTTTTTCGGTGGCTCTGGTGACATCATATGCTGATATGGGTAGATCGGGGCAAGTCTCTATTTGTAGTGCTGTCATCGCTGGTGCCGGGTCTTCTTCAGTCGCTGGCAAGGGTGCTCTGCTTAAAGCGTCCGCATGTGAAATCTGTTTCCCCGGTTGGTGTGTCAGAGTGTATGAGTAGGCTGCTAGGAACTCTGACCATCTAGTCATTCTTGGGGAGAGGATATTTGGTGTAGGTTTGTTTCCCGCCAAAATTCCTATTAGCGGTTTGTGGTCTGTTATAATTTGAAAAGTTCGCCCGTATAGGTACTCGTGGAAACGTTTCACTCCTGCGACAATTGCTAGTGCCTCTCTGTCCAATTGGCTGTAATTCTGCTCGGTTTTAGATAAAGTCCTCGAATAATATGCGACGGGCGCTTCTCTGCCATCAGGTAGTTGGTGGCTTAGGATGGCACCTACTCCGAATGGGGAGGCGTCGCAGGTCACTCTTAAGGGCAGTGTGTTGCTAAATTGAATGAGAACGTTTGATGATGTTAGCAAGCTTTTAATTTTTTGGAAGGCTTGCTTTTCTCTGTAACCCCAAGTCCAAATTGCTTTTTTGTCTAAAAGACGGTGCAATGGTTCTGCTATAGTGGCCTTATTTGGCAGGAATACATTATAGAAGTTAATTAGTCCTAAAAAGGCTTGTAATTCGGTGTTGTTTTTTGGTTCTGGTGCATTTTTAATCGCTTTAATCTTTTTGTCTGTAGGGTGTATACCCTCTCCATCTATTAAATAGCCCAGGAATTCGACGCTATTCTTAATTAGGCAACACTTTTCTCTTTTCTCTTTTCACTTTGAGGCCAGATTCTCTGAACTTAGTTAGTACTTCTTTGAGTCTGTTTTTTAATTGGGTTTCATCTTTGGCTGAGATCAGGACGTCGTCGAAATATGGTACGACTCCTTGTATGCCATTTAGGAGGCGTTCCATTAGACTCTGGAAAACGCCTGGGGCCACACTCACTCCAAATTGGAGTTGGTGACATTTGAATGCGCCCTTATGTGTGACTATAGTCTGTGCTTCAGCAGTTTCTGGGTCCACTGGGAGCTGTTGATAGGCTTGTGCTAAGTCAAGTTTAGCAAAAACTTTTCCTTTTCCCAGGGAGTGAAGCAAATGCTGAACTACAGGCACCGGGTATGCGCTTGGTTGTAATGCGTGGTTCAGGGTAGCCTTATAGTCACCACAGATTCTAACGGACCCGTCGGGTTTGACCGGTGTGACTATAGGTGTTTCCCACTTGGCATGGTCCACAGGTTCTAACACCCCTTGGACTATTAATTTGTCCAGCTGTTCCTCTATTTTTGCCTTTAGTGCAAAAGGAACTCGCCTGGCTTTTATTCTTTGTGGGGCTATTTGGGGGTTTAGACTGAAAGAAATGGGATTTCCCCGATACTTGCCAAGTGAGCCGTCAAAAACGTCCTGGAATTCTCGGATGAGGTCGTCTTCCCAGCCGGTTGTAGTCACTCGATCGATCCCGGTCATCCCGATGGCCAATGGCGCGAACCATTCGATGCCCAGGAGGCTTGGTCTGTCTCGGTCGACTATGGTCAGCGGTAGCACCTTGATGTGTTGTTTGTAGGCGACTCGGAAATGTCCCATGCCGACTACAGGGATTTGGTTTCCCTGGTAGTCCTTGAGAGTTAGGTGCTGCTTCTGTAATTCTTTGGGTTTGATACCTGGGACTAGCTGTTTTATTGTGTCCCACGATACCATGGAGAGGAAGGACCCCGAGTCCACTTCCATCTTGCAGAGTTTTGCTTTGATTTTTACACTGACTTTAACTTTCTTCCCGCTTCCCATCTGAGCGCTCATCATAGTGACAGTTTGGTGTGTATTGGCTCGCTTCTCTTGTTGCCACTTTCTCTCAGTTTGTTTAGGCTCAGCTCGTGTTGGGGAATTTCTGCGTCTCGTTGGGCTGTAGCTTTTTTTGTTCCTGCAGACTTTCTCGATGTGCCCTAGTTTCTTGCAATGCCTGTAGATGGCATCGAGAAATCTGCATTCGGCTCGGGAATGGTTTCCTCCGCAGCCAGCGGACTCCCACCAATTCCTTCTTTCGCGCTCTTTTCTGTTCGTGAGCAAATGGTGGATCTCGTCGTCTTCTTCGCTCGATTCAAATGTTTCGCCAGACTCTTCATAGTGGCTTGTGGTGGCAGGCTGCTTTCTGTCTTTGGTTGGGTTTGTTTCTTCGCTGTGTGTGTTCATCTTTTTCATTGCGATGGCCGATTTTTTCGCGGCTTCAGCGGCTGTGGCTTCCGTGATGGCTTCGGTCACAGTGATGTTGGGCTTATTGAGTAATTTACTCTGTGCGGTTGAGTCTCTCAGACCCAACACCACGCGATCCCTCATCGCTTCATCAATGTTCAGGAAATCACACTCACCCCCTAATTGTCTAAGGACAGCAATGAAATCGGCGACGGTCTCTCCCTCTCTCTGGTCTCTGTGGTAAAATTCGTGTCGCTTTATTAAGTTTGACACCATCGGAGCGTAGTGTGCTTTGAGGATTCTTTGCAATTCTGGCCACATTAGTTGTTTAACATCTCGGGGCTTCGCAAGGGCCTTTGCCATCTTGAAAACCGTTGGCCCGCAGTGAGTCAGGAACACAGCTCTCTTGCGTTGCTCTGAAATGTCTTCCATTTCATTGCTCTCCAAATACATCTGGAAGCGATCTGCATAGGAATCCCAATCCTCTTCTTTGGGATTGAAGGGTGCGGGCGGTGCGTTGTTTCCAGGCATCTTGGTTGTCATCTGGACTTCTTATCACCGCGTGCAGGTTTTTTCGTTCAGGACGATCCCATCCTCGTCGCCAGTGTTTTGTTCAGAAAACACACGAGGTAGACCGGGTTCCAACAACAAATACTTTATTCTTTAACTAGTCAGTAAATAGGAACACTTGGCTGAAGCTGAGGCCAGCCTTTTATACAGGCTGGCTTGCCTGCTTGTAGCCAATGGCAGTTGCTTAAATTTGCCGCCTTTCAGCAGCTCTTTGGATTGGTTCCTAGTGAACCAATCCAATGCTTAGTTTATTTGACCAATCAGGTTTGCAGATTTGGAGTCACCCAATTTACATATAGAACAACAAGAGTCCCAAATTCTAGATCATCTTGAGCAATTGAAAATCAACAGATAACGATCCGATGTTTTTAAAATTTCAAATGAGCAATTGCTTGTAGGTCCCTAATTTGGAATTATTAAAGTGAATAATTAGGAAAGAAATAAAAATCAAAACTCCTATTATCATACTCTGTTAAAAAAACTATGTCATGTGATCACAGTACTTTTTATTCCTATAATTTTTGTCATTAGATTTCAAGTAGAATATTGTAAGACAGAAACAATGTAAGACAGACAATCAATTATAAAATATGTTTGTCATGTTTTGTGTCACCTGCAAATAAAGAAGAGATACTAGTAGATATTTCATTGGAAGCCTTTCAGCTATATTTTTTATACTCCTTTCTGTACTATTTGCTGGGAAACATAAATGATGGGGTTTCTTTATACTTTTCACAATAAACTTTTCAAATGGGAAGACAGATGTTTCAAAGTCTCAGTTTCTCAGCTAGACTTAAATAGAAATAAGATTGGCTTATCTTGTAGATTTTTCTCATAGTATTATTAAATATTTAATTAATAGCATTAATAAACATTACAGTTTTGAATATAATAAACATCTTGTAAATTTTATAGCTCCTGAAAAAAAAATAGTGCTTCTTACTTTGAAAAAAATACTGGGGGTAACTTTGAACTTAAAAAGTGACTGCATTTAGTTAATGTAATTAAGAAATATCTGAAACTGATAAACTGTGCTGATATATGAATGACTAATATCTGCCACCGAATTGGAATTGTCCAGCAAATCTTTATTGGTAAATTCATTAAGATGGGGCCTCTTCAAAATGTTTGAATTTCTTTTTTCCAGGCTGTTTGCATGATAACCTAGTTGTGAAGTAAGGCAAGACAAAAATACTATAGTATACTATAGTAATCAACAAAAGAATTGAAATAACAAAGCAACATACCAGAGCAAGATGTAAACCGGATATTAATCAAGCAGGTTCACCAGTCACTTTGGCTCAGTGAAGAACCATTTTAAGGCCTTCCTAAAGAGTCAGAATCATAAAGAACTTGTGGGAAATGTTCTTCCACACAGCACAGTCAACCCAGGATTTCATTGCCTTCTTGACAGCCATGGCTTTGTCTCAAATAATAATGCACAGGTTGTCTCCCACCCTCAATTTCTGTCTCGGTGCTATTTTGTCATGGTCTCATAGTATCATCTTCTCTGAAAGGCAAGGGAGCAGAACTGGAACCAATCAAATATCCTGATATTAGGTGCCATGACAGAAAAGGCTCCATTCCTTGCTCTGACGAAATGGCAGTCCTTAACAGACAGACTTCTGCTTTACTTAATGGGACAGAGTCATAGGATTCCTTCCTTCCTTCGTTCCTTCCTTCCTTCCTACCTTCCTACCAATAACCAGATTAACCCAGATTCAATAGACACAAAGCAGTAAAAATGTGGACAATTTATTGGGTTTTTGTATCTCCCCTCAGTGATGGGAGCATGGGCGAGCCTTTTATTTTAAAATAGAAAAACTTACAAATAAAAGAAATGATAAATGCTTTAAAATGAAACTATTCTCTATTTTCACCATTGCCTATAAATGGCTTTAGTTTCCACTGTTCCGTTTCTTTTCTGCACAAGTCTTTGTCTTCTTCTTTTCTGCTTGTTTATTCCTAGCTGAGGTTCTTGATTCTTTGCTCTTTTTCTAAACCTTTTCTCCTTTTGAAAGAAACAACTTGAAATTTACCTCACACCACTCACATGATTCAGGATTGTGTATAAAAGGATAATAGACTAAAAATGATCAGAATCCATTCACTTCATTAAAATCAGCATGAAATTAATTTAAAAACAGAAAGTCACCCATTATTTGTAGCTAGATGTCAAATATTTCTGGAAAGTATAATTATAAGTATCATAGATGCCAGAAGCAAAGGGGCCCAGCACATCACAGGCAGTGGTGGGATTCATTTTTCTTTTTTTACTACTGGTTCTGTGGGTATGGCTTGGTGGGTGTGACAGGGGAAGGTTACTGTAAAATCTCCAGTCAGAGGTTGGGTTTGCCAGTTCTCTAAACTACTCAAAATTTCTGCGACCAGCTCTCCAGAACTGGTCAGAAACTGCTGAATACCACCTCTGATCTCAGGGGATTACTTGTTCCACAGAATCACACCTTTTTCTCCAAGTAAAATGCTCGCACCCTATTTAAATGGGCCTAACCAGATGAATTTACCGATTATTTTATTTATATTATTGCTTGGTACTGTTTTAATTGCAGTCGTGCTGGCTTAGAAATTCTGGGAGTTGAAGTCCACAGGTTGTAAACTTGCCATAGTTACTCACGACTGTGTATACAAAGTTCTGTGTGCATATATTAAGCAAATTATCTGCCCTTTTTCTCCATCTCTCACTGTCAGAGTTCCAAAATAAGCTGAGCGTATACTGGAAGTTTCAGCTGAGCCTGGAGGTGGTTCTGATATTAGATGCCCTCCTCCAAGGTTAGAGCTGTCTTTCTGACCACAAAGAGAGAAATCTGAAAAATCCTTTGGTTTCTGAGATAGCCTACCAGACCCAGTTGTATTGCAGTTCATTCCAGGGAGGGATTGTTTTGTTTTGTTTTGTTTTTTCATCTCATGATCTAGAAATTGAAACCAAGTCTGTAAAGAAACAGCAGGTCATTTTTCAAGCATTTTTTAATCTGTTTTTTTCTGCCTTTTGTTTTACAGAATGACTGTAATCATATGAAACACAACAGTACATTCTTTCCTCCCAGGCAGAACAGCATATGTGCCATTCTTCAAGTGTGAAATGGGGGAAAAGTCAAAATGGGTCTAAATATACAATTTATTTTTCATTTTAAAACAAGAAACAGAAAGTGCATTTTTAGCCTTTATGCTTATGAAACCATGCAGGCAAAGCTTTGATGAAATCTCAGAGATCAGATTTCTAGTCCTCAGCTCTTCATGCCCCCCACCACCAATCATTAATAGAAGCAAACCAAATTATGCAAAGGAACAAGCACTGCAGAATAAATGTTGTTAGACAAGAGAAATTAAATGCTCTTGATGTTTTGATATTACACTTAGAGTGACTTAATTCATAATTTTAAAAGTTTTTCTGATTGGTGAATGTTTAGATGCTGTCCTTTTTAAATTTCAGGCTTATCAATGAATCTCTGAGAGACCAATTACTTGTTACTATCCAGAAAACATTCACCTACACTCGGACACAAGCTCAGCACCTCTTCATAATCCTTATGGAATGCATGAAAAAGAAGGAACTGGTAATGCAAATGTACTTAGTAGCATAATGTTCATATTGGTCTGTCATGTGAAAAATGTTTGAAACTTGGCTTTCTACACTCATTTCAAACATAATTTCAGGCCTCGATTGCACAACACATGGCTAAGTCAAAATTATATTGTCTCAAAATTATAATTTAAAATCAATATTTGAAAAGTGGGTTTGTATATCTTGGTCCTGTGCAATCCTTGTTCACCTTACCCTAAGTTAATGTTAATACTGAATAACACTAAATTAAGTATGTTCAATTACAGTTGAAGGAAGCCAAAGGGAATTTATGTACTTGAGCCACAATCATGAACATTTAACTTAGAAGGACTAAAAGAAGCATTCCTTGATCTCAGCCAAGACTCTTGGGAGGCCTCTAAAAAGCACAGTGGAATGGCTGTTGGCTGTGGCTACCCACTTTTGTCTTACAACAAACAGTATTATTTGTTTGATTAAAGCTGCTTGTGAATATGAAAACTTAATTAATGTTGAAAATGATATTAAGCACCTGTTTGAATTTGAAAACCCTAAAGATAAAATGCTCACCAGTCACTCTCTTGTCATTCATGTATGAGCAATTACATAAGTCTGGATTTGCATTTCTGTTGTTCCTCTATTTTTACCTTATGTTTACATTTTATATTACAGCTCTTTTGCAGTGCAGTTGGCTTCTGTTGATTAAGGAGCACCATTCTGTTAAATTTTTATGCTTATATAAATTTAGGTGGCAGATGTATAAAAATTCATGTTCAGAAATTAAGAGGACTATTGAATCCCAGGGGGATGTCACCATATTAATGGAAGTACAAAATAAAAAAACACATTTTATTAGACTCCAAATAAAGGGAAACAAAAACATTGCACCTGTATTTGGTATGTATGAGATACATGTTTTCTCTTTTCTAAGAAAAAAGTTCCAGTTTTGATTTCCGAAGTATTGTTAACAAAGTCCCATTTTAAAAAGAAATTGTGTTAATAAATTACAGATGTTTTTTCATCTATATGTCACAACTAGTGGGAATATATAAGGAAAATGTTAAGTCAAATTTGGCCCATCACAATGTTAATTGTAAATCTGAATTGGCTTCCTTTTTTCATTTCAAAAAATTCAGAACCCATGACTGAGCAAGATGTGATGCTGAACTGTGGAAGTGGTTGAGGGCTTTATTATAATTAACAGCAGGCATGGATTGATTTTAATTAATTAATTATTTATATCCCACCTTTATTATTTTTATAAATAACTCAAGGCAGTAAATATACTTTCTTCCTCCTATTTCTTTCCTCCTCCTATTTTCCCCACAACAACCTTGTGAGGTGGGTTGGGCTAAAAGAGAGTGACTGGCCCCAAGTTCTCAGCTTTCATGCCTGAAGTGGACTAGAACTCATAGGCTCCTGGTTTCTACTGGTACCTTAACCAATAGAGCAAACTGGCCCTAATCCAAATTCAATAGAGCAGGGATGGAAAATTTCAATAGCAAAATTAGCAGGCTGATATAAACAGTTTAATCCTTTCCATAATCATTTGTCCATGTCTTATGGTTAGGTAGCATAATATTAATGGGATATTGTTATTATTAATAATAATGGGATACTGTGCTTATTATTAATAATGTGCTTGATTGCTACTACCATTAAATTCATTGCTTGTCCATCATGATCTGAACATTTTCAAAGTGGTTATAATATAATACTTATAATATTTATAGTTTATAATTCAGCTGCTTATAGTTTAGGTCCAATCCCACTTTTTAGCTCATCAATAGGGCATAACAGAATCAAAAAGTCCAGATAATAGCAATAACACTTAGACTTATATATCACTTTACAGTGCTTTACAGCCCTCTCTAAGTGGTTTACATAGCATATTGCCTCCAATAATCAGGGTCCTCATTTTACCTACCTCAGAAGGATGGAAGGCTGAGTCAACCTTGAACCTGGTGAGATTCAAACTGCCAAATTGCACGCAGCCATCAGGCAGGAGAACTAACCTGCAGTACTGCACTCTAATCTATGTGCAACTGTATAACAAGACTGTGCCCTGGACAACTCACTAGGACTTGCCCAATCACAATCCAACTCTGAGTGAATCTGAATGATTTTGTCTGCCAGACAGACTGAATATTTCTCACCATTATCTGCAGATGATCCTATGGCCTCAATTGGGAGTGGGGCACCCTAAACAGGGCTTTTGGGTGGCTATTAGCAGACACAATAAGAGTCAAGAAATAACAACTTTTAACTGTCCTTATACTCTTGTTCAGTCAGATTCGCTCTTTGTTTTTCTCCAACAGCACTCCAGGATTCTCTTCTGGCATTTCATCTCCTGTACTCACTGAAAAACCAAGAGGGGATGCCAGGATCAGTGCACAGAAGAAGGCTGTGTAAGAGAATCCAGTCCATAGTTTCAGTCACAAGCCTATTCCAGCCTGCAACCAAGTCCTCAGGTTCCAAATTCCCTCTGGAACCCAATAGGGTTCATGAGTCTCCTGATGAAACTAACAAGCTCTTTATACATATTATAAAGTCACTTCATTCTGTGATTTTATGAATCAAACAATTATCAGGTTTTCAAACCTGCACTTTGTCATTCAAAATACAAAAAGCTCAGCAAAGGAACAAGGTCTTATTTTACACTTAACCAAAGTATGCTTGGATACTTTCTGAGTATTGATTGAGCTATTCATTAGCAATCAGCCTCTGGTTCTTTTCATAGCTTCATTTTCTTCTGCAACAGAATATTACAAATCTTCCTTTGACTCATGTTTTTCTTTATCATGCTGTGCTCTTTCTTCCTGTCCTTCACAATGACTCTATCAAGAGAGCTTATCTTGTTTAGATGTTTCCACTGGATCAATAGATCAGATCTTATCATATGACAAGTACATTTTTGAAGATGGTGAATAACTAATTCTTTGACAAGTGAAATGTCATGCATACATTAAATGGCAGTCCTTGATATAGGAAAGTGAATGTGTGCTTCAGGGGGAAGGATATTTTTGCTTTAATGTTATGAAACTATTTTGCTTATTTCTTTTCTTTGGTTGGAAATATGATTATGCTTTAATCTTCCAGATATTTTAAATATCAGTGTTAAAATATTTGCACTGTGACTGTTTATTATCTATCTATTTATTTTTGTTGAATTTTGTAATCCAGGCACAAGGTGACCAAAGCACAAAGGGACTATGTGCCACCTGGTTCAAGATTGGATGCAGCTGCCCTTGAAATGAAAAGTTTTCCTGGTCATAACTGTCCTCTGTTCTTTGAACACAAGCTGTTGGTCCAGGAAAACGATCAGATTACTCACCAGTCCCAAGACATCCACCAATCCAAATGGTTGCAGACAACCAGTCTTCTCTCTATCCAGATTCTCCCAGTTTCATGACACTGATATAAGATAACGACAGCATTCCTTAACATGGGGTCAAGACTGGGCATTATCAGCATACTGAATGGATGCCCTCAGGGGCTTCATGTATATGTAACATGCCCAATCCTATAAGAGACCCACTATTCATTGAGTCCAAGCCTGGGAGGAAAACATATTTCTAAGGACTGCTTGAACAAAAATAGAGTAGAGAGAGAAACCCTATGGTAAGAGTATTGAACATTCCCCACCTGCACAGAAGGGAGAACCACTACAAGCATCCTGC
Organism: Laticauda colubrina; assembly: GCA_015471245.1. Taxonomy (NCBI): domain Eukaryota; kingdom Metazoa; phylum Chordata; class Lepidosauria; order Squamata; family Elapidae; genus Laticauda; species Laticauda colubrina. Next base: position 50,261,320 of record BLBF01000004.1, on the reverse strand, counting down.
TTCCCACTCTGAAGCCAGTCCTGAAGGATACAATGATCAATACAGTTGAAAGCTACTGAGAGAGAAAGGAGAATAAGGACTGTTGCTTCACTCCTGTCCCAGTTCTGCCCAAAGTCATCAACAAGTGCAGTCAATATTTTATCAGGATTATGCCGAAGTGTGAAGCCTAAGTGAAAGGGCCAGTTACTCTAGTCTATTTCATCCAGGGCCCTCACCAGTAAAAAAACTAATTAGCACAACTTTTATCTAACTATACATGAAGAAAGGTAAAATATTGTTGTTGATTCTATTGTAATGGATTATTATTAGTTGGGGGGAAAGAAGTTGCTTAAAATGCATTCTTACAACCATCCTCAAGGAAGGTGTTGAGAAGAAAAGGGATGAACCGGAGATGCACATAAATACTAAAACACACAGGTGGTCCTTGACTTACAAATTTTCATTCAGTCACCATTTGAAATTACAACAGCAATGAAAAAAGTGACTTATGACCTTTTTTTCAGTTACAACTGTTACTACGTTTCTATGGTCACATGATCAAAATTCCACCTCTTGGCAACTAGTTGATATTTATGATGGTGGCAATGTCCTAGGGTCATGTAATTGATCACCTTTTGCAACCTTCTGACAAGCAAAGTCAATGGAGAAGCCAGATTGACTTAAAAACTTTGTTAACAAATTCAGTGATTCACTTAACAAGTGGCAAAAAAACAGAGAAAAAAATGCAGACTGCAATCAGTTGCAATCCTTGTTAAACAAGGACTATAGCGCATATTTGGAAGCATAGAAAAATATCCTGAAAAGAAACATCTTTTCAACTTTGTTCCTCTTTGTCACAGACACTTATAAAAACAGCCCAAGAAATCAGTGTAGAATTTCAATTTCATTATGTGTTCACTTAAATAACAACAAAATTCTACATTATTCCACTGCTGTTTTCCTCTTCCCTTGTAGAATTAAATGAAAAAAGTAATTCTCTTATTATACTTTACGCCATCTATAAACAAATTAGAGGTTAGCTTGAATTGAAAATGGCTATTTTCCTAATATAGCTAATGGCGTAAATAATCCCCACCTTATCAAACACATATCAAAAAAAGATAAATGAAAAACTAATTCAGAAGAGTTTATTTAATATAGGTATCCTTTCATATAAAGTGGAATTTACATATATGTAATTAATTTCTTTACTCTGTGCCAGAACAGTTTTCTGCTGTCATTATTCATAAAAATATGTTTAATATATTGGCTGCTCCTGAATTCAAAATTTCACTTACAGTTCATAATAGAGTGCTGTATAAATCATAATTTTATAACAAGAGAAAGGATCTCTGTGCATTGTTAGAGAAAATGTTTTTCATTCAAAAGGAGATGAGCAAAACATCTCTGTAAGGTAATTGTGTATTGAAAAAGATACAAGAAAATTATGTAAGTTTATTTATTTATTTTGTTAGATTTACAAGACCTCCAAATGCTATAGCAATTATGGGCAAAGGGCAACAAAAATAACTACTAAAATGCAGATTAAACAATAAAGAAAAATAAGGAGTCTTCTTAAAACAGTCCTCATTTAACGACCATTCATTCAGTGACCATTCAAAGTTGTAACATTTTTCCCTGGCATGCAGTTTGCTATATATTATATATTGCTTTGGTTTTAATACACACACACACACACACACACACACACACACTATTTATTAGTTGCAATTGATTACAGTCAGCAGTTACTGGGTCCAATAAGCTGACTCATCATATTAGTATGATATTTCTTAGTGCTTATGAAAGTGGGAAACAACTTTGTAACTTCTGCATGCTTATTAATGGGCTTTTATTACATTTTTCATCTAAAATGTAGAAGATTGTATGTAGGCATGAGGACTCATTCATTCTCATTTAATTCTCTCTTCCAAGGGACAATTTTATCAAAATATTCAGGCAGGCATATTCAAATCAATCATTATTGCTGCCTACACACCAGAATAGAATTACCATTCTAGTCTGAGAAACTTAATTCTAGTCTGAGTAATTTAGGCTGCAAACAGAAGAGGCTATCCTCATAATGTCTCTTATCCCTAAGCAAAGTAGCTTTGCATTTATAATTTACATCTGCAGTAGTTAAATAAACATGAACAATTGTACTACTAGGCCAAATATGTGTTTTGATTGTCTTCAAAGTAAAAAAATGAAACTGCAGCAAAATGCAGGCTGTTGGATGCATTATCATTCTTAGTGCTTCCAAGAAGACATTAGAATGTAACTCAGCTTTTTCCTTTTATGCCCAGTAAGACAGACATTATAACTAATTATTCTACTAAGCCATCCATAAATTGTGGACCCAAGCAGCATTCCTATTGCAGCAACACCTGTGCTACAATGTTAGCAGTAGAACACTGAAGAAACGTAAATACTTGGAACATTTTAATTTCGCCAGCATTACACATAGTCTTCAACTTACAACCATTTGTTTAGTGACTATTGCAAGTTGCAACAGCACTTTGAAAAGTTATTTCTGACCATTTTTCATACTTATGACCATTGCTGCATTGCTATGGTCTTGTGATCAAAATTAAGATGCTTGGCAACTGGCATGCATTTATGACAGTTACAATGTGATCACTTTTTGCCATCTTCTGACAAGCAAAGTCAGTGGGGAAGCCAGATTAATTTAAGAATCATATTACTAACAACTGCAGTTAATTACTTAACAACTATGGCAGGAAAGATCATAAAATGAGGAAGATTCACTTGTCTTGTTTAGCAACAGAAGTTTGGGGCACATTTGTGGTTGTAAGTCAACTCTACCAATAAATACAACACGTTAGTATTAGTACGTAGTTTTGTATATGTAGGTTTATATCCTGATATATTTATGTATTGTGTTTTTCTGTCTTTATATTATCTGTAGAATTTTAATAAATTCCTGAGTGCCCAACCTTCTCAGGGAGACACCATGGTCAAACCAGTAGTTCTATGTTTCTCTTTTTCAGTTTCCTTCTTGGATCATCCATGCCACGACTAAAGCAGTCCCAGCTCTGAATTATAGCCCAAATGAAATATACATTGTTTCATAGCATTTACATAATGCTATGTAAACATAAAGAATCATGCAAGTTTATTGTTTTAAAAAATAATAGTTATAAATTAAAAAATGTTAGTAGTAAGCATAGAATCCTAATATAAGGAGAGAATACATTTTTTTCTTCTGAGAGTGCACATGCCATCCCAAAACATGGCTGCAGCCATAATCTGTCCTGTTCACTGTATAGAATTCAGGCTCCAGGCACCTCACTCGAAAACCAGATGCATGTCACCCTTTAAAATAGAGGTCTCCAAACTTGGCAATTTTAAGATTTGTGGTTAGCTGAGGAATTCTGGGATTTGAAGTCCACAAGTCTTAAAGTTGCCAAGTTTGGAGACCTCTGCCTTAAAAGGTTCTGCCCTGCTGATGTACATAAAAGCAGTTATTTGAATATATTTTTCTATCCCTAGTTGCAGGTATCTACAAGCATCATCAGAATGTATCATTATTGGCAAGTGAATGTTGGTGCTCTTGTTCTCTCCTCTTCTTTTTACTAACTTGATTAATTTGAGATTATATCATACTTCTCTTTTAAGGGTTCACTCGCTCCATATTTGTTGATTGATATACAATTATTCTATTCTATTGTCATTGGCCCTAGCACAAATACAAACATCAGTTTTTTTAAAAATGTAGTTTTGGAAAGCATTTTTTTTTTTTTTGTATTTAGCACATTCTTTTGCATTGAATGCTGCTTTTCTGTTATTTGCATACAGGAAAAAATACCTGCCTGGTTAACAAGCTTAACACTAGATCAGTGTCACTATTTCCAACAAAAGTTGATAGTAGCATATAATCTCTATATCCTATGTTTCTGCTTTATTAGATAATGTTTATCTACTGCAGAGTTCTCTGAAGCATCTTTAATAAGGAAAGTGTGATTTACTATATGGTTAGGGGACATTGTATATGATTTCATTTGTGCTACATGAGTAGAAGAAACTATACCTTTCCCTAGACACCCTAGAGTCAGATTTTAGAAGATGTTTATATTGAATAAATCTGTACTACAACATATCCATATTTGAAATGGATGAATAGTGGAGACAGTACTACATTACTTTTAACCAATATAAATCCTAATGGTATTTTTGTTGCAATTTTGATGGCTGCTCCAATAATGGTTTTCTGAAATTTTGGTGTTTTAATTACTCTCAATAGTTGACAAGGAGAAGGAATTATTGTGACTTGTGCAAAATATTTTGCTTATTCCATATAGAATTAATACAGAAATTCTGAACACCAAGATGACTCAGGATCTATTAAATGTTTGATTTGTGCTATGCATTATAAATCTGTCTTCCTATATTTATATAAACCAATTTTGTTTTCTCCCAATATCTCAGAATTTAGACTCTGCAAATTTTACATATTGCTTTAATAGCTATCTGTATTTTAACTGCACATGTGAAACTTTTTGTTCATTTTCATTTCAGATTACAGTATTTCGCATGGGATCAGAAGGACACCAGGATATTGATCTGGCCATCTTGACAGCTTTGTTAAAAGGTAATGTAATTGTTTACCTCAACAAGCCTATACTAAATCTACACAGGAAACTTTTGCAAATAATGGTGTAACCTAACAACATAAAGAATAGAATTTAGAACAGACTAAAACTGATTTAATAGCAAAGCATGTATTTTGCAGGCGCTTCATAGATCACCAGTACTCTTCTGGGACTGATTCAAGATGATTCAATAAAGATTGAAGATTATAAAGATCTATGTGGCTTGGGCTACTTTTAGGGCCATTTGCTGCATGGGGCCTATAGGACACTCACTTTGGGATACTCAATCTCCCAAGATCAGAAAGAACCCCATTTTTTTTTTTTTGTTCAGGAAACAAGTCCAAATTTATTAAACTTCTCAAAGAGCCCTCAGTAGTGCACAGTAGTTCATATCAATGCAATCTGTTTTCTCTTGATTTAATTCGATATGTTCTAATTTTGTATTGCTTTTACACTTTCTAATTTTTATTGTTTTTAGCTGCCTAGAGTCAAATAAATATAGTATTATAAAATATATAGGAATCCAAATTTTCCTTAAAAGCTGGATAGCATTGTCTGAAATCCAGTGAATATTTGATAATTAAACATGTGATTTTAAAGAAAATTCATACAAAATTCTAAATGAATATAATTCAGGGGAAATAAATTCTTCCAGAAGACATAAATGGATATTTTTGGAACAAGGTACAGAAAAAGTGAGCCATTCAGACATCCACCATAGCTGAGAATTATCATGGTTTGATATATGTCTGGAAAACATTCTTGTATTTTCAGTAGTGCCTTCAAACATGACAGAGGTATGAATATAAATCTAAAATGATTATTTACTTGATGGCTTATGATATATAAAGAGCCGCAGTGGCACAGTGGTTAGAACACAATACTGCAGGCTACTTCTGCTGATCATCAGCTGCCAGCAGTTTGGCAGTTCAGATCTGACCAGCTCAAGGTTGACTCAGCCTTCCATTCTTCCAAGATCGGTAAAATGAGGACCCAGATTTTGGGGGGAAATATGCTGACTCTTTAAACTGCTTAGAGAGGGCTGTAAAATACTATGAAGCAGTATATAAGTCTAAGTGCTATTGTTATTGCTGTATTGAAAAACTAAAAGAAAAGGGAATCTGGAAGCTGCGTAGAAGAGAGTAAAATGTTACAGAATGCCACAGATGCATAGTTATTCCAATGGGCTTCATGGTGCAATGGTGAAGTAAAAGTGAAAAAGTAAAAGTAAAAAGTTTCACCAAATGAGTGCTATTTCAGCATTCCAAGTAATGCATCCGCCAAAAGCAGAATTCCAAGACAGATAGATTCCTCAAATAATATGTTTATTGGATACATTACATTAGCACAACTAGTGAACACCAACTCTAAAGGTCTCTGTGGTTTTTAGCCTAATTAGAAAATATTTCCCTCCCCAGATGTCACCAGTCACATTGTCCAGTTTCCACCAGAAAACTTTTTGTTTTGACTGTGAGCCAATCTGTCTACTCCCCACTCCCTTCCACCTTTCAGAGTTTGGGCAACTATGAGGCAGCAAAAGATGACTTCAAAGTTGACATGCTATTGGTAACATTAATATTGCCCCTATCTTCTGAAGTTGCATCTATACATTTAGACATTCTTAATTCAACTTATGTTTTTCTTCAAAAAAGATATAATTAGAGATTTTTTGATAAAATCTGGGGGGGGGGGGGTGTTTCTAGAAAGGATGCAGAACACATCTATTTCACAAGAACTTTGTTATTTTAGTTGCTGCTTTTTCCCCCTAGTCCTCTCATCAGTATGATTGGTAGGACAGTCCAAATTTTTCTACTGTATGAAATGTTGGAAGAAGCACAGTGGATGATATACAATATGTTCATTTCCATAAGTGCTATCTCATCCATTTGTGTTCACTGAAGCACATTGCTATGATTACCTGACTCTGATGTTTCTGGTTTCTTCCAACTTGTTAATATATTGTGACTCATGTTCACAAAGCATTTGTCCTGCAGCTCTGGACCAACGTTGCTGCTATTCTCTAGCCTCATGCACAGGACAATGCATGTCAACCATGAAATGGTTATAATTTAATTTCATTTGATTTGAAACAAAAATGCTGGAGTAAGCTTAGTAACATGTTGTATTGAGAGACGTGTAATTTATGAATGCTATTTCGGTGCAAGATGTTTGGAGCAGCAAATGAGACATTTACACACACACACACACACACACACACACACAAACGTGCCTAGAGCTCAACTAGAAAATAGATTTGTTAATAGGTTGGGTGTAAGGTGTTCTTGAAGATTTACTTGCTTTGTTGTTGTTTTAAATTTATTTAAATAGCTTATTTTATCCATAGAATTTGGATTTCCAGGGAATACTATGAAATATAGCCACATGCATAAACTTTGCCTGTGTATACAAAGACAAAATCTTCCACATGATCCAACATTTTTAATGTATTAATGAACCTGTGTTTTTCTGTAGTGATACAAGTTCCTCCGGTCATGGTGCAGGGTCCACCACAATACAACCACAAGAAACTGTTGAAATTGTCACAAAGGTGCTTTTTAGGAGGCAATTGGACTTTCTTTATTTTTCTCTGAAGAAGTTTTGCTTCTCATCCAAGAAGTTTTTTCAGTTCATGACTGGATGGTGGGGATTTATATTCCTTGCAGATAGCTGGTCATCTGCATTCTTTTAGAGGATGTAGAAGTGAAATATGTTCAAAGAAAAACACAAAAGTCCAGTTGCCTTCCGAAAAAGCACCTTTGGGACAGAGGTGGTATTCAGCAGGTTCTGACCAGTTCTGGAGAACCGGAAACGGAAATTTTGAATAGTTCGGAGAATTGGCAAATACCACCTCTGACTGGCTCTGCCCCATCTATTCACTGCCTCTCGAGTCCCAGTTGGTTGGCTGGGTCTTCTTTTCTTGCCCTGCACAGGAGAATGGAGCTGGAAAGCAGGTTAGTGAGGTGGGGAGGGAATGGGATTTTGCAGTAACCTTCCCCTGCCATGCCCACCAAGCCACACCCACAGAACTGGTAGGAAAAATATTTGAATCCCCCCACTGCTTTGGGACAACTATGACTTGAATGACTGAGAATGTCTACAGACTTATTGAGATTATATAACATCAACAAAATGCTGCTTCTATCATTTGGTTTCCTTTGATCCTTGCTAAGGTTGTTTCTGTGCACACAAATAAATATATATTCTTGCTATGTATCGAATGTATTCTAGAAAAAAGTGAGTAAGCATTTGCTGTTATTGAGAAATTGTAAAGTTTAGGGTGATGTTTTTAAGTTTTTTAACTGAACCCAAAAAGAATTTGACTTTAATGAATCTAGATAACAAGAATATCCAGAATGTTTTTTCTCCTTACTTCTGCAAAACAAGAACATTTTATTATTATCTGTTGTCATCCATCAAACTGGATTGTCAAGACGTAAAGGAGAGATCAGTTTAACTATATCTATACAATCTGGGCATTTAATGGAAACATGCAGCAACAGAGATATTCCTGTGCTCCTATATAACATTGGCATGATGCAAATCCACTGGAGAGTCGCAAGACAGCTTTCTAAATCAGACAGACAGTATCCTAGCAACAACACAAAAACCACGTGCTGAATCTCAGAACCATTTCTCTGCCTTGATCAGGTTTTACTCCCCTTGAAATGGGGAATGTAAAATAGAGAATTTACCTCCTGCCCGACAGTATTTGCAGTGGATTGATTCATATGGAAAGACAAATAATGTAGAAATGATATGCATAAAATCATGCTGCATCAACTGTAACCCAGAAATCTTAAATCGAGGTAGTATGTTCAAATTATATAAAGAAAAAAACAACAGTTCCCTCATTTTTTAATAAAAAGGTTCCAAGGCTTTCTTTTTCAGAATTTAAGAGACCCAGACAAGGAAGGGAAAGAGGAAAAGAGAGGCTGATACTAATTGCTTCCCCAGAATAAAAAATGCACTTGTTTGTGTTCACACATTAAGTTAACCATTTGGGTTTTATGTTTTGCCATGGCATGATATACTAACTTAGCCATTACATTTATTAACTATGCTTTATGATTTTCCAAAAGACCATTATTTAAAAAACAATGCTTTGGTACCATGTATGAAACCAGTAATTTTTTAATTCAGCTGATATCTTTCATTATAGTTTATATTAAAGATGTTCAGATTTCATAAATTTTCATAGAGAGCACATACAATATTATCCTCAGCAGATTCACAGGCAAATTCCCACTGATTCAGAGTTGGATATTTCAGATAAAACAAAAACATATATAACTGCTAAAGGATACAAAATGAGATTTGTAAGATTAAAATCTGTATATTTTCTCATTTTCTGATGATTTAGCTGCCCTGGACAATTCAGTCTACCACTTTTGGATGTTTTCTTCCTTGTTACAAGATCTGTTGATCTAATTTTTTAAAATGTGTTACATTATATCTCATATATTCATTCATTCATTCACATGCTTTGTGATGTAGCAATCTAATCCAAACCTTTGATAAAGGCCATTGAAGAACTACAGTTGCATTGGAAATCTCATTACAGCTCAGTGACTGATATTTTATCTGCATCAATACTCGTGTCACTTTTCATCTTACTTTAACTTTTGAATCTTTCAGTGACCTGAAATAATGTTATACATTTCTTACATGCTTCTTCCTCCTGAATTACAAAATATACTTTGTTTTGTTTCTTTATGCTGATATTGTTCAGTTACTCTCTTGTATGCATATATATGTTAAATTCAAGGGTGGGATTCAAATTTTTGAACAAAATGGTTAACAAAATTGTTAACCAATTTTAATAAAATTGGTTCTGTGAGCATGGTTAAGTTGGTGGGCGTGGCTTGGTAATCATGTTATTGGCTGGGCATGGCCAACTCAATATCACTCACATCGAGGCACTCATCTCCTCACCTAGCCTCTCATGACTGTGGGGATGCTGCAACAGTCGTAAGTGTGAAAAATGGTCATAAGTCACTTTTTTCAGTGCCATTGTAACTTTGAATGGTCAAACTCCACACAAGCGAAGTACCAGCAAAGGAGGGGGAAAAAACTCCAGAGACTTTCCTGAGACAGGAAGTCTAATCCTGCCAAGAATGTAATAAGGGTTAACGGAGAGGCAGTTTCTGTAAGCAACACCAGAATGTTTCCTTCCTGCCTTCCTTACAGGATTAGGCCAGTAATTTCTTCTAACAACCGGTTCTCCGAACGGCTCAGAATGTTAACAACCAGTTCTAGCAAATAGGTGCAAACTGGTAGAATCCCACCCCTGGTTAAGTTCCAAACACATAGAATACAGTTTATTAAATTAAAATAAAAAAAGCTCGAAAATATTGTTTTCCCTGAAAAGTTTTTGTGAGACAAATCCTGCAATAAGACAGTTTTTTTTTGCTTTGTTAACAAAATTCCAGCAAATTATCTTCCTAAAAAAACAATCACATATATTGTCCTTGTTTAGCATCCATTTGCAATTATGATAGTGATGAAAAGGAAATATTAAACCAATCCTTCCTTTTGTGACCTTGACAGGTATGTTAAAGCAAAGGAAAATTGAAGTAAGATCCTAAGCACATTGGCAATTTGACTCAGCAGCCACTGCTCTTAACAACCCAGTTGCCAATTTCAATTACAAAGCAACTGGAAATGCTCCAGTTTCCAATGAATGCATCTATTCTGGCTTTTAATTTTTAAAACAGAGGCAATTTTATCCTTTAGTTATTTCTGGTTAGATTTCTGCACAGGTAGTCCTCAACTTACAACTTTTTGTTTAGTGACTGTTTGAAGTTACAATGGCACTGAAAAAAGTAACTCATGACCACTTTTTATACTTATGATCATTGCAGTACACCCATGGTCATGTGATCAAAATTCAGATATTTGGCAATTTATGACTTGCAGTATCCCAAAGTTATGTGATCGCCTTTTGCAACCTTCTGACAAGCAAAGTCAGTGGGGAAGCCAGACTTGCTTAACAGTCATGTTACTAACTTAGCAGCTGCAATGATTGACTTAACAACTGTGTCAAGAAAGAGTCGTAATATGCGGCAAAACCCATTTCACAACTGTCTCACTTAGCAACAAAAATTTGGGGCTCAATTGTGGCTGTTAGTCGAGGACTACCTGTATTGTGCTTCAACAAGGAATGGAACTGCTAGGAAAGAGATTGGCAACACAGGAACCACAGTTCCCAGATTTGGTAGGACTGCCATGTCAGCATAGACAGCTACCTCTGGTGGCCCTGAAAAGGACAGCAAAAATGGCCACTGATGTGACCATTGGAAAGGCAGAAAATAATCTACAATTTAAAATGTTGCATAAGCTTTGTTCTCTGTATACACAGGAAACTATTTTTTCAAACAATTTATGTCTACAATAACTTAAGCCCCTGTCACACTGCACCAACGGATGGAAAGAGGATGTAAAACGGAGAGAAACACTTGCCATCCGTTGATTAACGCGATGCATCAGTTCTGTACTCACTGCATACGTTTTGCTTCCTCTCTATCTGTCCAGCATCCGTTTATTGACGTTTCATCCGCTGAGAAAGTTTTGAGCTGCTCAAAACTTTTGAGCAGAAAATGTATCCAATGCGTCCGTTCTGCATCCGCTACGCATCCGTTCTGCATCCGTTACGCATCCACTATATCCGCTAGGCATCCGCTGCACATCCGCGCAACTCATATCTTCTTGGACTCAGGGAGGAAGCGAAACGGACGCAGAACGGATGCAGAACAGATGCAGAATGGATGCCTAGCGGAAACAAAGCGTTTAAAACGGAAAAAACGTTCGCAGAGGGGACCTATCTCGGATATTAAGGATGTCTACAGGTTGCCTAGAGGATGCCTAGAGGTTGCCTAGAGGATGCACAGGGACACCTATACTGCCTATAAAAAGAGGGAGCAACTCACCTGCATCTCACTTTCAGACCAGCAGCCCAGCTGTGCAGACCTCTGCAGCCTTCATCTGCCTCTTGCTCTTCCACAGCATCCAGTCATGTCCACCGTGGATCGTAACAGAGTCCTTTTGGCAGCCACCATCCTTCTGCAACAGTGCGAAGCCATCTACAGGCTCTGTGAACTCTACTACGGGAAGAAAAGGAGGTGGCCAAGAAGCCTCTGGGTCCGAAGATGGATCGGGAGAAGAGCAGAGTATGGACTGTACAACAAGCTGATGGTGGAGCTCCGGAACAAAGACACTCGGGCATTCCAGAACTTCATGAGGATGCCTCCAGCCATGTTTGATGAGGTTGTGCAGTGGCTGACACCCAGGTTGACCAAGGCAAACACCAACTTCCGGCCCAGCCTGGAACCTGGGCTCAAGGTGGCACTCACTCTGCGCCACCTGGCCTCAGGGACCACGTACAGGAGCATGCAGTACGGCTGGAGGGTGCCACACAACACCATCAGCATTGTGGTCAGAGAAGTGGTGCAGGCCATCATCGAAGAATACCTGCAGGAGCTCCTCCAGTGCCCGTCCACTGAAGAAGGATGGAAGAAAGTTGCAGAGCAGTGGTATCAGAGGTGGAACTTCCCCCACACCGTTGGAGCCATAGGTGGCAAACACGTGGCCTGCAAAGCGCCAGCCAAGTCAGGGTCCACTTATTTCAACTACAAGGGCTTCTTCAGCATCATCCTCTTCGCCATGGTCGATGCTGACTGCAAGTTCATGTACATCTATGTTTCAGGCAACGGCTCATCTTCAGATGCCCAGGTATACAATGCCAGTCACCTCAAGGAGGGGCTGGAACGCAACCTCATCATGGGCTTCCCAGATCCAGACCCCCTGCCCAACGACACGCAAGATGTGCCCTACTTCATCGTGGGGGATGACGCCTTCTCCCTCACAACCTACCTCATGAAGCCCTACACCTCCAAATGCCTCACCCGTGAAGAGAGGATCTTCAACTACAGGCTGTCCAGGGCAAGGCGGGTGGTGGAGAATGCCTTTGGCATCCTGGCCAACAGGTTCCAGGTACTTCTCACCGCCATGCAGCATCACCCAGAGACCGTGAGGAGGATCTTGGAAGCTTGCTGCATCCTGCACAATCTCATGCGCACCCGCTACCCAGTCTTGCAGAACAGACTCGTGGACCTCCAGCAAGGCAATGGGGACATGGAGCCTGGGGAATGGAAGCAAGGGCAAAACCTGATAGACACTGAGGATGTGCAAGGCCCCAACAGAGCCTCACGTGAAGGGAAGAAGCAGCGCAACCTCCTGAGACACTGCTGCAACTCCCCAGCTGGAGCAGTGGAGTGGCAAGACAGGATGATAGATGATTAATGGATACTTCCTTCAGCCTGTCTCATCACTGATGAGATTGGGCCATGTATGTTGGGTGGGTCTACAATGAACAGGGCATTTAATAAAGAGTTGTGTTTATGTTGACATGTGTGGATGATTGATTACATTATTATTGTTAATAAAGGGCCATAGGTGTGGCACCTGGGAGGGTGAACCATCCAGTCCCACTATGCTTGCACTGGAAGTTTATCTATCCCACAGCTATTACCCATCCCAAAGGTATCCCTGCCCATCCCAAAGCTATTACCCATCCCAAAGGTATCCCTGCCCATCCCACAGCTATTACCCATCCCAAAGGTATCTCAACCCATCCCACTGCTATCTTAACCCATCCCACAAGCATGCAAAGGCTTAAACCATTTCTAAAAGTTTCCAAGACTTTATTAAAAAAAAGAAATGAAGCAAGTGTGTGAATCAAAAATAGTCTTTATTAACAACAAGCTATAAAACAAAAATGAGTCTCTGGCATTCCTCTTGGTCGCTCAGTCTCAGGGGTGAAGGGTCCAGGTGCTGTGGAGGTGGCTGGTGCTGGAGTGCTTGTCTGATCCCCCGCATCATCCTCCAGAAGCAGAAGCAGCAGAATCCCCAACCCCAGAAGAGTGAGCCCATGCTGCAGAAGCCCCAGCAGAACCAGAGTGAGGGCCGGGGGCGGGATGGTAGCCCTGTCCCTCTTGCCAAGGCTGGCAGCAGATGGCTGAGGCTTTCTGTTCTTCCCCATGGTTGTGGGGTTGCTGGCTGGCAGGGAGGCTGGCAGGAACCAAGGCTGGCTGGCAGGCAGGCAGGCACCAAGGCTGGCAGGAAGGCATGAACCAAGGCTTGCAGGAAGGCATGCACCAAGGCTGGCAGGAAGGCATGCACCAAGGCTGGCAGGGAGGCAGGCATGAACCAAGGCTGGCAGGCAGACTGGCTGGCAGCAAGGCTGGCAGGCAGGCAGACAGCAAGGCTGGCAGGGAGGCTGGCAGCAAGGCTGGCAGGCAGGCAGACAGCAAGGCTGGCAGGGAGGCTGGCAGCAAGGCTTGCAGCAAGGCTGGCAGCAAGGCTTGCAGGCAGAGATGCAGGCAGGGCAGGCAAGGCTGTCAATCCGTCCGGCAGCAGGTCTTTCCTCTGGTGACCTGCTTCCGAGCTGCTTCCCTTATAGGTCTTACGCAATGCATCCTCCTCGCATGCGCAATTAACGCTAGGTATCCGTTAGGCTTCCGCTGTGCATCCGCTAGGCTTCTGCTCTGCATCCGCTTCATCCGCTCAGCATCCGCTGTGCATCTGCTGTATCCATTCCGCATCCGCTTTGCTGAGGTCCCCCGGAAGCCTTGCGGATGTGCCATCTGCTCTCATCCGCTTCCATCCGCTGGGCTTCTGTTCCGCATCCGCTTTCCATCCGCCCTGCGTCCTCCCCGCGTCCGTTCCTTTCCATGTTATCCGCTCCGCTTATGCAAATTTTCGCCTCTTCTGAGAGTGGATAACAATGGATGGAACATTTTTCTCGTCCGTTGTGTCCTTTTTACTAACGTTTTGCATCTGTTGGGCAGTGTGACAGGGCCTTAAACAAACTAAGTTATGTTTGTGAGCCTTCTTCTTGACTAAGCAAACTCCTGAGTTTTTTATCTGAGAGGAATATACAAAGGAGACCTCTGAAAGATTCTTTTAACATTAGATTGATTAATCTAATAAGTAGAATTAATACAAGTTTCTATACTGTTATCTGCCCCCCCCTCTTTTGTTGGGAAGCAGTTCCAGATTCCTCCCCTCCACAAATCTGCATATATAAACCCTAGCTTATCAATGTTAGAAAAAAAATGAATTTGTTAGTTACTATTTCCTTGTTACAATGAGACCTTTAATTTATAATCTTAGTTTTTGAAAATATGCAGGTAAATATATTCGGCAAGCTGGGTTTTTTTGATATCTTGAACTAAATTGCTAACTTCCGTAAGAAAATCATAAAAATATCATTGTAATAATTCTTATTTGGACCATATGTCTACCTTTTTTCCTTTAATTTCTCATGAGGATATGTTTTGCCACTGATTGTGTTGAATTAATTAAATATTCTTATTCTTCTCAATTTCTACAGGAGCGAATGCCTCTGCTCCAGATCAACTGAGTTTGGCATTAGCTTGGAACAGGGTAGACATTGCTCGCAGCCAGATTTTTATTTATGGGCAACAATGGCCGGTATGGTTTCTATATGGTTATTAAATACTTTTCCAGCTGAGCATGGTTATTTTCAAGGGGGAGAAGCCATGGAGGGAGTGGGAGAGAGAGAGATTCTGGTACATAAACAGATTGTCATGTAATCATAATAAACATGTCTGTAATTTTTCTTGAAGGAAATAGTGACATCTAGTGGAGCTGTTAAAATACAACACAACCAATTATTTTATATTTTGTAGAAAAAAAATCTATTTAAAGACAAATATATTTATTGTGGCTTAAGCTTTCAATCTGCCTCTTGAGATGCCTGAAATGTTATATTATACACTTTTGTTCTCTCTCTCAATATATATTTTGAGAGGCTGTGTTCCAGTTCAGCAACTCCAGATAACGTAACCTCAAATAACAAGGTTGAAAAAATGTTTTTGCACACCAGTAATTTTTCACATGTGCCACAGATATACAAATGCAACAAGTAATAGAGCAGATGCGATTCAGATACAGACTCTTCAGTTATTATAAAAATTCATCAATTTCCATCTCAGCTTCTGTGTCAGAGAGAAAAACTTGAACATTTGGGAGGGATGAACAGCATTTCTGACTGTTATGAAAGGGTAATATAATAATTTCAGATAGAGAAATTAATGGAAAGTTGTTGAATAGGTTGGAATAGATGAACCTGGAGGAGTATTAGTGGCAGAAAGGGCAATTGTCTTCAGTAAGAAGGCTAGCTGTACATGTGATCATTTCCACACAAGCTAGAATTCAGAATTGTCCAATGGAAGCATTGTTATGTGTGAATGCTCCCTGCCACAGACAATTATGTTGTAATGTGGAGACCATCATTTCATTTATGTCACCAGTACAACTAGGAAAAGGCAAGTGCTCTTCATTACTTCTTCCATTTTGACTGAACACACTATGGTAAAACCTGAACAGAATCATATATAAACAAGTATTATTGATAATATAATGAATTCCCAGATTAAATTTTTCAATTGTTGAGAAATTTGATAATGTTCATGGTAAATCTGGTGTACTTAAATTTCCAAAACAATTCCATAAAGTTTGACCAACAGAATATGTACTCTCACAATTGATAAAACAGAAGAACAGAAAATGGAGGATACTGAATAATTCTTCCAATGGAGAAGTGCAAGCTTTAAGACTCCCTCAATATTTTGTGCGAGGGTTAATGTATTTAATGATAAATGATATCATTTATTCAGGTTGGTAAAAACTGATAGATGTCCACACCAAGAGAATAGAAATAAAAAGAAACTTACAACATCCCAAAATTATATTGAAAAATAATGTTATGTGGAACCTATTTTTTAAGTGATAAGAAAATGAAAAATATTTCCATCCCCTTTTCTATAAACTTTCTCCATTGATCACAAGGTCTCCCTGATTAATCTATTTCCTTTTTAGGTGGGGTCCCTTGAACAGGCAATGTTGGATGCCCTGGTGCTAGACAGAGTGGATTTTGTGAAGTTGCTTATAGAAAATGGAGTAAGCATGCATCGTTTTCTCACCATCTCCAGACTAGAAGAGCTGTATAATACGGTAGGGGCCTTATTTGTTTATTTAATTCCTTTCAAATCCTAGCATGGAGCCCAGAAATTCATCCAATTTCTTCATTCCTGAAATAATGCTTGCCTTCCTTAAAGTGTTCCTGTAACAAAATCTCATAATGCTTTGCCTGCTTCTTCTTTTATTAAAGCCCAATACAACTGTATAACATGCTTTTAAAAAAAAAAATGTATACCCTTTTATAGTTTGAATTTTGTTAAAAATAATTTGCTCCCAAGATGAATTGCTTTTTTAAAAAAATGCTATTTTGAAAACACCACTGAATTGGCTAGGCTAAAGCAGACCATTTCAAATGTTCTATTTGATTCCTATTATTTCTCAGGGAACACCAGCTGCCTTGTCAAAACAATAAAACTTTCACTTAGCAGGCTGTAACTCATGTATTTCATTTAAAAGATGAGCAAAAATTCAATAGTCAGCCATTTTCCTCATGCAATCAGAAAAAGTAATGCTGCTGATTGAATTTTTGCTTGATTTTCATTTACAAATAGTGGGGAGTAATAATGGTAATCTTAAATCTACCTCAGAATGCATGGGTGGTATAATATCAAGGACTAATTATTCTAACTCTGCAGAAGTCGGTATGCCTTGCCTCCTGCTCTGTTTTCTTAATCACTCCCCAACATTAACTCCTTTTAAAAAATCAAGAATTGCATGATTTGGTAAACTCTATATAAGGCATATATAATACATAGTAATATAGATAGTTAATATAAATAGTTAAGGGCCGTTAGTACTATTTATCCATAACTCAACTTTTCAGGTTTGAAGAACAGTTTCGTTCCTTTTGATCCACATTAACAAATTGGATTAAGTCTACTGCTTTCTCCATCCGTTCTAAACACAAACATGGAAAATCTTTTAAAAAATTAGTTTGCCGCAACTAAATCTTTTCATATGGATGAACTTGAATCAAAAGAGAATATTTGTAGCTTCGGGTAACTAGGTAACATTATCAGTGCTAGAAGGGAGTGTATATAAACCCCACTCTATACTACCGTTGCACTAGTGGGTAATGAAACATTTTCAAGAAAATAACAAAGCTCAACCATAAGCTACAGATATTTTCTTCTTTTGATTCAAGTGTTTTGTAAGATATTAAGAAACTATACATTCTTAATGTCACATTCAGAACTTTGAGTGTTATGAGTTTTTTTAGTTGGACTCTGTCTTTTAATCCAAATAGCTTTTTCAAATACATCAGAACTATTAAGCTGTTTGTTGTTATCCTTTTCAGAGACATGGGCCATCCAACACTTTGTATCACCTTGTCAGAGATGTCAAAAAGGTAAGAGTCCAAAGGTGGACAGTAACATGAAGGTAATATTGTAGCTGCTTCTTGTCATTAGAGACAGCCTCTGCTTTGCATGGGCTACCAACGAGCTTTCTTCCACCTTCTGCCATTGCAGTTGTACAGTATGTGTTTGTAATGATTCTCAGCCTTGCGTACAATACAGTTAACTATTTAGTGGCTGCTAGTGGTTACTTTAGACGCTTTAGGTATACTGCTTCTGCTAGTGGACTGTAGGTGTTTTTCATGTGACGTGGATTTATGCAATAGATGTATTTTAATAGCCATCAGTGTTATGAATGCTGATTTCCATATTGTGGGCCAGTGTTGGACATTGCAATATATATTATTGTTGTGGTGGATGTTGAATCATTGCATTATTTTCAGCTTTGTTAAGTGCTATTTTTTTATAAAGCCTCCTACCTTTTGAACTAGCAAGTTTAAAAAGAAAACAGTTTAAACATAACTCAGTTTGTGTGACTGAAGCTACTTAAAGGAACTGATGGAAGGACATAGTGTTTTTTATCAATTTGTCTTGTATCCTATTCAATCATATTCCATCTCTTGCATGATTAGCAGCAGAGTGAAAAAGAGAGTGAAAAGAAACTTATTGGCCCTACAGGTTTTGGTAGCAATTCTTACAGCTTCTTTGTGCTGTATGTTGGGCACTGATTTCCTTCATGGAGATACAATGATATAAATTAAGCTGCAACTTTAAAATGGTATAAGAAAGTGTTACTTCTATCTGCCCATAAGAATAATCGTGGGGAAAACCAGAGCAAAACATAAGCGAAATAAAACCTCATCCCCCCCCCCTTTTTTTTTTTTGCTGACAAAACTATAAATTTATTATTTAGAAATTGGTGAGGAGGGGACAAATAGGTACTAAAACAGGGGAACTTAATATCTATTGTCTAGTGCATGCCTATGTACTTGATCACAATCTTATAATCATGTGGAGTTTGAAACATATGCATAAAACCCAAAGACAATTCGCTATAAATTAACATTTTTGTAGATTTCAGTTTTAAGGTGCTTTTGCCTTAAAACATGAATGTCCAGAAAATGAGAAAAATATAGATTTAAAATAGTTTGCCCTTTAAACTTTTGTAAAAGAAAAACACAGAGACAAAGCATCCAACAAAATTTCCAGAATTTTAAATCATAAGTAATTCAGAAATTTGAGGAAAACATTTAAATGTTTGAATATACTTGGAAGCAGGGGAAAAACTTTTTGGGGAACTTATTTTACATTTGTTACTTTATTTATGAAATACTAATTTTGGAGAACCACTGCAAAATGTGTAACAATTTTTTCAATAAAAGAGCTAAATGTCTATTGGGACAATAACCTAACTTTTTACAACCAAAAATTTCATGAATATGCAGCACAGTACTGCCTAATCTCGTCAGGGAATTAATTTAATTTAAGCTTTTTGCTTCCCTGTTCTTTTTATTGTTAATTATAAGAAGCAATTTTTGTATGAATATATGTGTGTCTGTATGTGTGTATGTACATACACACACATACACATACACATACATATACATATATCTATCTATATCTATATCTATCTATCTATCTATCTATCTATCTATCTATCTATCTATCTATATACACACACACACACTTACACACACACCATATTTTTTGCTTCATAAGACACACTTTTTTGTCTCCCAAATATGGATGGAAAGGTCTGTGCATCTTATGGAGCAAATATTGCTGAACACTCATCCACCGGTTGCTTTTGGCCTCCGTACACCCCATTTTGGCCTCCACATGCCCCATTTTTGGTTCATTCCAGGTGGTGAGGATCACTGCTGGTGGTGGTGATCAGCAGCGATAGACAGTGTTGATAGGTGGTGGCGGGGATTCCTGCTGCCTGGAACGGGCCAAAAACATAAAGACCCAAAAAGGGGCATGCAGAGGCTGAAAATAGGGCACATGGAGGTGGTGATCAGCCGCGGCAATCTGTGCCACTTAGAGCAGCTGATCGGCGGTATTCCAGGAGGCTGTTCCAACCACCAATCATCTGCTCGTGCTAAATCAGGCTACGATAATGTGCTGAATGTGACCAGGCTGTTTGCTACAAGTATACTAGCCAGATGAATACCAATGGAAGCTGGGAGGCAGAGGCAGATTTTTTTTTTCTTGTTTTCCTCCTCTAAAGCTAAAGTGCGACTTATAGTCCGGAGTGTTTTATAGATCAAAAAATACAGTATATAAGCTATCTCATGCAACAAATTTCAAGTTGAGGCCAACAGAATTTTACACACATACACAAACACACACACACACACCTGTTGTTAGTTTGTATGTTTTTTGGTCTAAACTTGAAATCTGTTGCATTAGACAGCGATTTTTTCCTCACTTCATAAATAATGAGGAAGTGAAATGTTTATGCTACAAGATATTAGATGATTTCCTGCAGACCTATACCTGAGTGACAACATTTCTTTCTTTTCAGTTTCTGAATCTATCAACAAATCTGTCATCAATTTAAATGAAATGGCATTCTATAAAATAACCTTCTAATGCAACATATCATTATGCTGACAGCACAATCTTTCACTTCCCTTGAAAGAAACAGATGACTGTCTAAAGCAACTTATCTCATTCTGATAAATTTTTATTTCCGATAGCTTAACATTTATTGTAACCCTTTAAGATCAAATAAATATTTGTTAAAATGAAGCAAGTATAAGTATTATCCAGAGAAATAAATTATATTCACTTTCTTCTGCTGAAGAGCAGTTTAATTAAGACTGAAAAATAATTTTAGTGTGTACATTTCTGGTACCTTTATGATACTTGAAAATTAAACAGCTAAATATAAAGCAGAATGTGAGCACATATAAAGTTGCATATGAAAAATTCCAAAAAAAGCTCTTGAGTGTATATAGCAGTCATATATTTTAAGTAACAAAATCCAGTTTTTTTCAATACTATAAAACTTCACTGTGCATTCAAATAACCATAAAAATAATTTTGCTTGCATGCAAGGAAAGGGAAGTTAGCAAAAATGGCAAAATTTTGCACTTTTCCTTCTATTAAAAGACTTTAAAAGTGATAACAATGAAAGATCATGGATAACTCTTGAATTCCTGTTCTAAATAAATTCATGCTCTATGAGTTTATGGAAAAGAATGGACAATATGGCCTTTTCACCTCTTTTATTTGTTTATTTGTTTTATTTTATTATAAAGGCCATTTCTCCTATATTTGAATATCAAAGGCACTGACAACAAGCCATTAGTCACAAAAGTGTTTGACCTATAATAACTACTTTTGTGCCAAATTTGATGTTTTATGATTACTCAGATAACAAAAGGAAAACATGTTGGGAACTTTGATGGCTAAAGAGTGCCCTCTAACGTTCATATAGTAAACATTTCTACCCTTTTTTTTGTCTCTCTCTTACTAGGTATATATTTAGTAAGATATCTTTCTGACTAATTCATGACCAGTTAGGTTCTGCATCTGTAGAAATGATGGATTTCTGGATTTCTAACAATTTATTCTTAAGCATGTCAATTTAAAAGGAGAAAGCAATTTGAGGAGAAATTGCTTTTCAAAGAAAATAATAAAGTTCTTAAATAATGAAATGTTATTAGAATCAACATAATCAGGCTATACTTTAAAAAGTTTTAGAGAAAGGAATTATTCTTGAGTTTTTCTAGAACAGGGACAGCAAACTCATGTTGTCACAGCGGCATCATGTGATGTATCGGGACTTTTTTTCCCCCTTTGCTAAAGTGGGGGGGGGGGGCAGCACATGACACATCTGGCCTGTGGGCCATGAGTTTGACACCCCTAATCTAGAAGAAATAAACCCTTACAATCTGAGTCATAATATCACAGGAATATTTCACTTTTATTGGGTATTCAGATATTATTTGAACAAGTTTGGATGCCTTCTAATCTAGAAAAAAAATCAGAAGAATGATTCTCAGTTTGTAGCTATCGGATTGATACCTGAGTAGAATAAAATTTAGTAAAAATACCAATAGATTGTGTAATTATTTAAAATATTTGGACACAAAAACTTTGTTTTATTTATTTTAATTGGCAATAGACCAGATTCTATAAATTTGATTTGTTCACACTTCTTTAGAACCACTAGGATTAATAGATCATGATATAAATCCTAGACAGATAATATAGGCATAATTACAGTAATCATCTGAAAATGGCATTTTTTGTTTATTTACTAGTCATATAAAGTGCAGGTTACTTCAACTATACTATCATTCTTGAAGCAATATATTTATTTAAAGAGGACAAATAAGCATGTGCAACAGAGGTGGTATTCAGTAGGTTCTGACCAGTTCTGAAAAACCGGTAGTAGAAATTTGGAGTAGTTTGGAGAACTGACAAATACCACCTCTGACTGGCCCAGCCCCCATCTATTCTCTGCCTCTCGAGTCCCAGCTAATCAGCTGGGTCTTCTTTTGTTGCCCTTCACAAGAGAACAGAGCTGGAAAGCAGGTTAGTGGGGTGGGTGTGGGGGAATGGAGATTTTGCAGTATCCTTCCCCAGCCACGCCCACCAAGCCACACCCACAGAACTGGTAGTAAAAACATTTGAATACCACCACTGAAGTGAAAGTTTTTGTATATAGAACAATGGGCCTATGCTTTCTATACATGGTGGTGGGTGGGTTGTGAACTGTTTTTGCATTGCAGTAATAACATAGAAACATGTCCTTTTTGATATTAGGAGAATTGAAAGTCAGTGGAACAAGATCTGAGAAATGGCTTATGAGGTAAATTCATTATTTGGCCCACTCAGTGCTAAGTAATGAGGTAACCGGTGAATTTTGGCACTAAATGACAGGTGGTGTATGAAAATAATTAGATATAACTGAAATCAACTTTTATTTAAATGAGAACACATTAGAATCACCAAAAAAAATGAGGAAATATTCACTGTCATATAGATTTGTCCCTAAAAAGTGAAAATAAATTCTTCTGCACACACTTTTCCTAGATACCAGATATTATTTCACTGACATTACAGCCAAATATATTTCCTTTTTGAAGTTTAGGACAAAAAAGTCAGTAACCAAAACTTCAAGAGAAAGAATTTTGATTCCTGCAATATATAAGATTTCTTATATATATAAGAATTATATATAAGGATTTTTCACTTTTTAACTGTCAACCATGTGTATGAAGACAGTTTTGGTGTTTTAGGAAATAAAAGTGAAATTAAAGAATGGACACTTCTGCTC
This sequence comes from Laticauda colubrina, assembly GCA_015471245.1. Lineage (NCBI taxonomy): Eukaryota > Metazoa > Chordata > Lepidosauria > Squamata > Elapidae > Laticauda > Laticauda colubrina. Next base: position 50,238,137 of record BLBF01000004.1, on the reverse strand, counting down.
AATTTTTAATATTCAGTATTTAATATTTATTTAATATTATTTAATTAATATGAATAAATATTTAATATTCAATAAAAAGAGCAAAACTTGTGATTAAAGCATTCAGCATCTGTTTATGATAAAGTTGCCTTCCTGTTCCAGGACTAAGATTGGAAAAGACATTTTTAGAAGCGTGATAGAAGCAGGAAGATCCCAAGACATTTGCCAGAGAATAAACATATTGCTCAGATATAAGACTGTTGTATGGCTTATTTGGGACACCACTAGGTTCTAGCAAATACATAGAGTTTCTGTAAAATGCTTTGCCTTCATGCTTTCCTTGTTCTGCAGTAGTGTATCCTGTTTTTCTTCTCAGAATAGCCTAAATCCTGTGTTCTGAAACTTATTATCTTCTGTTACTGCTATTTTTTAACACATTTTCTTATTTAATTTATGTCTTTTTTCCAAGCGTGAATATCCAGGTTTCGGTTGGATCTATTTTAAGGTGAATTAATTAATAAGTATAATAATATGTTTTCTTATGTTTCATTTAAAACTCTCATAGTTATAGAAAAATGTGTGCAATAGACTTAATAATCACTTGTATCTTCCCCCCTCCCTTGTTTTGTGTGTCTTTTATTCTATTGGAAAAAAATAGGGAAACCTACCACCAGATTATAGGATAAGTCTCATTGATATTGGCCTGGTGATTGAGTACCTGATGGGAGGAGCTTATCGTTGCAATTATACTCGAAAACGCTTCCGAACACTCTATCACAACTTATTTGGCCCCAAGAGAGTAAGGATTGTTATTATTGAGTTTTTATAAAAAAATACATTTAAGATGGTAGGTTGAGAGGTGATTTAGCTAGATGACATTACTAGGCCTTTGGATACATCTTGAATGTTGAAAAACTGCTATAGGCACTGCCATATAATGATTCTGGACAGAGCCAGTTACTTCAGTACAAAAAAAGGGTGTGCTCTGAGCTCATTCTGTGAACAAATTCCTTCCTTTGAATACACTTACTCAAAGCTCATTCCTTTCCTAAATTCTAAAACTTTAGATTTTGAAGTCATGTTCCACCTCCTTTTTCTAACAGACACTCAAATTATCTACTTCTATTACATACCCTCTTTCATTGTCAATCCATAGTACATACCAAAAACACAGTCTGTAACAAAAATATATTTCTTTCCTGTCCTCTCTTTTATTTGTTTGTTGTATTGATTGATATCACTCCTTTCACTCAGGAACTCAAGTATATATGTATTTTTCTCCATAATAACAACCTTATGAAGTAGGTTGATCTGAGATTTAATTTCAATTCATCCCTCCTCCATCAAGAAATCCCTCAGCATGTTCCTTGTCCCTGCTTCCTCTATTTTTTTCATAAAATACCCATAGAGGAATGCAAAAATAAACTTGAAGACAATATGCACCAATCACTGTGAAAACATCACCTTAGGCATAGGAGGAATAAATTTCCAGGAATGGGAGGAGGAAGTAAGAAATAAAATCAAGGATGGTCCGTCTTGTGTTTCCTGGGTATAAGAGGGAGGGAAAAGGAACATTTGGCCAGCTTTCAAGTTTCTGCTTTATATCCAGTAGTAATAAAGCAGAGTTACACAGTAGTTCCTATGCTATCTGTTTCCTACCCTGGACTATCTCAAAGGATTGATATAGCTCTTATTCTAATTAGTCCCAGATTTCTGCCAGTCTTCCAATTCCATCCTCAAGCCTCTTTCTTCCTGGATAATAACAATGGGATATCAATTATTATTCTTTCCTTTCATTTTCCAGTGCACCTCTCATAGTAAATAATTATGAAATACTGAATTCTGGCCCTAGCCTAAAATAAAAATATTTCATAAATATATAAGAAAATAAAATGACAGTTGGAAGAAATCATTCTCTGCTCTGAAATGTGTCCAATCACCTCTTTTTAAAATTAAAGTAATTGAAACACATAACAGTATGACACCTTACAAATACAGAAGGAGATATCAATTAATAACAACATCATTCCAACCCCCTACAGCAGGAGTGTCAAACTCGCCATGTCATGTTGCAGTCACGTGACATTTTGTGATGTTTTTTCCATTCGCAGAGCTGACGAGTTTGACACCCCTGCCTACAGCAACTGGACTTGTACCTGAATGCCTCTTTTCAGTTACAGGTATCTTGCATCCAACAAACTCTAATTATAGCTACCAAATTCTGAAGAGATGCATGGGCCTAACCATTAGATGCAAGATATTGCTCTGCCTGATACAAAGTGGAAAAGGATGTTGCTGATATTTTATCCAGTTCCTAACATATAGGAAACTTAAAATATGCTTTCAGAATTTTCTGGGGAGTTGAGGGAGCATCCAGTTTAAAATGCTGGAATAAATGTGGATGACAGGAGGAAAAACAAAACATAAGGGTCCACATTATTAAAGGAAAGTTTACTTTTCTTTCATGAACTTTGGTATTTTTGTGCAATAATACAGATCTTTCCCAAACAATAGGGATATGTAAAAACAGTTAAATATAGTAGGAAGTAATTGCACTAATAACATCAAGAAGCTTGCAAAGTATGTATGCTGAATCCAAAAATGATGAATGAACAGGATAGATTTTATTTAGTCCCTTGGTTTTTTTTGAAAACTTATATATAGAATTATTCTTTTCTTTTTTTTACCTCCAGCCCAAGGCCCTAAAACTTCTGGGAATGGAGGTAAGTGGCAGGTCACTCATTTTAATGACATTTTAGAAATCTTTACAACAGAACAAAATATATTCAGGACTGGGATTCACACATGACTTCCATGATTTTTTAAAAACCTAGTAACCTAGTACTCAAGGACACTTGCAATTTAAGATTTCAAACAGAGCTTTTTTTCCCACCATAGAGGAGGGAAGCAGAACAAGAAAGAAGAGAAGGAAAAGAAATCAAACTTCCCACTGGACAAGCCTAGAGCATCAGGCATACCTAAAATTTATCTTTAAATCCTGGCAGGAAAATGATACATGTTTGCAAGATAATTTGTAAAGGAAGTCAATTTTCATCTATGACCCTGTGCACATATTCATATGTATAACTATGGAAAAGAGACAGGAAAGTTTATTTAAAGACTTCTCATAAAATTTCATAGTTTCAGTGAATAATGCACTGATATATCTGCATTTGGAAACAACCACAAACATCAGAAGTATTAGGTAAGAGTCAGTATAGAAAATTATAATGTTATTACAAGCTTTCTTGGAAAAAAACACCTCTTCAAAAATTACCAGGAAACTAATTATTACAACAATATTATTAAAATTTCTATATTTAGATAAGAATGCATCAGGATGTTGAAAGTGATTTTCCCAGGAGTATTAAATCAGCACTGGGCATACCAGAGAAGTATTTTTGGAGTGCTAATTTGCTGATTGTTAAGTATATCTCTAAATTATTGCTGTTAAATAAATTAAAGGTAATGTATACAGTTTTGAAAGCTATTAGGCATTATCATTGCAAGGAGGGAAAGGAAAAAGAGAGAGGGATCTTTCTGAATAATTCGATCCAGATAAGCTCCTGTGCAACTATAGAAAAGAAACAAGTTCAATGTCTTTTTAAGAATAACATTATATTGCTAAAGATACTTTTAGTCTAACAATATTTTTCTATGCTGATCAGGATGATGTTCCACTACGAAGGGGAAGAAAGACCACTAAGAAACGAGAAGAGGAAGTGGATATAGACCTAGATGATCCTGAGATTAACCATTTCCCTTTCCCCTTTCATGAACTGATGGTATGGGCTGTGCTGATGAAGCGCCAGAAGATGGCTCTTTTCTTCTGGCAACATGGAGAGGAAGCCATGGCTAAGGCTCTGGTAGCCTGTAAACTTTGCAAAGCAATGGCCCATGAAGCATCTGAAAATGATATGGTGGATGACATATCTCAGGAACTTAATCACAACTCCAGGTTGAGCTATTCATGAATGTTACACTGATGTCCTCCATTTTGCATGACACAGAATCTAGATAACACCACTTAAAATAACACCACTTCTTTTTATTACTGATCTGCTTAAACTAGAAGTTTCACAATGCTTTCCAAATCCTAAGAGAAAAACCAGACAGTGTCAACAGTGTTGGCGTGAGGGGCTCCCTCTTGGAATGTTTGCAAATACTTTCCCAGATGAGTGAAAGGTTTGCAAGAGAAATAAACATTTCATTCCAAGCCAAGGGCTCAATGGGCTGGCCTTGTAGAAGAGAACAATGATTCTAAGCCAAACCATTTCAAACAGCCATTGAGAATATTGGCTGGTAAGACTTTACTGTTAGAACCAAGGGTTAGCCTTGCAAAAGGGGAAACAGTTATAACAAAGATTGTTGTTAGAAACATGGGAAATCAATCTTCCAGTTATCCATAAAAATCTAGGGTCAGAAACAGTACTTTACAGTCTGCTTAGAAAATAATGCAGACACTGGAATTCTAATCTAAAGCCTAAGTAGCCCTATCAGGAAGTTTCCATTATCTGTACATGTCAGTCCTTTAAAGAGCTACCTTAGAGAAAGCATACTGCAATAGTTTAACCTTCATATTATAAATATATAAGTTGCTGATAACAATTATGGCCCAATTAATCATAGCATGCTAAATGCCTTTATGAGTATTCTTAATATAGAAATGTCCATATCTGAGTAATAAAATCTGCCAAGGCAAGCGTATGTTGTTATTATTGGAATCTTGTTTCATATGAAATTCAGTGTAAATGTCTATGGAGATTCTCAGTAATCCAGTCCATGGTTGTCCCATGTTCATTTCTCATTCAAGAAGTTTCTTCAGAGCTGAAGAAACTTCTTGAATAAGAAGCCAAACACCTTCAAAGAAAAAAACGGAAAGTTCAGTTGCCTCTTGAAAAAGCACCTTTCGGAAACTTAGTCTGTTTAGTCAAATCCAGTCCTTCATTATGTCCACAATTACTAAAGCATCAGACAGAAAGGTGCTAAGACTTAATTCATAGAACTACATAGAATAACAGAGTTGGAAGGGACCTTTGAGGTCATCTAGTCCAATCCCCTACTCAAGCAGGAGAATCTATATCATTTGAGACAAATGGCTCCCCAGTCTCTTCTTAAAAGCCTCCAGTGATGGAATACTTACAACTTCTGAAGGCAAGCCATTCTGCTGATTGTTCTCACCATTGGGAAATTTCTCTGTAGCTCTAGGTTGCTTGTCTCCTTGATTAGTTTCCATCTAATGGTTCTTGTCTTGCCTTCTGGTGCTTTGTGCCACCCCTGTTATTTTTATGGCAGCCGCTCAAATACTGCAACACTGCTATCATATCTCCCTTAGTCATTCTTTTCACTAGACTAATATACCCAATTCCTGCAACTGTTCTTCAAATGCTCCAGACTTTCCTCTAATCATAAAGACGATAGTCAGTCCAGACTTCCTATAAAGCTTGGTTAAATTACACTATACTTTTATTATTGAAAATCTGATTCTCTCACAGAGTTCTGATACAAATGAGATCAGAGCCACTAGATTAGCAACAAGGAGAGGATAGACAAGTGGAAGCTAAGGTTTCTTAGCAAAATTGAAATTAAGTGATTTAATGAAGGGTCTAATCTGAAGCACAGTACCTGCAAGTGCTCTCAGGATCTTAGGCTGTGATGCAATCCTTGCAGAAGTAGCTGTTAACAGTTGTTTAGATGCCACAAACAGTAACAGATTCATAAGCTAAAAAAAATGCTGTTTCTTACAGAGATTTTGGCCAGCTGGCAGTGGAGCTGCTGGACCAATCCTACAAGCAGGATGAACAGCTGGCTATGAAACTCCTGACATATGAGTTGAAGAACTGGAGCAATGCCACATGCCTGCAACTTGCAGTGGCAGCCAAGCATCGAGATTTCATTGCACACACGTGTAGCCAAATGCTACTCACAGATATGTGGATGGGGAGGCTTCGGATGCGCAAAAACTCAAGTCTAAAGGTCAGGATTGTTTTAAGTGTGAAACTTATGGGAAAGTTGATATGTTAAATCAGCATATAAATATAATATAAAGTATTGAGTGTTTCTAAAAATAGAGAACAACCATATATCTTTGCACCTCAAAAGGGTGGATCGCCAACTCATTTTAAAGCTTTAAGGACCTTTATAGGGTACTAAATCAATTATTTATTTCATTCTTACCTACAAAATTACATAATTTTAAAACTGATATGCCCAAATGTCTCATTCCTAGATGCATAAATTGCATGTGTAAACAAAAAGAGCAATTGGCAATAACCATAATTTTATTAATTGTGGTGATTGTTGTTATCATTATTATTATTGATTTAGGTAATTCTAGGAATTCTACTTCCTCCTTCAATTCTCAGCTTGGAGTTCAAAAACAAAGATGATATGCCTTACATGTCTCAGGCTCAAGAGATCCAGCTGCAAGAAAAAGAGCCGGAAGAGCCAGAAAAAACAGTAAAAGAAAAAGAAGAGGAAGATATGGAACTCACAGTAAGGAGAAGACTTTGCTGGAAGTGATCTGCATAATTATTTCTTTGATTGTTGTCATCAAGGCACACAGTGAAATTCAACATACATTCCTCCAGGCATTCATTTTTAAACAGGCTATACCCAAATATTAATAGTTACCAGGGATAGTTCCTCATTAGAATGTAACGTAGTACAGTATATTTATCAGGAAAAAACATGTTGAGATGAATTACCATGCTTCCCAAATTGCTAGTGATTTTGTATTTTATACATTGAGTTTCTATCATATAGTTATTTACAATACTTTCTTGAAGAACATATCTTAAGTTACCTTGAATAAAACGACAGGAGGTTCTCAATTATCCAATATTTATTTTTAAAAAAGTGAAGAGAATTGACAAAGAAAGAAAGATGGTTGTTAGTTGATATTAAGTTCAAATTCCAATAATATTTTAATGAATAAAACTCATTCTATACAATGCCCATTAAACCTGCTGGAATACAACATCAATGTCAACAACAATCCCTCAGCAATCATTTAAACAAAATAAAACAAAAACTTAACAAAAATATTCCCACTGAAAGCTATAATGCTTAGCATACAGTTCTTTTTTATTTATGTTCATTATATTCTGTATCTTTTCCATTTATGATTAGGAAAATATACTCCAGAAATGTGCCTAAAACAATATGTTCAATATTTAATTCTGCCCATCCCTCTGCTATCATTTTAGGAAGACTTCAATTATACAATTTTTAATAAAATATATGTGAAAGCTTGAAAATGTGCAAAGCAAAGACAATGGCTTCACAAAAAAGTGAAAGGCTATTTTTTATAGAAAAGCTTTAAGCAATTTTGGGTTTTGATTAAAAAATTAAAAAAATAGGATGTTTGGAAATCATTTTACATTTGAAACTACCGAAAGTGGTTGCTTTTAAAAATCTATTTCTCTAAAGATGAATGTAAAAAAATGTAGGTTGGCCTTTTCTGATACCACTAGGGTCAATCTTTGGCCTAAGTTTTCATTCATTTTATTATTATTTTTGTTATTTTATTTGCTTTTCCTTAAATCATTATAAACATGCATTATATAGCACATTTATTATGACAAACACTGACTAGTAATTTGAAAGGCTAATTCAAATCAATTTATTGTACATAAAACAGAGAATCAAAGTCCCTAATATAATTTAAATATTCATAAATTCACTGCTGGCATAAGATTTTTATAAGCATTTATTTGTATTTTTACATCTACTGACTTTCTTTCAGTGTCCTATTCAGTTTAGAGAAGCCATTAAAACTGGATTGCTTGTTAAAAATGAGGCTATTTTCTTCAGGCCACCAGCAAGAACTATCCCCAGGATCTTATATGCGGGCAGGCAGAAGGCTCTGCCTACTACAAGAACCACAATTCAGGGAAGGAGACGACCGTAGGCACAAGATCAACCTACAGGACCCCTGTGCAGGCAAGACCCCGGACCCTGGAAAAAGAGGAAAAGGTCATAAGCCAGCATAACATTGACAGGTTGCTTTCCTATGATATGAACTTATTCTGCTTTAATAGTAGTTAATTCTTGCTGGCTTCTGATCAATAGATGACGTGCTGATTCACATCCAAAAAGCACAGATTGTTTAGTGGGTCTATATCATAGTGAACAGCAATTGGTCTCTGTCATACTCCAGCCCAATGATTTCCTCCAGTACCATGTTTTGTTTGAACAAAATTCCAGCATGCCAATACCAAAACAGATGTAGCATGGTTTTCCTCTCCCTCCTCTTATTGTGGCTTTAATCCTTCACCTGTATTTTCCCCATGTCTAATATTAAATGAATGAACCTGTAGTATAATATATATGGAAGGATCATGAGTGTAATCAGACTTTTTTTCAATCAACAGCAGAGTGGTTGGTTTTAAGCAGTCTGATACTGTGGTTTTCTTTTTCAGAGTCTTCAAATACATAATTGTTTTAAATTTAAATGAACGAAAAGTTCACATTGTTGGGTTGAATGCTGTTGGCAGGAAAAAAGGAGAGATTGAAAGACTGCCCGGGTGAGCAGTCATGAATATTAAACAAGTATGTTAGAAAGGAAGCAGGATACAATAGTTTGAAAAATAGGAATGAGGAAGCAATATGCAGTAAAACATGGAGAATATCAAACATTATATTATATTATATCCAATTAACCCTGATTAGAATCACTGTACCACACATTTGAAGAAAAGCATGCTGAAACCAGAGCAAATAGATCTTTCCTTTTTAAAAAGAAAAACCATAATGTTCTCCTCATTGAAACTGAAGGGTAAAGGGGAATTCTAGAAAAACCTAGTAGCCATAATATGTATTGACATCAAAATGTCTGAATGATATATTAACATTATTCGTGTTGTCTACATTTTTGTTTTTATAACTTCATTTTTAATTTTTTCTACTTTGCTTTTTTATTTAAAAAAATATCAATAAAAAATCCAAACTTTATGCTGACAAAAACCTATAATGACCATTTTTATAAATACTAATAAAGATGAATGAAATATAATTATACATTATAATACTTTTTTCATGTTTCTTATCTTAGCATAATATATATTATTTAACAATATTTGCATTTTGTTTGGACAATTGGATCAGGTATAAACTATTGATTGATTTCCACCAGTTCTTTCATGTAACTGACAAAAGGATTATTTCATTGCAGACAATTTTTCATTGAAGATTTTCTTTATTTTTTGTATGTGAAATAATTAAAAAAAAAAATCTTGAAATTTTAAATATGTCCGAAAGAAATCACAAAAATATTCCTTTAAATTTCAGATAAGGTGACCTTACATAGTTTGCAATTTTGGATTTGTAACAAAAATATTCAGCTATTCATTGTTAATATTTTAATTATTTAACCTAAGTAATATATTGATCAACTTATGCATTACTATGTTATCTTATACATTCATGAAAAACAAACCAAAGCAATAATACAATTTAAAATACAAATGCCATAATCAGATACTAAAAGTAATTTACAACATCTTTAACAATATATTCTGCCAACATTCCTGAAAACAGTTGGATTAAATCTTTTCCATGTTAGTAAGTGTGTCTCTCTAAAAACTGTCATGGCCTTTAAAAATCCTCTTGCATCTTTATAGGAAAAAAATAACTGAAAAAAAAGTGAATTGGCAAAATGTTTTCCAATGAATAAAAAAGATTAGAAAAAATAAGATTAGAAAACTATCATCTTTCCTTTTAGCAAATATATTTAATTGCAAGCCAATCCATAAGCATTTTCTCTTTCCAACAGATCAAACAGTATCTTCCTAAGCTGCCTCAATCCAGCTTGATAAATCTACCATTAATAATGATTTATTATTAATCATAAGTATTTATTATAATGAATAGATTGATTAAACAAATAATTTTTAAAATTTCATTTTATATCCTAAAGCTCCAATCAGGGTGAAATAGTCACAGAGTGAGTCAAAGTCACAGTGGCGTCACAGGACATATTAGGACTTTGTTCTGCTTCGCTAAACTGAGCATTGGCATGGCCAGCATATGATGCATCTGACACGTAGGAGTTTGACAGCCCTGCTCTAAATCAATGAAGGATACCAATAATACTGTTGGGTGTTCTCTTGGTTTGGAAAGACCATTTGTTTTGTTTCCTCATACATTATTATCTTCGTTTGTTAAAGAAAATACTTTGGAATTTCCTGTGAAACATTAATGAATGGCACTCCTTTTTATAAAAAAAAATAGGACCATATTCAATGTCATCTAATTAGAACTACCATACCCGGTGTATAAACATAAGGATCACCACTATCTGATAGGGAATTGGTTTAGACTAAGGTTCTACATAAATTTTCTTCCTTCTAGTCTGTCTTCCATCCCTTTTAACATGCTCTAAATCTGTTTCACGGTATTCTCCCATGCATGGCTATTGTATCTGGATTGCAAAAATACAGATAGACAGTAGGTGGTAATAAAGAAATTTTGAAAACTCTTAGTTCTTTGCTGTCACTAAAAGGTCCTGCAAATTTTGGAAGATCAGATAAGGTTGTCTTACTTCACATTTTTGGTGGACATATGAAAAGGGGAGATAGGATTGGTTCGATTGGTACATACTGTTCTTGTAGCTAACAACATTGGATCCAAATGCGAAGTATCTTTCACAACCACTCAGATCCTATTATGTTGCTATTCCAACATTACAGTTGTCAGTCCTATGGTCCTTCCACTTACTGTTGTATGTATTCATTTTATCTGTTTCAAACACACTAATCAGGAGAATGTCAAATCACACAAATAGAAGCAATCTTTTTGTGTATTCCAAGAAATTTGTGAATTGCTGTTAGATTTTGTTTGATGATGTGGTACTGGTTTACCGTTTGAAAGTGCAGTCAGTATTTCAATACAGTACTGATTTTTCACTCAGCTTTCTTATTATAATACTGAATATCAAATTACGTTCATTTCTATTCATCTTCCTCTCATCCATTTATCCAATGTTTTATTATTTTATAGGCAATGTTGGGACGTAACAATGGAGAGTCATCAGCAAGAAAGAAGGAGGAGGACGAAGTTCAGAACAGACATAGATTGATCCCCTTTGGACGTAAAATCTATGAGTTCTACAATGCACCAATTGTAAAATTTTGGTTCTATACTGTAAGGAGCAATTATCATTTTTTCTCCAATGACACTAATTTGTAAAGGCTTCATTCTTCAGTATGTTTGCATTGTATAACTACTCTTCATAGATTTAGAGTGATGCAACTGGTATATGCTCTTTTATTAAGTTTATAAAAATCCACTGAATTGAGTTTAGATTGCTAAAGTTAAACTTTTGCAGTAACAATGTTACTTCATCAACTGATTTGCTTCTTATAATCATTTAAAGAGACTAGGCAATTATACATTTGCTTCACTTGCAGTCAAGGAATTGTATGCACTTTTAAAATAAATCCATAAAATGTAAGTATAGGATTTCATAGTATGCAGTGTATACTCTTGTATTTATATGGAATTCTTTAACTAAAAATTAGCCTTCTTGTAGGAGAACATTTTTTAATTACTAGAAATAATGTGATTTCTATAACATCAGCTAAACATTTAAATCATATATGCAGGTAAACTGGGTTTTTCTCTTTACAGATGTTTTACATTGGGTACCTGATGCTGTTTAATTATATCGTTTTGGTGAAAATGGAACGTTGGCCTTCTATGCAAGAGTGGATAGTTATCTCATACATATTTACAATGGGAATAGAAAAGATGAGAGAGGTAATACTATTCTAAAGACAGTTGTTCGTTGTGCTTTTTCCTAAATATCAATCTTACTGTAAACAAGATAGGATACTATCATCAACAGAATGCAGGTTTTTTTTTCTGGCTCTGGCTGGTTTTCTGTAGTTGCTGTGAAGATCTGAGATACTTAAAAATAATGGAAATCACACCAGGAAGGGAAAACAGGAAAAAATGCAACATTGTTTCTGTTTGCAAGAACAACCAATGGAATAAAAGACTCCTGGAACTGACACTTAAAAGTCCAATCCAGTGTCCACAGTACTTTCTCTTTTCTTTTAAGCAAACTGTAAGAATTTTCTGGTATCTATGGGCACCTATAGTTATTGTGACAGAATTGTATATACAAATTGATTTTATTTAACTGACTACTGATGCGTAATTTAGTTATTACTTTTATAAAACAACCATAGGTCACAAGATTTTATGGTATATCAATAAGTAAAATTTAACATTTTAAAATTGAACTTTCATGCTTATCTGTGCTTATCTGTAAAACAGTAGTCCTTTCCCCTGCATATAATTTGTATGTTTCCCAATAGGGAAAATTTGAAATGCATATTTACTCTGGAAAATGCCTCAGAGTGGCATTTATTATATCCAATACTTCACGAGACACCAGATTGGGAAAAGCCATAACAAAAGCAATATTAGTGCATGCCTGACTTGAGAAACTTACCAATGTTTGTATCTTTCAGTCACACTTTTTAATTATGGCTTGTACTAAAAAGAAGAAATAAGTCACTTATTACTTCAGGCATACTATCTGATAGAGATAGCTTGCAGGGACAGGAATAGAGAAAGCATTCATATCTTCATGCAATGGCCATTGTGTGCTATGTTTGTTTTCACAAAGCATTCAGAAACCTTGATTCTGGCTGAAAATTGTCTGCATTACAAGGAGGTAAACTCAAAGAAGATCCTGAAATATTTTGTTCGTACAGTAATGATACTGTACATGGTATCCATTCAGGATACACACACACACACACACACACACACACACACACACACACACACACACACACAAAGTATGTATATGTCTAAGTCTGTACTAATGGTAGGAATAAACCTCAAGTACAGATCATGTAAAATTGAATGACAACAGGTGAGAGGAAAGAGTCAAGAGTCCTATAACTCTCTGTATTATAAAAATTCTGTGACAAAACCAAGGAGGCTATTTCACATTGCCTTACTTAGCTGGCTCTTATGTCCATATTCTCTAAGATTTTCAGTAGTCCTGTGAATAGGTCGTGAAATTATAATCCAGGACATAGTTGTCAAATCATTCATCATATTATTTTTGATACAAAAGCTATTTCTTTTCCATCTCTAGATATTAATGTCGGAACCT
>BLBF01000004.1:50202408-50225013 GCA_015471245.1 Laticauda colubrina | reverse complement strand
TACAAAAGCTATTTCTTTTCCATCTCTAGATATTAATGTCGGAACCTGGGAAACTACTGCAGAAAGTGAAGGTGTGGCTTCAAGAATACTGGAATGTTACCGATCTTATCGCCATCCTCTTATTCTCGGTGGGCATGGTGCTTCGCCTCCAGGACTTGCCACTCAGGAGTGATGGACGTGTCATATATTGTGTCAACATTATTTACTGGTATATCCGATTGTTAGACATCTTCGGGGTGAACAAATATTTGGGGCCATATGTAATGATGATTGGGAAAATGGTAAGAAAAAGTTACCCATCCTTCCTTTTTGTTCTGCATGTTATAAGCGAAAACAGTAGAAGGTGGTACTAGTTTCATACAATCTTTAGAGTGAATCTTTTAAGTACTTTTCTGTGTGATGCAGCTTCCTTTTGTTATAGTGTAGTATTCAGTTTGAGAAAAGATATATTTTGTTGGCAAGGCTTGTGCATTTTTTCTTGTCCTTATCAAAGTTATTTTGATCATTGATTCAAACAGAATTCTATGGAATTTCTAATTGGGACTACAAGCCTAAAATTGTTAGCAGCATTATACTCACTATTTTTATAGAAAACACATACAGATACATTCAAATGTCACTCAAACTATGAATATCTGAGAATGGGATAAGAATAGCCCTAATCTGTTTTGCATATAGGCTAGGATAGTTAGGAATAACCACAGTCTACAGTGAAGGTACAGGGGAAGTTTGGGAAAGGTTGCTAAGCTATGTGATACACATTTTACTAAAATGATGTGGACCTCACAGATGGACAGATTTACCCCACAGGTGGGGTAAAAATTAATTAAGATCATTCAAATCTTCCCTTGCTATTTAAGAGATGGAGTATTTTTAGTGGCAGGAAATTTCTTAACACCCTTATTCATTATTTTGGATGTCTTTATCACAGAGCCTTCATTGCATGTCTAGTATTGAATTATGCAGGAATAATACATTTCAGTAGAGTCGATAAGAGTAAGGAGCTGAGATGTGACAAAAAACAATAAATATAAAAACTAAGCTATTTAATTTATTATAAAACTGGGTTATTTAAAGTGATAGATTAGCAATGAAACCAAAGTCAGGAATATATTAACAATAACAACAACAAAAAGCAAATACAAAGAAACAGCAGAAGAGAAGAGAAAAAACTGGGGGGAGAGGGGAGAATTTGCACAAAATGCAAAGGCCTGAAAATGGAAGAGGAACAACTGTGACAACCCCCCCAAAAAAGATAGGACTAATAGTAACTTTGAGCGCAATTTCAAAACATCTGGAGCACCATTTGAACACCATTGGCATGTTGATTTATTCCAACATCTACCAAAGCAGCTTAGTTAACTGACTCATTTGATAGTACTATCATGTTTCTCACATTATAAGGCCGGGCCTTATATTTTTTTGATCCCTGAAAAAACGGCTAGGCCATCTTTTCGGGGGTGACTTAATTCCCCCCTTGCATCCTCGGGTGGGCAGGCGGCGACATCTTGGGGTTCAGGAGACCTTTTCCTTCTCCCTTGCTGCCACGGCATTAGAAGAACGCCGCAGCGTTTGGCACAGCCACGTGCAGCCAGTCAGGGCTCCTCCTTGCAACCGGAGCCCTGAGGAGACACTTGGCTTCAAGCGCTCCCGTCGCCGCGTTCTGAGGGAAGTCACTCGCCCAAGAGGATCTCTCCCTCTCTCTCTTCCTCTCTCCCTGCAAGGTCTGTGCTGCGGCTGAGGAGGAGGAGGCTGTAGCCAGTTCCTTCTTCTTGCTGAGAGGTGAGGAAGCCGCGGCTTTGCACAGCAAGCGAAGCGCTGCTAGCCCAGGCGAGATTTGGGAACGAGGGGAAGGAGGAGTCATGCATGCACCTGTGGCTCGCTTTCCCGGCTCTACCCAGCTCGCACAGCTCTGGCGCGGCCCTGGTGGAATGAGCGGAGGGGCCGGCGGGGAGGCACTCGCTGCCTTGGTGAGAGCTCTGCCGCCGGGAAGGAGGACCCGCCTGTCAGCTTAGTCTGGGGCACCCAGCGCACGTGGCTGTGCCAAACACTGTGGCGTTCCTCTAATGCCGTGGCAGCAAGAGAGAAGGAAAAGCAACGGTGGCAGAAGGTCTCCCGGTATGAAGTGCCCCACCAACACAGGCAGCACCTTATCCAGGCATCAAGTACTTCCTAAATGCAAGCCCCTCCCATTCTCCCCCTATTTTGCATGTTTAACATGGGCCTTAATTTGGGGGGAGGAGCTTAATTTGATTTTATAAATTGAATGCTTATAAAACATGGTGGGGCTTCCTACTGGTGGAGGCCGTATTGTTGGAGAAACACAGTAATTGTAGCCTAGGCCATAGTAGACCAAACAACAAATGTTTGCACAGTTCCACACCCATTGCAGAGAAAAAAACAATTTATTTTTTCATGCATATCAAAAAAGGGCAATCCATATGCATCTATTTTTATTGTCATGCATACCTCATCTTTGATTTACTTTGTAAAGAAAGCATTAAAGCATTCTTGAGATGGAATGAGATGAGTTCTTCAGCGATATTTGAAAGTTATATTACATCACATTCTCAGAGAAATGTGGAAACATAGAATTTTACTGGGAGTGACAGAAATATAAGGTTTGCAGGCTAAAGTTAAACATAGAATTTTACTGGGAGTGACAGAAATATAAGGTTTGCAGGCTAAAGTTAAACCTGTTCAAGTAATGAGACTTTAAAGTAAAATTTAGGACTGATTCACACATTCATGTGCAGCAATTAATTTCTCACAAAACATAATAAAATATATGCCCACTTTCCACTTAAACATGTGAGGTGATAAAAGGCATTACTTGATTTGGCCTTGTTAAAAGTTAGGAGCACTCCAGTAATTTTGACTATGTATCTGTTTAATCCAAGAACAAAGGAACAAGTAGTTGCTATGCTATGCTATGCTATGCTATGTATTGGGCTAGTTTTTTCTGTATTGAAACTGAAAATCACATAATGTTTGCCTGTACATGTGTGTGTGTGTGAACAGATAGAGAGATGACAGATAGAACAAATTTTATTAACTCACTTAGAAAGAAGCAGAAGCAGAAACAATCAATAATAGTCCCCAAAAACCCACAGAATTTGTATTTATTTTGCAACCTGTATTGCTGCCTTTGGGTTACAAATGGAAAGAAAATTTCTATACCATTTTAAAATGTAATATTTCTGTACAAAAACTTGGGATTTATTATGGTGCATGATTAAAAGATCTTCAGCATAACAGAACATAATATTGTAATAGCCAAAGATCCAGCGCAAGTACTTGAAGATTATCATGACAAGCCAAGCACCTTAAATAGCATGTTAATATGCAGATGCTTAAATCATTTGATGATTTATGATTCATATACAAGTTGATCAATTCTCCAAAATAAAGTGGCTTTCTTTCTCTCTGTCTTTGTAATTTTTTTCTTTTCTTTCAGATGATAGACATGATGTATTTTGTTATTATTATGTTGGTGGTTCTGATGAGTTTTGGTGTTGCAAGGCAAGCAATTCTCTTCCCCAACGAAGAGCCATCATGGAAACTGGCAAAAAATATTTTTTATATGCCCTATTGGATGATCTATGGGGAAGTGTTTGCAGACCAGATAGACCGTAAGCAAGTTTATGATTCTCATACACCAAAGTCAGGTATCAAACTTTGATCGGTGATGTCTTTCATGATTATTGTTAACACTCTCAATAAATGGCTCAAGATAGAGGACTCAAACATTGCAGGAAAATATGATATGTTTAAAATGTTAATCTTAAAAGGTAAAATCAACATTTCTATACCATCCAAGCTGCTTTTTTTCACTTTTAATACCTATAAATCATATTCAAAGTACACATCTACTTTAATGTTTTACTATTTTAATTAATAGTTGCCTTTCCCTGAGAATCACTAGTATTGCCGAGAGGTCCCAAGCACTCCTCAATGAGGTCCATATTTGAGGAGTCTTAACCAGATTAAGTTTGTAGTACAGATTATATCAGTTGCCATCCATTAGCTGAATGGTGGAATGTACAAACCCTGTTTGCTCATAGACCATTCAATTCTAGAAGCTACTGCACCAGTTCTAAATTTTTACCCAGCATTGAAGTTACAGTGACATTGTACTAATTTATGCCATATTTTGACCTATTTCAACCACTCTGTTTTGGTATATTAGTAAAATAATAGTTATTTTAAAATATATTGTAAATGTTGTTTATGTATTGAATAAGGACTGTATACCACTTTGTACTTTATTTAGAATTGATGGGGTATCATGTTAAGGGTTAAGGCTGTAACCTGTGAATTCCTTGGATCAAATTCATTGTTTGCCATGAAATCACTAGGTGTCCTAAAGAAATCACTCTCATTCTCAACTTCTCTAATTGTAATTCAGAGATATTAAGATGATTTATATTACAAGGCTATTCCAAGAATTTACCTTGTATTACCTGGGATTGGTAATATTTACCTTTACCTGAGAGTATTACACAAATACAAAACTTCATTTTTTTGTGTTCCAAACCTGGAATCTTTTCCACATATGTTGTTGTAAGAATTCATTTGCCTGGCCCTTTGCAAATATTATAGTTCCTTTTTAATGCATTTCCTGGTGGTTGTTTGTGTCATGTACCAGACTAGATCATGGTCATATGAAATTTTGGAGCTGTAGGAATGAACAAGAAGAGTGTGCACATGCAGGCATGTTAACTCACCTCTTCTGCTTGAGAGCACAAGAATGGCATTTAAAGGTCCAAATTCACTCTGAGCACAGTTAGAAACTTTTTCAGCTATTTCCATAGATCTGTTGGGATGTCAGATCTTCTTTCAGGAATGAGTCTGTTTCTATAATATAGTTCAGGAGTGTCAAACTCAAGGCCCGGGGCCAGATCCAGCCCATGGGGTGCTTAGATTTGTCCTGTGGTGCTGCACTGGAAACAGCAAAAGACCAGCTTACGGTGCCTCTGCCAGTGAAAACAGATCTTGCTTGGGACATGTGCGGGCCCTCCTGAGTTCCGTTTTCACTGGCAGAGAGTTTCAGGAGGCCGTTGCAGCCGAAAACTGAACTCTGGAGCCTGCTTTCACTGGCAGAGCACTCGGGCCACCACAGGTGCCCCCCACATGAATGATGTCATGCTAGCCATCCCCACCCTGGTCACGTCCCCCCACCCCCGAAGTCAAATAAAACCCTGATGCAGCCATCAATGAAATCAAGCTTGACACCCCTGATATAGCTCATGCAAAATTCAGTTACATAAAATATAGAAAGAGAGAAGCTAATTGGTTTCCCCAATTATTCAGATTTTAGTTTTTAAAAAAAAAAACATTTTTGCTGCATTTTTATTTAGCATTTTTCTCATTTTATATGCCCACTGTAAGAAAGCATATGCTGAAATACCTTTATATGTACTCTTTCTTTTCTACTATTGATAAAAGAAACCCATATCATTCTCCAAAGAGAAAGAAAGAAAAAAAAACCAATTATTTCTTTCCTTTTGCAAATTATCCTTCCTTTTTGTTCTCAGTTATAATGCGGAATTCAAATGAACAAAAGTCCTTCAATGACTTTAACTTTCTGCTTGACTACATATATCCTTTTTTTATGTATTTGGGGTTTAGGAAAGCCAAGAAGTGGGAGAGAAGTAGAATCCCAGACTGTGGAATTTCTTTTCAAAAATGTCTGTTCCTCTACAAGTGGCCATTTATTGCTGTTGTACTGAAAAAAAAATCTACTGGCATAGTGCAACATGTTCCACAGCAACTTGGCTGAGGAAAACATGCTTTTTCTTGCCGTGTGCTGATTCTAGTTTAGAACCCTGGAAATGGAGAATGGAAATGACAAGAACAGAGCATGCTGTAGTTCTCTTTCAACAGAGGAGCATATGTTTAAACCCATTATAGAAAACTATATATTACATCTGTTTTAACATACACCATTGACTGAACACCTAATGAAGCTGTAGATATGATTGTTTCAGCATGGAGTGCTTCATACTGTACTAGTAAAAGTCAGATTGTCAAAGCCCATGTATCAAGTCCTTCCTCTGGAGGACTTGATGATAATTAATTGAAAATTAATTGAATCCCTAAGTTGTTTTAACCTCAGCATCCAAACAGAGAAGGCAGAATTTGTCAGCATTTGTGGAATACAAGCAGCCTATTCAAAATCCTTATGATTTTGGCTAATGCTTGGCAAAATAGCCAGAGGATAGTATTTGTTTCTAATATAGATATTTATATAGGATGCAAATCCAAGATGCACGAAGAACTAATATAGTCTGACTGCATTTAAAGGATAATTTTGTTTAATCAAGTTATGTAAAAGTCAGAAAATGTCCCAAGATAAGAAAAATTGACATCTGAGGAAAGAAAATGAATAGATGCTAACTGCTAATCTAGGACTTGTAAGTCCATCTTTCTGCTTCTGTATATTTTATGTTCAATCTATTTATTATTGATGTGTATCTTTGTACACAGAAATAGAGGATGTTAAATCACATACTGTTATTTATCTATTCAGGGTACAATTTTCTCACTTTTTGAAAAAAACTGTACAGCTGTTAGTCTCCCCAGTAGCCTAAGCTAAATCAGCAACAACTTATTATGCAAATTATTATCTTTCTGAATTATCAATCCATCTATCTTAGAGTTCAGTACCATTTATTTAAAAGTGTATGCTATACATAGATTCAGGTTTTCCTTTCCTTTGCATTGGTATTACTTGTTATTAGTTATAAATTATGGGTTCCTTTTAAAACCCACATATCTCTCACTATTTGTTTGATCTTAATTTTATAAAATATTTCACTTAATTTGAGAAATATACCAAGTATTATGTAAGACTCTAAGATAGGTTTATCTTTTCATTTCATTCTTATGTACTGGTATGTGAAGCATGAAATCTGGCTGTCCAGGTTAACAATCAATGTCTCATCAACTGGCAGCCTCTCCATTCAATGAATATATTCTATATTCCTCATCACTTTTTTTTTTAAACAAAGCATTTAATGATTTCTGGGCCAATGCATGTTTTTTGTAACTGGGTTCTGGTGATGGGGTATCAGTAGATAAACGTTTAAATTCTTTTGGAACAGGAAAAACAATATGTGTGGCTGGATTGTAATGTTAAGTTTTGAGCTTCACTTATAGAAATTGTCATTCTTAAAGTCAGAAGAATATATAACTATTTGAGACTCGTGGAATCTGGTTTTTTAGACTTCTCACTGTTGATGTGGAAGAGAGCACAGCTTAGTGATCCCTTCATGTCTATAATTAAAAGGTTTTTAAGTAATAAAGCAAAATGGCACTGTGGAAGAAAATCCTGAATGGTATTTTGAAAAATTGTTACCGATCAGGGAATAATAGGCAATTTAGATACCCTATCATCTTGCCCAGACCATTTAAGATATGCATAGGATGAGAAAACTACCTGAAATCATGATGGGCTGCTATCCAATATAATTCTGATTGCTTGCTGTTCATGCCAGTAATGATTGATTGAGTGTGCTTTGGAATCATGTTTGAATTATAACAACTTTAGTTTTCTTGGCAACATTTTCAGAAGTGGTTTGTTTCTTCTATAGGGCTTCTTTCTATAGGACTGACAAAGAGTGATTTCACCAAAGTCACCCAGCAGGCTATGTGCCTAAGGCAGGACTAAAACTCCAGCTTTCTGGTTATTAGCCCAAAGTATCTCTCATTAAGAGACAAATAAACTAAAATCCATTCTAGTTTGCTTAGTATCTGCTGCACTAAAATTCAGCAATTAATTGGAAAAGCAACGGGTCTTCAATAAATGTTCATCTTATCACTATGAGGATTTTTATGGATTTTTAAAAATCAGATGTTTATCTCTATCCTAGCAACTGCGTTAATCTTTATTAGTTAAATATTTGTTACATCTGTGATTTTTTTAAAAAAATTTGATCACAACGTGAGAAAAAAAATTGGCCTGAATTATTTCTTATGTCTGGCAAGACCTGCTAGTACCACACACAATTGGTATGAAAACAACAGCAAAGTGTGGAGCCAGTATTTAAAGAAATATACTGCAATATGTTTAATATACAGATTCATAAACTGTTTTTCCCCTCCTGAATGCATTAAAATAAAAAACAGGAGAACAATTGGAATATGCAGAATATTTTTCCATTCATATCTTATGCATGGATTTATATCTCTTCTTCACCATCTACTGACCTTCTCATCTGAGTAGAAGAGAAGACTGTTTCTTTAGCCATCAGCACTTTACAAACACTTCCAGCATGAGATAAAAAACCTTTACTCACCACTTGGCTATATTATTAGGAGAGCAATAACAAAGTTAAAAAAATCCCAATATTCTATTTAAAACATTGGAGTCCCATATGGCACAGTTGTAGGATTCCAGAAATAGTGTTTCTCAATTAATATAGACATAGTTTTATATAAAATACATTTATGCTGCTGAATGGCTGATCACATACTCTGAACCTACACCAGCCTCTCTTCACAGATCTGCACATAGGTTACATTAAAAAAAGGTTAAGGTGTCCTAATTTTTTTTTTTGTTTAGAATTGGAGAAACAATATTTTATGTAAATATGCATTTGAGGCACTTATGCTTCACTCACATACAAATGTAGATTGAAAGATTTGATTTTCCTAAAGAGGCTAGACCAGGGGTCCCAAACCTCGGGCCACAGCCTGTTAATGGGCTGCTGAAGCAGTGGGCAAACACACAAAACTTTATTTGCACATGCACAAGATTTTGGATGTGCATGCAAAAGTTTTCCTTCTCCATCACCAAAGCTGCTGCTGCCGCCGGTCCACATAACCTGGCCTAGACATGAGGGGTTATCTTTTTTTTTTTCCAAAAATTTTATTGATTTTTAAAAGACAAACATATACAAACAAAACACATAACATAAAAACATAAAACATCCTTTTTGAAAGCAGCTTGATCCCGGGTTACATCTCTTCGTACAGACATAAATTCAAGTTCATGCTCACTTTTATATACTATTCCATATCTTATTACCATTCAACATTTTCTATATAGCTTCTCCCCTCTTTTCACTCTCTTAATTCTATTTTATTTATTTCATCTCAATTTAAAATATTATAGTTATATCCTTTGTCTGTCCTGTTTCAGCTGTCTATTATGTTTTCTCATTAATACAAAACTTCTCCTGTAATGATTGATTGGAGTGTGACGCCTTTATATCTTTCCCCTAAATTTAACACTTAAAATAATACATAACTTTCATTCGGATTCTGCTTAGTACATTCTAAAGCTAAACACTATATTTAAAAAAAGAAAAAAATATAAATATATAATATAATTACAACAACAATACATACCAATTGAACTCTATCGTTAAGATTAATATCCATTTAAATCTTAAACAATTTATACCTTCCTTTTCAAGTAAGTATCATACTTCTATGGGAACACTTATAAATTTTATGTAGTTGCTTCCCCCCCACTTCACTTATATTTTAAGACATTACGTAATTAAAATGTTCCCATTCCTTCTTAATTCAATTCTCTCATATTTCATTTCATTTATTTTGTTCAAAGGAGAAAAGATTTTCGCTAAATTACATTGAATATTTTATCCCATTTTATAATCATATGTTGTTCCAATTTTTCTAACATTATTTCTAATACAAATACAACAATACAGTCTCATGTATTTTTACAGCATCTCTTTTTCAATTATATTTTCACCCATTATCTCTAAATAAGTCCTGTTTCTTTTCAACTTATTTCAATCTTCATCTTCATTTCGCTCTTCTATATTCCTCTTTTCTGTTGCTTTACTATTCATAAATCTTGAACATTTTATACATTCCTTTTCAAATAGGTATCATGCTTCTATGGGAACACTTATAAATTTTGCGTAGTTACCTCCCCCCCATTTCACTTATATTTTAAAACATTATGTGATTAAAATGTTCCCCTTCCTTCTTAATTCAATTCTCTCATATTTCATTTCATTTATTTTGTTCATAAAAAAAGAAATTTCCACTAAATTACGTTGATCACATTTTATAATCATAAGTTGTTCCAAATTTTCTAACATTATTTCTAATACAAATACAACAATACAATCTTATGTACTTTTGCAGAATCTCTTTTTCAAGTGATATTTTTACCCATTATCTCTAAATAAGTCCTGTTTGTTTACATCTTGTTTCAAACCTTTATAGCTTCTCTTCCCTTCCTTCCTCCCTTGCTTTTCCACTCTACCCTTTTTACCCCCTTGTCTCTTAATCTCTACCCTCTTCTGTATTCCTCTTTTCTGTTGCTTTCTGACATTGTGTCCACTTTTCACCTTATTTTTCCCTTTTTTGGTTGTTTTTTTAAGTCTTAAATTCTCCATTCTCTTTCCCCCCCTTTCCCCTTCTCCAGATAAAGTTGCTTGTTCGTTAAAGATGGCTTTTTCTTCATCCCAATCTTCTTGTTCTTGCAGTTTCTCATATGTAGAAATCGCCATTTCTAAAAAATGAAAAACGGAGCCAAAAGATCCCTTCCCTTCTTGTTCCTCTTCTTTATGTTTTATAAATTTCATTTTCAGTTCATCTACACATAATGCCATTGTAAAAAAATTTTTTAAACAACCCAAATGATTTTAATCATTCAAATAAGAATTTCCAAAAGTCCCAAAATCACCAAACAATTCAAATACACACAGACTATTTCATTTATCACTTTCTTCTTTTTTTCACTTTCTCTTCCTGGGGTTGGAATTCAGTTACAAAGTTCCAATTAAAATGTGTCTTTTAGAAGTCTTGTTATGATTTTGTTCTAGTCTTTTAAATTTCAAGCAGTCTCCTCCAGTCAAATCTTAATCTTAATTCTTATCCTCTCCCTTCCCACTTACAGCATTAAAAAAAATTTTTTTCCAGTGTTCAGAAATCTTTATTATCCCCTTGGCTTTAATTTTCCAGTTTGATTACCTGCTGATGCCAAAGCGGGTTTTTCCAATTTCTCATTCATCTGCTGTCACGTAAGGAAGGAGAGTGAGAAAAAACAAACTTTCCCTTTTCACTTTCATTCGCTGCTTCTAGATCTTCTTAGGGAACGATGTATCTTTTTCCAAAATTTAAATTCCAGGATATCTTGGATGTTGCTTCTCCTCCCGGTCAGCCAAAACTTTCACTTTTCAGCTTCCTCCTGCACATTCTTTTCCGGATGAAAGCTTCTTTGTGGCGGCCATTTCTGACCGCTGCTCTACCGCTTTCAGAAAAGGGAGTTAAACCAGCTGAGGAGGGGGGTGCGACTCCCCCCGACCTGTGCTAGGTCTCCCCTGTCTTCAGCTACCTCTACGGGGTAGCTATAGCCCCAAAGCAGGTTGGCTTGGGGCACTTCAGCGGCGAACGCAGCAGAAACCGCACACGATCGCAGTTTCTTGCCACCGCCGAGCCTTGCAAACCGGAAGTCCATGAGGGATTACTTTATGAGGAAGTAAGAAACTACACAAACAATCTGGAAGGAAAAAGAAGCACAATGCAGAATGATAAAGAACAGAGCATTGAGAGTACCTAATCCGGGGCAAAGGATAACTTTTTGAAATGTCCAGATGGAATCTACTTACATTTTGTTTTTATGATGTTTTCTCTTCACAGAAAGCAAAGTGATCATATTCATGACTTTAAAAAAACAGAATACATCTCGAGGATAGTCATTCAACCAAAGCCACAGAAGATAAATTATGTATTATTTACTCATAAATTTGGAGAAGTAGAATGAACAAAAATTACCCAGCTGAGAATTTGATACAGTGAAAATTAACATCTAAGATGAATAAATGACACCAAGCAGCCTGCTATCTAAAGTAACATTATTCACCACTGAACATCAGCATTTGATGGGTTATCCTTCAGTCAGAAGAGTGTTGCAGCTGTTGCTTCAGTCCATGCTAGACAGAGTTTTACTAATTCCCAAGGGTGGGCTGATCCTACTTCCAATTTAGAACATTATTGTGCATAAGGTTATTTTATTTCTTCAGCTACTGCTCATATCAAGATTATCTTTCCTTTCTTCTTCTCTAAGCCAGTACATGTTCAAGTGTTTGACATAAACTAGACAAACGAGGAATTCCTGCCAAAGGATACTTTGAAAATGTGAAAACTGCTGTTCTTTTTCAGGAAAGGAGGAGGATTCTAAGAATATTTTCCATAACTTCTGGGGAAGTATCAATGAGCCTTCTGGCCTTTGGGCAAGTTGCTTCCAGAATGATTTAAGCTTAAAGGAAAGCAGCTGTTTCAACTGTGTTTAGGAGTTGGCTTCTTTTAGTGACTTTTGTCTAAACATTTGTTCATTTATTAACACTAGCAATAGTAACAGTAGTAGCTTTATTGTTTGCTTATAATATGTCATAGTTACATTAATATAACAATGAGGTTATAAAAACATCTCTCATCCAGAATCCTCCCTTACAAATTTAAGAGAAGCACTTTCAGATAATTTCTTTGCCTTAGTGGAATGGAATGAAAGGGACATTTCCTACCTTAAATCTTCCATTCCCAAAAGAGAAGACAGAACATTTTATTCATCCCAAACTTTTTTTACAATACTTCAGATTCTCTTATTATTTCTGAATTGGGAAGCATTATTTACCCCTGAGTTGTTCTCCTTTATTTACTTTGGTTACAGCAAGGTGATCTGAAGATATGCAATTTGAATAAAATTCTGTATTGCCTTAGAGGGACAAATTCCTGGTTTTACCACTTCGAGTCAAGGAAGGTAGAAATTGCATTCCAATACAGGAATTAAATTTGCAAGCTAACCATTACTCCTGCTGAAGAGAAAGCCTATTCTAAAAGATATTCATATTAATTGATTTCCTAGTTTTCCAAAATAGACCAAATTCCTGTCAACCTTCATGAGCTATTATGGGGTATTTTAGAGACACAAAATAGAATTAGGTAGATTTTCTCATAAACTCAGAGATTAGATTGTTCCAAGAATCAATGAGGCTGAAGTTTATAGTATTAGATTAGGACAAAAAAAACAACCTTAGATTTAGTCACCTATAATGTAGCAGTTCAGTTTTTAAAGGCTGTGTTAGTCACTTTACAGATTCACCGAACCATGTTAGGAATAAAAAGTAGGAAACTGGGGAAGAGGACAGAAGAATTACATTAAAAAATAGATAAATATCCAAATAAACATGCAAGGCTTCCTTACTTTCTCATATAAGTCTATTTTTGTTAATAGACAGGGAAGAACAAAGGACTCTACTGTAAAGCAGGGATATTAAACTCAAGGTCCATGGGCCAGATCTGGCCTGCGAAGTGCTTAGATATGGCCCATGGGGCTGCCCTAGAAATAGCGAAGGACCGGTTTGTGGTGCCTCTGCCAGTGAAAATTAGCAATCTCCGTTTTCAACTGGGATGGCCTCCTGCATCCCTCTGCCAGGGAGAATGGAGCTTGGGAGGGTTGCAGGAGGCCTTCTGAGCTGAAAACAGCCCATTTGGGAGCCCATTTTTGCTGGCAGAGCACTCAGGCCATCACAAGCACACCTGTTATAGGTGACATCAAGCTGGCTATGCCCACCCTGGCCATGCCCCCACACACCCCCAAGGTCAAACACAACCTGATGACCTCAATGAAATTGAGTTTGACACCCCTGTTGTAAAGGCTCAATTATTAGAATGAGAAGTACAAGTCAATAGCAAAAAATGATTTATTTCAAAATCAAGATTATTATTATTTAATCTCTGGAACATCTTACCCCCTGAGGTGTGATTGGTTGTCCCACTCCTGATGTTTCGTAAAAGCTGCAAGACTTGGTTCTGCCATATGGCTTGGTGACTTGGGGACCAAGTGGGGGAGCTTGATACTGGAGGTGGCTGATTAATCAAATTCAATCCCACCTCCACCTCCCCTTGTGTCTGGCTCCCCTCTTTGCCTCTTTGTGTCCATGATTTTATCTGCTATGGTTTTTATAACATATTATTTTAATGTTTTTCTATGTTGTAAACCTCCCAGAATTGTTGGATGCAAGGTGGCAACAAATAAATTTTATTTAAAAAATAAATAATTTTAACAGTGTATTCAGAATTGCTTTATTTTAATACAGATATTTCTTGAAAAAGTCTAACTACCCTGTTTATCCAACAGTACAACCTCCCCCAATAGGAAGTCCCAGCATGTTTTATAGGCATGAAATTAAGCCCCTCCCCCCAAATTAAGGCCTATATTAAGACATGCAAAATGGGGAGAATGGTGGAGGGACTTGCCGTTAGGAAGTACTTTTGTTGCACACCTGGATATGGTGCTGCCTGCACTGACCCCGATACGAAGTGCCCCACCAACGCCAAGGTCAACATCCAAGCCGTCGCCACTTGTCCGAAGATGCAAGGGGGGAGAATTAAGTCACCCCCGAAAAGACAGCCTAGCCATTTTTTCAGGGCTCAAAAAAATAAGATCCGGCCTTATATGAGAAACACGATATTCTCAAACGTTAATGTTTTGAGTAGGTGATAATGACTTTGTTGCTTGAACCATCAGTCTTAACAAAAGAAAAATATAAACATACATCACAGGTTTTTTATTTATAAATATAAAATAAAATCTTCCCAATAATCAAATTCTATTATCTGTTATTCACCAGACAGGTCATGTCAATAGTTTCATAGTATATTTAATTTATAATTATTTAATGTATAATGAAACTATTAAACTCAAAGGAAAGCTAAAATAGAGTGTTAATTTCACAGCATGTATATCAAATATTAGTGAATTAAATCCTTTGTTAGAACTGCGTGGAAGAAATAATTCAGTCTTATTGTACAGTGCATATTTCTATTCCTGTTTCAGGACAGAATCCATTTACTAATATCAGATGTAATTTTTTATACAAAAAATTATCATAATTAAGCACTGATTGCATGTTGTAATTTGCCATGCAATTGCTCATAAAGATGATTCAATATCTGTTCATTTTTAAGGTATTCATTTCACACTTTAACAAAATATCATATTTTATGAGGGCCGAGAATCAAACAAATTGCTCATTAAAACATATGTGTGCTCTACACGCTATCCAAATGTGGCCCCTTCTGAAAGTCCTGCTCCTTCTAGAGAAATAATCTATCCATATCATATCATGATATAATCTAATATGTGATCCAAGTCAAACAACTAGCTTGATAAGTACAGTAGGTTGTCACAGCCAATTCACCTCATTCTTTTCCTGACACCCATACTAGAGGTCACTTATTACCCATAGAAACAATTTAATTAACATGACACAAAAAGATGAATGATGGGAGAGGGGGATTATCTGGCACAAAATAAGTAAATAATATTTTATTGACTTTTCAAAAACAGGTGTCATGAACACATATCATGATACAAAACTGATTTTCAATATTCTGAATATTTTATGCAGCAATTTGAACTTTGCTTCTTCTTCCCCTTACACCTGTAAGAACAATTCATTTTAAAAAAAACATGTTATATTAAGGATTGTAACAAAATTAATACAAAGCAACATAGAGAAAAAAACCAGAAAAGTAGAAAGAAAAGAAATACAAAGTGCAAAAAGTTAAAGAAAATAAATAAATAAAATGGAAATAGAAAAAAAGAATATTTTAGGAAGTGATTCTTATTCCACTCAGTAATAAATGCAACCAAATTTAATATTCACCCACCTCTTATAAAATTATAAAAATAATCCACTTCTTACTACCGGTATAACTCTCTTTTCCATTCACAAATTTAAAAATCATTGTCATTTTTTTCCAAGTACTGACAAAAAGTTCATAAAGGGTTCCAGCAGTATATATAAATCAAACAGCCAACTTTTTATTCCTTTTTTGATAGGTTGGTTGGTTGATTGATTGATTGGTTTTGCTCTAACAATTATCTAAATCTTTACATCATATGGTCGCTGTTGTGGGCTTGAAATTGCATTTTAACTTTCTTCCTCCCATCTCAAAAATTTTAGAAATCCACTTTTGTAAACCCATTAAAAATCGTTGTCCTTGTGATTTTTCATCTCTTCACTTATCATTTGTATTTCCATTTTAACTCTGTTTAATAATCCATAATTCCTTTATTTTCCAACATTTCTATATCAGCTGGAATTTGTTTCACCTCTTCATTCTGTCAGTAAATTCTTCCATTTTACTTTTTTTTTTTAGAATCTTTTTCAAGAAATGGATTAGCAATAATTATTGCTGTCAGTTTAAGTTTCTCTCCCAATTCTTCCAAGAACCTTTGAAATATATCTAATGTCTATCAATATCTATCAATTATATCTATTATATCTATCAATTTATGAGCTTCAGTACTTTTCTTTCAAATTCATAATAAAATATGGATTCTTGAAAATAAAGAATAAAGAACAGTTTATCTCTTTCTTTTTTCCCAACTCGGAACTTTAATTCCAATTTCTATAAAATCTCAGCAATCTTCTCTTCCCGGATAAATTAAACAATTTAGATTCCATCAAAAATATCATTTTATTTATCTTGTTATTTCATAAATCTTAGCAAAAGTTCCAATATTCCAAATTTTTCTGGTCCCTTAATCTATTTAAAACTTTCTTGAATTACCTTATTTATCTTTTTGTACTTTATTTTATATTTTTAAATTCTTTAAACTGTTATTTATTTTTTCTTTTAGCGGATTAAGTTTTACTCATTAGGTAGCATGGGATCCTTGGTGCTCTCTGTTCAGTTCAGTTCAGCTCAACATTGAGCTACAAATATTCTCTTCTATCATCACAAGATAGTTTTTTAAACTTTTTGCTTAGAAGATCTCCTTTAACTTTAAAAACATGTTTGGAAAGGAAGACGGATCTAATGTCCATAAAGTTTCCACCAGGTTTGAGAGTTTGATGGCTTTCTTTACCTCCCAGTGCTCAGACCCATGTATTGACTCCTCTCCCAGGGTCTCCTCAAAAAGAATAGCTATCTGGAGCATAAGTAGGCAAATCCTCTCCTTATCTGGAGAGATTCTGTTAAAGAAGGTTCATCACTGGTTCTTTGGTCTTTGCCAATGCATCATGTCCACTTCTCCTGAGATGTCTTAATTCACCAATGCCTCACTCAGAAATTTCACCAATGGAAAGCTCTTCTCCCTTTCTTTGATTTGCATCAGGCAGATTTGCCCACCTGGGATCAAAAGCAATCTGAGCTTCAGTATTTTTATTAATGTTGAGGGGAGGGAAAAATTATTTTGTTTCTCTTGGATCCTGTGATATGAATTGAGTCTGAATCTGCTAAACATTCTTTCACTTCTTGAACAGATTAATTTACTGAATGCTTTCTTGTTCTACAATTTCTCCTTATTTACTGCTATATTGGGAATGTGTGAGAAAATAACTAGGGATAAGAGAGGAATAGCATTCCTTACACCAGTGACACTTCCTAAAAGTAACAAACTGATCTACAGTATTGTTGAGGAATGTAGTTGCTGTTTGGGTGAACAAAAATAGCCAAAATCATCCCAATTTAAAACTTCAGTTAATTAATAAGAAGGTATATTGTCTAAACTATATCAGCATGAGAAAACTATGACATTTTGTCCTTTGTTCTTTTTAAACAGCTGGTGTCCCAAAATAAATTAAAATATCTGCTCTGTTGCCTATAAATCTTACCTGTCTATTCACATTTCATTCTAGAATACTGTTAAATATCCTAAAGTGAACTAAAATAAGGTGGCAACAAAAATCCTACTGTGAGTCTACATATATTACTCATATATACTATATTCATCAAATGTTCCTTTTCCAATGTACTCTGGTTTGATACTACTGATATATCCTAGTTACCAAAAAGCAAATGGATGTATAAATAACATTTCACACAGATGTTTTTATCAGTTCCTAGCACATTTAAGAGAGTGAAAAATTCAAAGCACATAATAAATATCTAGAAATTGGCAGAAATGCCAAACTAGGCAAATATGAAACTGGTTTACAGCATCTACCAACAAAAATTATTTGCAATAGAAAATAATGTAAGTATTCCATGACAAGAGTTTTAGAGTACATTGATCATGAGTATCTTTTGCAGAGGGCAGCTGTCCAGAAACTTCTCTAAGATTGTGAAATGCAGTATGTTCTGCAATAATTTCTTCTTAAAATTTATTTTCTTTCGCCTCCTCTCACCTGTTTTTCCTCAGCTCCTTGTGGTCAAAATGAAACTAGAGAAGATGGTAAAATAATTCAGCTTCCTCCCTGCAAAACAGGAGCATGGATCGTTCCTGCCATAATGGCTTGCTATCTTTTGGTTGCAAACATCCTTCTGGTGAACTTACTGATTGCAGTGTTTAAGTGAGTTGATAAAATATTATATATTTCTCCTCCATCCATAGCAGCAATGCCAAACTTTTTAATATTTATCACCAGACTGGTTTAAAGCATCTACCAACAGAGATTATTTGCAGTAGTAAAAAAAATGTAAGTATCCCATGACAGAGTTTTAGAGTACACGATCACAGATATCTTTTGCAGAGGGTATATGTCCAGAGATTTCTAAGATTTTGAAATATAGGTGATTGCAGGGGTGCTGTGATGGCTAGAACTTGGAAGACCAATCACATACAATTCATTCAACACCATTCAGCACTTTTGAATAGCTAGTCACTTCTATAGGCTCTATGGATGTCTTGACAAAGATGTAGCTGTTTTAAGGAATTACAGACAGTGGCTACATCTGTGCACTCTGAAGAATCTTTGCCCCATTCTACAGCAACAAGAACACCCAGTTATAGAAATAAACATACAGTATTAAAGTCTGGATTGTGTTACAGATAAATTCACTGTAATTAAAAACTCAGATGTGTTTCATATTCAATCAGGTTTAAATTCATAAACTGATAAAAATAGATGGAACCATATTTTATTTTTTGAATAAAAGAAGAGTGCATTTTAGAGTAAAATTTAATCTTCCAAGCTACAGATTATGTGAAAAAACAAATAAAGATTTCTAATTTATGTTATTTTTGAATATATACCTGAAGAGTTTGATCAAAGTCAAAAAATGCTCAAAGGGGGTAATTAACCCTTGCTCCTCAGTCCATTTTTCTTTTCAGTTATTTTGGATGCATCAAGCTGTGGAGAGCAGATTGAGTTAAAAAAAAGTACCTTTATTGAACATTTCTTCCAATATATCTGCCCCAATCAACTAATATCAGGAGGTGTTTCCTGTACTATTTCCTATCCTAGACTGTTTCCTACCTGAAGGAGTTGACATATTGAAGATATCTTGAGATATGGATTCATCAAGGAAATCTCCTTCCTCCCTATCCACTGTTTAATTAAAGATGAAACTTACAGGCTGATACAAAGTTCAGCAATTTTGAGGCAGAGGTGCAAGGTCAAAATAGTTACCATCCAAAATTAGCATCCAAAATAGTTTGGTAATTACAGAATAAGCAGAGCCCTCCAGTAGAGCCAAGAGTTTCCATACAATAAGCCTGCAAACGACACCTGGTTTGTTTGACCAAGACATGAGGTTAGGTTAAAATACTGAGTTGTATTGTCCAGTTATCTAACTCAGTAGTAAGGAACAGCCTTCTACTGGATGCCATCAAACAAGATAGTCACCTCACAATTTTTCCCCAAGTCCAAATTTAACTCAGAATTTCAGTGCTTATACTTGCACTTGAGGTCCTCTGGCTGTCTTAGTGAAGTGGGAAAGAATGGAGGTTGTTGTGTTGTTGCATCCATGCTACTGAAATAATTTAAGGCAATGGCCAGCGTTAATCAAAGGAAAATCTTGGAAATTGGTTTTTATAAGCCATTACATTTTAATACCCAAATGAATAGATATTTCTTTAGAAGTAGACTATTTCCTAATATGTTTATGCGGAAATCAAAGATGGTATATATGAGTAAAATAAACAGTGTAGCAATGTAAACATAACAGAAGTTGTTATGAGTAGTCCATCAAAAAGAGTGTTGGAATTGACCGCAGATGCTAATTGTACATACAGCCTGAAATTTATTTATTTTTTTCATTGTGTAGAACAGACCCAATGTTGCATATGCAAACAAAGAATTCAGCTGTTTATCAAACGCCTGTTCCTTTTTCTATTCCTATTTCAGCAACACGTTTTTTGAAGTTAAGTCGATATCAAACCAGGTATGGAAGTTTCAGAGATATCAGCTTATTATGACCTTCCATGAAAGACCAGTCTTACCCCCTCCACTAATCATCTTCAGTCACATGACCATGATATTTCAGCACATATGCTGTAGATGGCGGAAACATGACAGCGATCCAGATGAAGCAGATTATGGGCTCAGTAAGTGTTGTGGGATTTGTGCAGAATTATTTGGATGAAGCCATTATGCTTCATGAGGGCACTGGCATCACTTAGGACCATTCATGAGCAAACAACAATTTCAGCTGAGGAACACACAACCAGAAGGTATCTGTGTGGTTTTGTAGTACAGCAACCTGTGGGACACTGTATATTTCCTGCAAAGAGAGTTTTTTGGAAAGTAAGCCTGAAAGCAAATCCATAGGAAACTGCACACAACATACCGCAAAGGACAGAAAAAGAGTAAAGCATAGTAAGCTGAAGAAATTAAAAGCAAGAGATAAAAGGAAGAAGGATACTTAATTAAATCTTGTTTCTACTGTTGTTCACTATACTTTTCCATATCTTCATATCCTTGCAAACTATGGTTGTAGCATCCATTTATAAATTATTACATTGTCTTTTGTTATTTCATTCTTACCATTGTCCTGTTGAGAAATCATCAATGCCATCCAGTCTGTTCAATTTTCTACTTTTTCTTAATATTTTTCTTTTATATCCTCATTTTGCAATTTATTCTTTTTTTAAAATATTTTTTTTTATTTTTATATTTTAAAAAACATCTCTTGGTGAACAATGTGGTTCCAGGTTTTTACATTTCAAGACAAACATGAACCTAATTACATATTCATCTTTCATATTCAATTTCATATCATACTATTACTTATCCCATTTTCCTTTAAATATTCTCAAATATTTTTATATTTTATCCAATTCCAATTCATATAACTTACTTGATTTTTCTTTAAATATTCTCGTATCTTGTTTTACAATATTATCTAAGTTTCTTATTTCATTTCTATATTCATGACACATATTTACTTTTATCTGTCATATTTGCAATTTTATCACATACTATTATTCCATTCATTGTTCAATAGGTTCCATCCTAATTCTAATACTCCAAAATTCCCCTTTAATTTTCAGTTAAAGTTTGCCACCCCTTTGCCTTATACACACCCTCAATTTATTCTCTTTAATTTCTTATTTACCATAGATTTACCATAATATAGTCATTTTTTAATTATCACATTCTACATTAATAACAATAATCTCATAACTAATAAATATCTATATTTGTTTTTGTAGATTTTCATAGATACAGGTATGCAGGTCTTGGCATGTTCGGGTCTTTTCCCATGTAAGATTGAGAACATCTTGGCAACGTTTCGATGAGGTCCCACATGCCATCTTCAGGCTGGTGCTTTTGGCTTCGTGCTTGTGTGAGCAAAGTGTGATCAGAACTGCCGTCTCCCTATATATACTGGTGGGGAGGTTGTCTGTGTTGTCATTTCTTGATTGGTTGATGGAGTTGATGTTTGCAGATTGGCTGGCTTTTTCGTAAGAACATTCGTGTCCCAGCCACAAAAACCAACACCGGACCCAAAACAACACATGACACAACCACCATTCTCCCTCACCAGACTCAAACCCAAACCCAAACCCAAACCCATATCCCATAGATGAAAGACAACCACTGTCCAGAAACCAGACCATGGCTGCATCACCAGCTGCCACACACTCCGACCCCCAAACCAAGCAAACGGACACATGCCATGAACACATATCCAGGCCTCAAACTCGGAGCCAAATCAAAACCCGGAACGTCACATCACAGCCATCTGCTCAGGATATCACATCACAGAACTCAGGAGGTTACACCACAAAACCTCAGGATGTTGCAACACAGCCAATGACCCAGGGGATTACACACAAGACCCAGGATGCCACAACAATAGAACTCAGAAGGTCATCACACAACCCATGACCCAGGTCATTACGACCCAGGAGATTACAGCACAAGACCCAGGATGTCAAAACAATAGAACTCAGAAGGTCATCACACAGCCCATTACCCAGGTCGTTACAACACAGAAGGCTGATAGACACACAGCCAATACCTCAGCCACACATGTTCTTTCAAAAAAATCAGCCAATCTGCAAACATCAACTCCATCAACCGAATCAAAAAATGACAACACAGCCAAACCCCCCACCAGTATATATAGGGAGACAGCAGCTCCGATCATGCTTTGCTCGCACAAGCATGAAGCCGAAAGCACCAGCCTGAGGATGGCGAGTGGGACCTTGTCGAAATGTTGCCAAGATGCTCTCAATCTTTCATGGGAAAAGATCCGAAAACACCAAGACCTGCACACACACATACACACACACACACACACACATATGTGTGTGTGTGTGTTTTCACATATATATATGTATGCTTTCTTAAGTTTTCGTGGGTACTTACATGTATGGTATTCAGCTTTGTTCGGGTGTTTTCCCATGTCATTCTAGTTGTGCTTTTAAAGTTGTAGCAA
>BLBF01000004.1:50176299-50192408 GCA_015471245.1 Laticauda colubrina | reverse complement strand
GGACTTGCTTGGGCAGGTCAATCTGGTGCAGCGGGCTCAATGGGGTGGACCTGCGGAGCTAGCACCTAGAACGTGGCAGTGGTGGCACGTTTGAAAAGAAGAGCAAAGCCAGAGATCGGTAATTTTTGCTGCAAAGGATCACAAAAGCTTCTGGGCTGTGCACAAGAAGGGACACATGTATCAATACTATTAGCAACATAAAATAAAGAAATAAAAATAAAACAAATCAACAAGAATCGGCAAAGCATTTCTGATTAGATTTTATTCACTACTAGAATCTAATCGGAGATGCTTTGCCGATTCTAGTGCAATGACCTGCTCCAGCAGGGTTAGAAGGTAGTGTTTGTGTGTGTGTGTGTGCATGGCTGTCAAAACTCCAAAAAAAGGTCAAGTAGCTCTAGGGAGGCCAGTCATAAATTAGAACACTTGCTAAACAACTAGCCATTAAGTGAGGACCACTTGTATTTGGTTTGCCAGTTACCTGGCCACGCCCATCCAGTCACATGACCACCAAACCACACCTATGTGTGGTTATGTGGTCATGTGACCAGCAAGCCATGCCCAGCCAGCAAGCCACACCAGCCAGTCACATGACCAGCAAGCCATGCCCACCCAGTCACGTGACCACCACGCCCTCAAATTAGGTCATGACCACAGAAATTTGAATCCCACCCCTGGGTGGGGGGCACCGAGGATGAGTTTGTAGCACCAAGGGGGTGGTGGACTGAAAAGGTTTGGGAACCACTGTTTCAGAGGGTGAAAAGAAGAACAAAATAATGGAGTATCTGAATAAGTTTGACATAAATCGAAAAATATCTGGCAGGTAGGAGTTAGGGCATAAATTTGGGAAAGCAAAAGTAGAGCTACAAATCTGAAGGCTCATCAAAACAATGTACATATGAAGTTACATATAGAGGGGATTTCAGTTGTAAATATTATAAAATAGGCAGCGTTATATACTTACACATAATTAGTTATTGATTGTTATTTATTGCCTTCTATGTCTCCTATAGAACTTTTTATAACAGATGATGAACTGAAGAAAGTTCATGATTTTGAAGAACAGTGCATAGAGGAATATTTCAGAGAGAAAGATGATAGATTTAATTCTTCCAATGATGAGAGAATCCGTGTAACTTCTGAAAGGTGCACAACATTTTGTCTGGCTTTGTAGATATATGTTTTAAAAATTGTAATCATAAATATTTTCACTTTGTTGTTTTTCAAAACAAAAAGATTTTTAAAAGTTCCATGATATTTTATTGGCTGCAAATTAATAGTAATCAAAATATAGTAAACCTATTTTGGAATTGTCATAAAAGTGGTATTTATACAAAAAAGAAAAACTCATAAAAATTCAGCATATTTTCAAGTAAAAATCCTTGGTTTAGATTACTTGGTTAAATCTGACTAAAACAGAAACCGCAATCATCAGTAGAATATAAAGTCTAAAAAATAACTAGAATACAAAAATATAGATTTAGTTGCTATATATGAAGTCTTTATTCTATTATCAAATTGGGGGAGATGAGGACAAGGCGGGAAATACATGGGACCAAAGGGCTGTTTCTGACTCCAGTACAAGTGACACTCAAATCTCCTCCCCATACTCATGGCAGAATTCTTCAGGGGAAAAAGATCGCTGCAATCCCAAAATTTGTTATATTAGTGCTACAAGCTGTACATCAAGGAAGTATCTGATTGGGCCTTTGGTCTTATTCAACTCTGGTATTTCCTATGCATATTCCATTTTTTATCTCTTTATTCTCTCCTTGGTGAATTGGAAATCATCCCTGAATCTCAGAGTCATTTTTGGGTAGAACATTGGTTCTGCTTTTATAAATGGGTCTTAGAAGTCATAATGCAAATTGAGGTCTTATTTCATAGTCTCTTAGTTTCCACTTAAACAGATAGGCAAGAGTATAAACCTATTGGTATAAACCTGGAGAAAATTTTGTAGAAAAGTGAATAAAGCATACATTAATTGTATGTAAAATAATTACTTTGCAATATACTTGTAATATAACTGAGGGTTAAGGATATCATGACACTTTAAATTTATTTCTCCAGGGATTACTTGTTGCCATCATATTCATTTGACAAGAATTCGGCCCTTTTCTAACTTCCTGGCAACTTTTAAAATCTGTATAGTTGTGCAATTTTAGGTTTGATAAACCAATTACTACTTTCTATAGATCTGGTACTTACTAAGGAGTTTGCCACATAAAACCCATAAAATGGAAATATTTCTATACCAGAAATCAATATTTTTATCTTTGTATATGTGAGCCTGCATAACATATAGTAGATCTGTAAATCTTATGTTTACAAATTTGAAATCTATAAATAATGAATACAGAATAGCTCTAAATGTCTATATTTTAAGTTATGTAAATTTTTATTGTTTATTTTTAAAAAAGGACATTGATGCATCTCACAACTTTAATCAGGAGCAAAATGCAAATTCTTGTTTAAATATGTGTTGATAAAATGATTGATAAAATCAGTGAGGAGGCAAGAAGTAAATGGATTTATCATTCCAGTTACCTAGTAACCTCTTTTTAATTGTTTATTTTTTTAAAAAAGGATTAATTTTCTCAGTGTGTGTATCATTATACTAATGGCATACTATTTATATTATTATCTATTTACTTGATTAAATAAATTGGTTTAAAAATAACCAAGCTAAGCTGCCTGCCCTACTGGATGTTATCAAACATTTTTTCCCTGTCTTTTCTTTCTGCAGAGTAGAGAATATGGCAATGCGATTAGAGGAAGTGAATGAACGAGAGCATTGCATGAAGGCCTCGCTTCAGACTGTAGATATACGCCTTGCTCAGCTGGAAGATATGATTGGGAGAATGGCCACCGCACTGGACAAAATTACTGGCATGGACAGAGGAGAGGCCAGTAAGATACGGTCTCGAACATCTTCTGACTGTACTGACACAGCTTACATTGTGAGACAAAGTAGCTTCAACAGCCAGGAAGGGAATGCATACAAACTTC
This sequence comes from Laticauda colubrina, assembly GCA_015471245.1. Lineage (NCBI taxonomy): Eukaryota > Metazoa > Chordata > Lepidosauria > Squamata > Elapidae > Laticauda > Laticauda colubrina. The sequence continues at coordinate 50,189,399 of BLBF01000004.1, read as the reverse complement.
AAGAGAGTATTGATCCTACGGGGGAAGAATCAATGTCCCCCACCTCTCCAACATTGACACCTCGACTGCGAAGTCACTCCTTCTATGCGATGAATATGAAGGAGAAGGGTGGGCTTGAGAAATTTGAAAGTATTTTGAAAGAACGGTCTCTGAACCTTCATCGTGCCACTAGCTCTCATTCAATCTCAAAAGAACCAAAAGTTTCATTAGTGCCTGTAAGCACTTTGTCTATTGCTCCAGATTCTCGGAGGCCTTCCTCTTGCATTGATATTTATGTGTCTGCCATGGATGAGCTGCAGTCAGGAATAGAGCCCTTGGACAGTTCAATGAATATCCTTGGGACTGGAGACCCTACTCTTCAAGCTCAGATCACTTCCAGCGTTCTCTCGAGTAGTGCTTATGTCAGTGGTACCTCTGGTGATAGAATCTCAGGCAGAAGTATTGAGTATGAAGAGCCTTCTTCGCTGGAAACAAGGGTGTTTTCTTCAGATTATTCCCAAATCACAGACAGTCAAAACCCTTGGGAATTGGATCCCCCCCTATATCATACCTTAGAGCGTTCTAAAAGTAGTCGCTACCTGGCTACAAGCCCCTTTATTTTGGAAGAGGCACCGATTGTAAAATCTCATAGTTTTATGTTCTCTCCATCCCGGAGTTATTTCAGCAGCCTCGGAGTACCGGTCAAAACAGCAGAGTACACTAGCATTACTGACTGCATTGATACAAGGTGTGTCAGTGCTCCTCAAACCATTGCAGAAAGGTCAAGTTTTCCTGGGATCCATGGAGATAAGATGGATGACCTGGGATGCTGCCATCCAGAGAGGGAAGCAGAACTAAGTCACCCAAGTTCTGACAACGAGGACACTGAAGCCAAAGACAAAAAAGCAGTTTCCTTGTCACTTCAAGATAGCAATACATCTAGGACCTTGTCTAATAATATTCTGCTTCCTAAAATAGAGCGGGCCAATAGTTATTCTGCAGATGAATCCAACTTACTCTACGTGCACACACGGAAAAGCTACTCCATCAGTGACAAACTTGATAGGCAGCGCAATGCATCCAGCCTTCGAAATACATTTCAGAGAAGCAGGTCATCCAAACCAGAAAGCACAGGAGACACCTTGTCAATGAGAAGACTCTCTAGAACAGGTGCATTCCCGAGCTTTGAGAGCAAATATTGCTAGAGATGACATCTGCTCTTTGGTCCTCCTCTTGAGCAGAATGAAATAACCTCAGATTTATGAAGTGTCAGCAAAAAGCTGGCTTCTACCACCAGTCAAATTAGCCCTCTTTAATCTCAGTGTCAGCCACCAAGATTCTGCCTCTTGACCCAGTTGGCATTTGCACTTAATAGGGGGTGGGATGGGTGGGAGGGAAGATTTTAAAGACATTATTTTTTAAAAAAAGCTTTATGACATCGTGCATAAATGGGTAAATAGTTTGAGAAATCTGCCTTTCAAAATAGAAATAGTTTTTTTTAAAAAAAGAAGCAAAATAACATGCATCTAAAATGGGTGTTTTAATTAGGATTCTGTTGTTGTTTACATCAGTACATTTGTGATAACTTATGAAGCAGTATCTTTGAATTACATCATAGAAGACAAACCTATCAGTTTCCACTTTTCACTCTCATGGTTCACACGTCTTTTTTTGTACTGACAACTTGTAGTGCCACAAATGTTATATTTTCAAGAAGGGAAGTAAACAGATGCCTTTTATATAGCAGCATGAGGGAAAGGGGGAAATTTATGTAATACATTATCATGTGGTTCCTGTATTAAACAGGCTTTTTCGCACAGCTGACCAAGCTCAGGAAGATTGTAATTAAGTGGAATAGTAAATACTTATTTTTGTAATTACATCTACGTATTAGTTTAGAAAGAATTCCATGGAGCCTCCTTAAAATGTTACATGACAGGATGAAAACAGTCCAGAGGCAACATCATATTCTTATTGCTCTGTACAATATTTCTATCTTTTTTTTCCAAGTATTTGGAATTTATTGGGCGTATTTGCATTTCATTGCTCCTCAAATTGTTTTACCGTTTATTGCTGGAGGTATTGAATGATGATCTTCTCTTACAATATTAAAGGAGAGGTTAGTTAGCCTGAGTGAAATTAAGACTTCGGATTGTTTCAAAAGCCATTCTTTTAAGTATGCTTCCATTGTCTAGATTAGAATGGCAAAGAGAAGAGATTTCATGCCATGTAAGAGTGGAATTCGAAAGTTTCGTTGTCCTCAGGTCTACTCATCAATAATATTTGCAATAACCCTCCTGGGTGTAAGAATTGTGTGGCTCCTAGAGGATAATAGGCAGGTGGCATAGTTATAAAGCAGAGGTCTCCAAACTTGGCAACTTTAAGACTTGTGGACTTCAACTCCCAGAATTCTCCAGGCAGCTTCTAGAAGTTGAAGTCCACAAGTCTTAAAGTTGCCAAGTTTGAGGACCCCTGTTATAGAGTTTCAATTTATGTATCTCTCTCACATCAGTGATATTTTAGAAAACATTTTAAAAATTATTTTGAGTTGGCTGTCTAAATTCCTTTTACAATTTTAAGCATTCAGACTAAATCTAGGTGTAAGCAGTATTCCAAGCACAATAGAGCAAGGATACTCCGCTTTTGTTTTGAGTTATGGAGCCAGGGGTGGGATTCAACCGGTGTTACTACCAGTTCGGTGACTACGTTTTATTATTATATAAAAAGCAGGAAATAAAGGACAGGTAAGAGCCCAGGCAGGCAGGTGGGCCAAACAGCAGCAAACACAGAACCAGTTTGGTGTCTGCTGCTCTTCAGAGCTACCGATTCTATAGAGCCGGGCAGAACCAGTAGCATCCCACCCCTGGTTATGGCTCTATTAACCCCACATAGCTTGACAAGGGTCAAGGATTGTGGATGTTCTCCAGAACTTTGGAAGGTACCAGAAATAAACCAAGACCTCTGAAAGTTTCCAAAGTCCTAATTCATCTGATAGTAGATGCGGGCAAGACACAGCCACAGATCTTTTTGAACGCAGCTTGTGCCTTGATTTCAGTTATAAAATGTAATGCAAATTGCCCCAATCAATTGACCTTCTTGCTACTTACTCTTCATCTTCCTTATTATCAGCTCTTATTCTATAATTTGCCAATATGTTTTAGTATGTGCTTTCCCATGAGAATAATTTATCAATGATCAAGACATATGCCAACATACCTGGTAAGCAGGATACACTGATTATTCAATTTATTTCCTAAACTGCTTCTAAGGCCCAACATTAATTCAATTGTTGTAAATAACTGCACAATACACACTTTTATTAGAGCTTTTTGAATGTGTGTGGGGTTTTTCTGTGTGTGTGTGCATGTATGTGTGTGTGTGTGTTAGAAAAAACTTTTCTACAGCAAAGAAACATGGTGTGGAAGTAGATGTTTTAGTCATTAGCCTTTTTTTTTTTCAAACTCCTGTTTCATATGGGATTTCAGATTTTTCATGCACAAAATGGTATCTAAGACGGGTTTATTTTTAATTTATTACTAATGCCTTTTTTCATACTATCACAATCATTCCAAATTTCATGAGATCTGGCATAATCTTGCATAATTTTGAATAGGGTCTCCAATGATAATTCATGGGTCTCCAATGATAATTCATTCAAACAATGTTTCAATAACCTCAGATGAAACAGATCTATTTTAAATAAGTCAAAATATATTACCATTCTTGCTCATTTCTGCTCTGGACATAAGCCAAGACTAGATCAACATTACTCTCTTAAACTACTGAATTATTCAATTTCATTTGAGCTGACTGTGAAAAAAACCCTCCTAAATGGATTCATAAAAACAATTCAAATCATCCTTTGAATTTTCCTCTTTGCCTTCAATGACAATGTCCTAAACAACATTAAACATATGTAGGGAATAATAATATATGGGTCCTAGCTTCAGAACAAATTGACAAATAGGACCCCTGGTATCCCTATTCCTAGTGTGACAAAAGCCAAATTCTGGCAGGAGTGCCAGCATTTATACTTTTTAATGCAAAAAATAACCGTTTCTAACCAAAGCACAATCTTAAGGTTCACTTCTACGTGCTTCCTGGGAATGGAACCTATTTTGAAATAATTGCAAACTTGTTACCAAATGCAAAGGCATATATTGTGGCTTTTGTTAAGAAAAGTGTATTTGAATGTGCATTTTTCATAAAATGCCCTGGGTGTTCTGTTGTTAAAATCACGGAAAAAGACATATTGTTTAGTATTACAGTTTTTTAAAAAATTACTATTAAAATATTCCTTTCACACAGGAACAAGAAGGCAGGAACCCACAGAATCATTGGAATTACAAAGAATAATTTTAAAATCATATCCCATTGAACTTACAGTTTATACATATGATTAAAAGTGTATTCTTTGTATAATTTATAAAGCAGACTTTAACATTCCATTTTAATCACCTGGACTGATCATGGATCGGTCATTTGCCCTCCTATCTTCTTTACTGAAAAAGTATACACAGGATCAGTTAATAATTGAGAATATATTTTCTGTTAAAATGTTCATAAATTGAGGTGCTGTATGGAACTTAGAATACAGCATTATTAAACTAGAAGTTGCACTCTTGATAGGAAAAATTGGAAATATTTCCATAAGCTATCAAACAGCAATAATTGAACAGTAAAATGCTCATTTCTGAATAAGTGAGTAAATGAAGCATTTTCCTGCTAAAATAAGCAACTTTTCGAGAGCATGGAAACAGATGTATCCTTATTTTCATTTTTTTTTAAGATTGTATTTATATCAAGATAAATGCATTACATTGAACACTGAAACTATCGTACTGATGTGAATGTTCCCATTTTCTCTAAAACCATGATGCTCTTGAATATTTCCCGTGTTTTAGATTGTGTGCTCTGGATATCTGTTTTTAGAATCCTGTGTGGTATGCTTGTATTAGACCCTAATGTAGAAGCAACAAACCCCGCAAAGTTTTAATTCATAATCTGAAATGTTATGCATAAAATATAAAATTATTAATCTGCATAGCCGTGGAATAGGAAAGACAAAATTTCAAGATGAATTCAATTCAACGTAGTTGAATTTATACCATCATAATAAGATCTGCATGAATGCTAATCAAGGATTCAGAATAACGAGAGGGCTACATTTACAAATTGAAAAAGAGACACCAGAATAATCCAACATTATTTTTTACATAATGGGGTGCTGTAATGTGATTATATCAGATCAATTTTTGGGTCTAGCACTGTATCAGGGAGGACAACCTTTAGTGAGCCAAAGGCCACTCTTAACATCAGATAGGTGGGCTTTGAAAGCCACAACATATACAGGACCAGATCTGGGTTTAGGGAGTAGCATTTTGGGATTTCCCTTTAATTTCTTTTTAAAATGTTTTCCATTGTGTTGTCCTTAATTTAGGCCTTGCACAACAGTTTGCATATGTTTCCTACCTGAAATTTCTGTCAGTTTATAGCAATCATGTACGAAAAGACGGTGTGAGGCCCTCAAGTCAAAGACTATCCACCATTGCAATGTAAAGTCATATCTTTATACAGTTCATGCAGTACAACGTTTGATAATAGGAAATATTGAACAATACAGTCTGTTACCTAGCTTTCCAATGTAATAGCAGCTATGGGCAAGGAACCAGCTATGGGCAAGGAATCAGAGTCGGTCGCTGTTATTGTTAGGCTTCCATTTATTTATTGGTAGAGCTCCACTGTTAATGCTGGCATAGCTTTTCTAGCCTAAATCTTGCAGATGTGTTGGGACCTTCTGACTGCGATTCTTGTGGGTTAGAATCCCAAAATATCTGAAAGGTGTCAGGTTGGAGAAGGCTAGCCTTTGAGTTGGCATATATATGTCCCTAATGAGCCACCAATAGCTGTGATAGCTGCATTATGAGAATGTGAAAGAATAAACCTAGGGAGTTATGCAAAAGGTAAAAAGAATAACCTCTTTAATATTTAAAACTCTGTTGAGTAAGCTGTTTGTTTACATATGCTGTGCAAATAAGGAAGCAGTGTACAGTATTTTTAAAATACTTTCTTCTAGTGATCCATCCTGTTATTTCCGATTCAAGTGACGCTGTTCTATAGTTGGATATATCACTTGTCCTAGGTAGTGAATTATAGCACATAATTCTTTCACAATAATAATGTGATAATGATTGAAATAATTTCTTCTTCCTTAAATTACAGTCTTATTTTGTGCCTATGAAAATGCATGCATTGTTCCATTAATTCCTTTGGACTATTATGAGGTTCAACCTTTTCAATATTGCCTGCCTGTAACAATGAGTCAAGTTAGAATGAAATAACAATTTTGGACTTTTACATTCTTTCCCAATATGTTCATTTTAATGAAACTGATTTTAATAGCACTTTAGTATTATATAAAATGACTTATAGAACAGTAGGGTCTTAAACTTACAGCATTTATGATTAAAATAATTATATATTTTGGAAACAAGGTACTTCATTGTTTGTTTTAGCATATGCCTGTTATCAAGTAGCAACAAACAGCAAATTATTGAAATTGTAACAATTGCCAGTAATAAAATAAAACCCATAAATCCATAATGCAAAATCACTGATATGAATCTTTCATATAACTTTTAAGTTTTGAGGAAGATAAATGTTTGCATATAAAATAGGTTCTCAGGGTTTAGGTGGCTTAGGACGCACAATGGCTGCAGGACAAGAGGCAAATGAATATTTTAGATTATGCAATCTTGATAAATGTAGAAATGAAATATGTGCCACTTTTTAAGGCAGTGCTTATGTTGCCAAATGAAAACTGTATTGCACAGAGCTTTACTGACCAGTCCTAAAATATATGCGCCACAGAAAAAGCAACTTTGAATATGATTTCAGGAAAAAGGGATTGGCTGCCAATGAAATGTTTAAAATGATGCCAAGGAGGGGTGTGGATCTTCAAATCAGCTGCTTTAAGGAGGCCTCATTAAATTTTAGGGGACAGAAACTGAATTTGGCCTGAAGATAAAATCCAGAACTTCTCCTTAAATAGTAGTTTAGCAGTGCGACAGTAGGGAAATGGATAAAACTTCAATTGGGCATTAACCCAAATTGTTAAAGCAAAAATAGTTTTGTTGAATATTATCAAGTTAAATTTCAAATATGGAAATAACATTTTAGATGTGTTCTTGAATTTTAACTGTGAAGATATTAGAAACTGACCGAGAATAAGAATGCACAAATCTGTGGTTCACCTGATGTTTAAAAATAAACATAAAGAACAGAGTATTTTCACAGACATTCCAGTTCCAGAAAGAATTACAGATTTTCATATGGTAACTTGTATAAATATTAATCTGCTCTACTCTGAACTAGATTTTAACTGAAAGGACAGAAAGTTCCAAAACATTACAGCCTGTTAGTCTACTCCAAGAAATAATGCAAAGTTTCAAACTCAAGTTCATACTGATTCATAATTTATTTTTTTCCTGCCAATTCGCATCCTACATTTCAGGTGGGGCATACACAAGACAATATGTTGTGTAGTGAATATTAACTTATCCCGTCACAGACCTCTGCCTTACGAATTAGTATACCAAATGATTTGTTTCACAAACATGTCATGTGTTCGGATCCTGGTTTTATCTTATTAGCATTTTGAAAATCAATCTGTTTCCAACATGAGAGTTACTTTATATGCTATTATGAAAACAAAGAATGCAGACTGCTGTGCTTTCACCCAAAAAGGGCATGCTTCCAACCCTCTGCATAGAAAAAGGAGAAGACTATTGCTTCTATAAATTGCCCACATGCAGGTATTTCAGCCTGTAGGGAAACTTGCAGGAGCTTGTCGGACCCTTAGCCTTCTTTCTAACAAGTGCTAACAATCAGACTTCTTAGGTCCTTGTTCTTTACCTTAATTGCTCCCAGTCCAACTCGGCAATTTTGAGACTTCAATCCATCCTGCACCTACATGGGTGAAAATTCCTCTCCAGGATTTCAAGAGAATAAGCAAAGACTCCACTCCCAATTAGCCCAGGGAACTAATGGGATAATCTATTATAGTATTTCTCCACCACAGTAACTTTAAGATGTTGGTTTTGGACTCCCAGAATTCCCCTGAGTTGTTGACTGAGGCATTCTGGGAGTTCAGCTCCATACATCTTAAACTTACAGTTTAAGAAACACTTATCTATTATATTTTACTGGATATCCCAGACCTATTAATTTTCTGTTAAATTATTAATTAAATTAATCTATTAAATTAATAAATTCAGGTTGGAAAGAATTCTTATTCTTGTACCAGTGCACTTCCCACATATTTCCTATGGGTAGTCCTCGACTTACCACCACAATTGAGCTGAAAGTTTTCGTTGCTGAGTAAGACATTTGTTAAGTGGGTTTTGCCCCATTTTATAACCTTCCCTGCCATAGTTGTTGTTAAAGTTAGTAAGTTCTAAGTAAAGTTAATAAAGTTGTAAGTCCGGAACTACCTGTACTCAAAAACAAAGAGTTTTTGGAGCTCAGCAATACTCACTGCCAAGTAAGCATGCCTAGATTACAGCCTACATATTTGTACAAGAGATGGAAACTAATTGGAAAATGAATACATTTTATTTTATTTTATACAATAATAATAAAAGAATGGGATATATGTGTGTGAGAGAGAATGTTTGTAAGGTAATAAAGGGATATGTCTTTGACATCTACAACTATCTGGAATGAAGCAAGTTTTTCTGCTAACTGAAAGGGTTTTATAATTTACCCTAAAAGTTAAAGAAGATGTATTCGCAGGATTTTTTTTAATTTTCAGCTCTTTTACACTCATTTAAATAAAAACAATTAAAATGTAATTTCGAATCATTTCTTAGGAAAAAAGGTTTAACAGGAAAATATATATCTGGAAAAATTGTCCTTTTAAAGTTCTACTGCATTCACAATGCACTTTTAGACTGTATCTTAGATATATAATAAAAAGAAGAACTTGACAGTAGAACTTTTGACATTTCTGTAACAAATGTTTTGCAATAAAAATGGATGTAGTTGAAAATATTTCTGCAGTTTCTTGGTAGTTCTCTTTATGGTCATTCCTTCTCCCTTAATCCAATACTCAGCTAATTGTTGTGACTAACCAGTTCCACAAATATATATAGTCTACATTTATACTATGTTGTTACTAACATCTTTTCAGACTTCAAAAAATTGTTGCTTCAATTTTATTCACAGAGAAGTTTTAAGCGTTGACATAAAAGTTAATATCTGCCCTAACAGGATGCTTTAAAAAAATTAAATTAGTAAGTGAGAGTGTGATATTAGATTTCGCTTGCCTTTAATTCTGGGCAATTCTACGCAGGGGTGGGATTCTACAGGTTCGCAGCTATTTGTGAGAACTGGTTGTTAACATTCTAAGCAGTTTGGAGAACCGGTTGTTAGAAGAAATTACTGGCCTAATTCTGTAAGGAAGGCAGGAAGGAAACATTCTGGTGTTGCTCACAGAAACTGCCTCTCTGTTAACCCTTATTACCTTCTTGGCAGGACTAGACATCCTGTCTCAGGAACTTCTCTGGAGTTTTCTTTCCCCTCCTTTGCTGGTACTTTGTTTGTGTGGAGTGACCATTCAAAGTTACAATGGCACTGAAAAAAGTGACTTATGACCATTTTTCACACTTACGAATGTTGCAGCATCCCCACAGTCATGAGGCCAGGAGGACACGAGATGCGTGCCTCGATCTGAGTGATACTGAGTTGGCCACGCCCAGTCAATAACATGACCACCAAGCCACGTCCACCCAGTCACATGACCAACAAGCCACACCAACTAACTAAGCCATGCCCACAGAACCGGTTGTTAAAAAATTTGAATCCCACTCCTGATTCTACCTATAATATGAATATGAAGGCTGCACTTTCCTCACTGCATATAATTCAACTTCACAGTGTGTGTTCAATTGCAGACAAAGAAGATTATCCTATGGACAACAGTCAGTTGACAAAGCTACCGAAATAAAATAAACAAGTCTAAAACTTAAGGAATATCTTGCCATCTTTATTTAGAAAAAGGATATCTAAGACTGAATGGTTCAAAAACCACAGAAAAAGCTTCCAGATCTAACTGCAAAAAACTAGATTACCAACAGATGACAGCAAAGAGATACAGACATTATCAACTCTACAGGTAAAACTCAAAAAATTAGAATATCATGCAAAAGTTCATTTATTTCAGTAATGCAACTTAAAAGGTGAAACTAATATATGAGATAGACTCATTACATGCAAAGCAAGATAGTTCAAGCTGTGATGTGTCATAATTGAGATGATTATGGCTTACAGTTTATGAAAACCCCAAATCCACAATCTCAGAAAATTAGAATATTGTGAAAAGGTTCAATAGTTTAGGCTCAAAGTGTCCCACTCTAATCAGCTAATCAAGCCATAACACCTGCAAAGAGTTCCTGAGCCTTTAAATGGTCTCTCAGTCTGATTCAGTAGGAATTACAATCATGGGAAAGACTGCTGACCTGACAATTGTGCAGAAAACCATCATTGACACCCTCCATAAGGAGGGAAAGCCTCAAAAGTTGGATATTCCCAAAGTGCTGTATCAAAGCACATCAATAGAAAGTTATGTGGAAGGGAAAAGTGTGTAAGAAAAAGGTGCACAAACAGCAGGGATGACTGCAGCCTGGAGAGGATTGTCAGGAAAAGGCCATTCAAAAGTGTTGGGGACTTTCACAAGGAGTGGACTGAGGCTGGAGTCAGTGCATCAAGACCCACCACACACAGACATGGGCTGTTGTTCCTCTTGAACAATAAACATCAGAAGCGTCTTACCTAGGCTAAAGAAAAACAGAACTGGTCTGTTGCTCAGTGGTCCAAAATCCTCTTTTCTGATGAGAGAAACTTTTGCATCTCATTTGGAAACCAAGGGCCCAGAGTCTGGAGGAAGAATGGAGAGGCACACACTGCAAGATGCTTGAAGTCCAGTGTGAAGTTTCCACAGTCTGTGTTGATTTGGGGAGCCATGTCATCTGCTGGTGTTGGTCCACTGTGCTTCATTAAGTCCAGGATCAATGCAGCCATCTACCAGCAGATTTTGGAGCACTTCATGCTTCCTTCCGCAGACGAGCTTTATGCAGATGCTGAATTCATTTTTTCAATTCATTTGGACTTGGCACCTGCCCACACTGCCAAAAGCACCAAAACCTGGTTCAATGACCATGGGATTATTGTGCTTGATTGGCCAGCAAACTCACCTAACCTGAACCCCTAGAGAATCTATGGGGCATTGCCAAGAGAAAAATGAGAGACATGAGACCGAACAATGCAGAAAAGCTGAAGGCCACTATTGAAGCATCCTGGTCTTCCATAACACCTCAGCAGTGCCACAGGATGATAGCATTGAGGCAGTAATTACTGTAAAAGGGGCCCAAACCAAGTACTGAGTACATATGCATGATTATACCATGTTTCTCACAAAAAAAGGCCGGGCCTTATTTTTTTTTGATCCCTGAAAAAACAGCTAGGCCATCTTTTTTGGGGTGACTTAATTTCCTCCCCCACCTAGAGTGGCCCATACGCACGTACCTCACCATGACGCTGCTTCTATCAGCCGACAAAAGCTCCCCGAAGGCAGAGTCCTCAGCTGCTTCGGGGTGAGGCATGGCTGCCCGTGTCCCATCACCATTAGGCAGTCTCTTTTGGCCGATGGAAGCTCCCCAAGTGCAGTCACCAGCTACTTCGATCGACTGGTAGAAGCAGCCTCAGGGCGAGTGCACAAATACAACTCCCCTCACCTTGAGGCCGCTTCTATCAGCCGACGAAAGCTCCCCAAAGGCAGAGTCCCCAGCTGCTTCAGGACATGACGTGGTTGCCCGTGTTCCCTCACCTTTAGGCAGTCTCTTTCAGGCAATGGAAGCTCCCCAAGTGCAATCACCAGCCACTTCGATCGGCCAGTAGAAGCGGCCTCAGGGCAAGGGGAGTGTGTGTTTGCGCTCGCCCTGAGGCCGCTTCTACCAGCTGATGGAAGTGGCTGGTGACTGCACTTGGGGAGCTTCCATTGCCTGAAAGAGACTGCCTAAAGGTGAGGGGACACGGGCAGCCATGCCATGCCCTGAAACAGCTGGGACTCTGCCTTTGGGGAACTTCTATCAGCTATCGGGGTATTCTAGCCTAGACTACCTGGAGGGCACTCCTAAAGGCAAGTTTTCTCCCCATTCCCCCTGCCCTTCCCCCCCCCCCATTTCTCTTCACCTCGTGTAATTCTAACGAACTATGTGAGAAATGGCGGGGAAACGCATGGTTTAAATAGGCCTAAATTTTGGGGCCATGGCTTAATTTCACCTCATGCCTAGAAATCATGCTGGACCTTCCTATTGGTGGAGGCCATATTGTTGGAGAAACATGGTACTTGTCAGAGGTCCAATATTGTTATATGTACAATCCTTGTTTTATTGATTGCATGTAATATTCTAATTTTCTGAGATTGTGGATTTGGGGTTTTCATGATCTGTAAGCCATAATCATCATAATTATGACACATCATGGCTTGAACTATCTTGCTTTGCATATAATGAATATCTCATATATTAGGTTCACCTTTTAAGTTGCATGACTGAAATAAATGAACTTTTGCATGATATTCTAATTTTTCGAGGAGGAATCACTATAAAATTCCCATGCTAGAGAGTTTTTTTTAAAAAAAAAAAATGGGCCAATTATATGAGTCAGTTAAATAAAATACAAACAACGGGGCAGATTGACATCTTTATACATTGCTTTGCTCGACTTAGTGCGAGATAGAAATGTAATTTAAGAGCAGAAAGGCTAAATAAAATCTGCCGTGTATACCAATGCCACAAGTGATTTATTCAGTTGAGATATATAAATGGGAATTTAATTGGAGGGTGGAACAATAGCGTCAACTATCAGTCCTTCTGCATAATACTTGAAATTCATATAGTTAAAAGTTCTCAATTACCATGAAAGTGATAAATGTTAAGAAAGTGTTCAATCTAAAAAGTTGTTTTTTTAAAAAAAAAAAAAAAGAAGAAGAAGAAGAAGAAGAAGAAGAAGAAGAAGAAGAAGAAGAAGAAGAAGAAGAAGAAGAAGAAGAAGAAGAAGAA
>BLBF01000004.1:50115616-50176289 GCA_015471245.1 Laticauda colubrina | reverse complement strand
AAGAAGAAGAAGAAGAAGAAGAAGAAGAAGAAGAAGAAGAAGAAGAAAGCAAATCAGATTGTTTCCAAAGTTCAAATGAACAAGACAACACAACAATAAGAAAAGAAGCAATACACCAAGCATGTTTACATGCCTAAACTGAATGGCCAGATTATCCATTTATACGATACCAGAGAGAAACTGTTACATATTAACATACTTGTAATACCCTAACCTGATTGGCTGAAACGAACTGCACTGTGATCGGCCGAGATGCACGACGGTGATTGGTTAATAAGGAATCTCCCATGATTGGACGAATCGATCGCGGGAGATTCAGAAAGCTGTCATTGGGTGAGAGCCGCCGGCTAGCTCTATAAGAAGAGCTGCCGCAGCTCGCTAAAGGCTACACAGATCTATACCTAGAATAAAGAGCTGAAGTTATGCTGGTCTCCTGTCTCCTGATTTCCTGCGCTTCTACAGAAACCACTGCATACGATGCTACACACATTGAGACAGTGGTCAGCCTCTCATCAACAATACAGTGTTATTCTTAAAGCCCCTGTCACACTGCACCAACGGATGGAAAGAGGATGTAAAACGGAGAAAAACACTTGTCATCCGTTGATTAACGCGAGGCATCCATTCTGTACTCACTGCCTCCGTTTTTCATCCTCTCTATCCGTCCAGCATCTGTTTATTGACGTTTCATCCGCTCAAAAAGTTTTGAACTGCTCAAAACTTTTGAGCGGAAAATGTATCCAATGCGTCCATTCTGCATCCGCTAGGCATCCGCTAGGCATCCGTTACGCATCCGCTATATCCGCCAGGCATCTGTTGAGCATCCGCACAACTCCATCCGCTCCAGCGCTCCAGCGGTAAACGGATGCAGAATGGATGCCTAGCGGGTGCAGAATGGAAACAAAGCATTTAAAACGGAAAAAACGTTCGTAGAAGGGACCTATCTCGGATAATAAGGATGTCTAGAGGATGCTGAGAGGATGCAAAGGGACACCTAGGGGAAAACATATACTGCCTATAAAAAGGGGGAGCAACTCACCTGGATCTCACTTTCAGACCAGCAACCCTGCGGTGCAGACCTCTGCAGCCTTCACCTGACTCTTGCTCTTCCACAGCATCCAGTCATGTCCACCGTGGATCGTAACAAAGTCCTTTTGGCAGCCACCATCCTTCTGCAACAGTGCGAAGCCATCTACAGGCTCTGTGAACTCTACTACGGGAAGAAAAGGAGGCGGCCGAGAAGCGTCTAGGTCCGAAGATGGATAGGCAGAAGAGCAGAGGACGGACTGTACAACAAGCTGTTGGTGGAGCTCAGGAACAAAGACACTCGTGCATTCCAGAACTTCATGAGGATGCCTCCAGCCATGTTTGACGAAGTTGTGGAGCGGCTGACACCCAGGTTGACCAAGGCAAACACCAACTTCCGGCCCAGCCTGGAACCTGGGCTGAAGGTGGCACTCACCCTGCGCCACCTGGCCTCAGGGACCTCCTACAGGAGCATGCAGAATGACTGGAGGGTGCCACACAACACCATCAGCATTGTGGTCAGAGAAGTGGTGCAGGCCATCATCGAAGAATACCTGCAGGAGCTCCTCCAGTGCCCCTCCACTGAAGAAGGATGGAAGAAAGTTGTAGAGCAGTGGTATCAGAGGTGGAACTTCCCCCACACCGTTGGAGCCATAGATGGCAAGCACGTGGCCTGCAAAGCGTCAGCCAAGTCAGGGTCCACTTATTTCAACTACAAGGGCTTCTTCAGCATCATCCTCTTCGCCATGGTCGATGCTGACTACAAGTTCATGTACATCGATGCTTCAGGCAACGGCTCATCTTCAGATGCCCAGGTATACAACGCCAGTCACCTCAAGGAGGGGCTGGAACGCAACCTCATCGTGGGCTTCCCAGATCCAGAACCCCTGCCCAATGACACACAAGATGTGCCCTACTTCATCGTGGGGGGTGACACCTTCTCCCTCACAACCTACCTCATGAAGCCCTACACCTCCAAATGCCTCACCCGTGAAGAGAGGATCTTCAACTACAGGCTGTCCAGGGCAAGGCGGGTGGTGGAGAATGCCTTTGGCATCCTGGCCAAC
Organism: Laticauda colubrina; assembly: GCA_015471245.1. Taxonomy (NCBI): domain Eukaryota; kingdom Metazoa; phylum Chordata; class Lepidosauria; order Squamata; family Elapidae; genus Laticauda; species Laticauda colubrina. The sequence continues at coordinate 50,174,196 of BLBF01000004.1, read as the reverse complement.
CGGTTCTAGGTACTTCTCACCACCATGCAGCATTGCCCACAGATCGTGAGGAGGATCATGGAAGCTTGCTGCATCCTGCACAATCTCAAGCGCACCCGCTACCCAGTCTTGCAGAACAGGCTCGTGGACCTCCAACAAGGCAATGGGGACATGGAGCCTGGGGAATGGAGGCAAGGGCAAAACCTGAGAGACACTGAGGATGTGCCCAACAGAGCCTCATGTGAAGGGAAGAAGCAGCGCAACCTCCTGAAACACTGGTGCAACTCCCCAGCTGGAGCAGTGGAGTGGGAAGACAGGATGGTAGATGCTTAATGGATGCTTCCTTCAGCCTGTCTCATCACACGGATGAGATTGGGCCATGGATGTTGGGTGGGCCTACAATGAACAGGGCATTTAATAAAGATTTGTGTTTATGTTGACATGTGTGGATGATTGATTACATTATTATTGATAATAAAGGGCCATAGGTGTGGCACCTGGGAGGGTGGACCATACAGTCCCACTATGCTTGCACTGGAGGTTTATCTATCCCACAGCTATTACCCATACCAAAGGTATCCCTGCCCAATCCACTGCTATTTTAACCCATCCCACAAGCATGCAAAGGCTTAAACCATTTCTAAAAGTTTCCACCAAGACTTTATTAAAAAAAAGAAATGAAGCAAGTGTATGAATCAAAAATAGACTTTATTAACAAGAAGCTATAAAACAAAAATGAGTCTCTGGCACTCCTCTTGGTCGCTCAGTCTCAGGGGTGAAGGGTGCAGGTGCTGTGGAGGTGGCTGGTGCTGGAGTGCTTGTCATCAGCTCCTCCAAAAGCAGAAGCAGCAGAAGCTCCAGCCCCAGAAGAGCGAGCCCGTGCTGCAGAAGCCCCAGCAGAACCAGAGTGAGGGCCAGGGGGTGGGATGGTAATGTTAGGGATAACATTGTTCACCCTAACTGTTTTAGGTGAAATACTAACTATAAATCATAGTTAGTGTATGCAGCTTTAACTGTAAAATAGCAACTGTGGGTGTGGTTATGAAAACCATATAAAAGTAGCAAGGCTACAGCTTGCTCTCTCTCTCTCTGGCTTTGATGATCCCTGATTACTGCTTGGAAGCAAGACTGCATTGCTCGAACGGGAGAGACAACAACGGACTGATTTATGTGAACTGACAATAGGATATTCTACATGGACTTTGCTAACTGAATATCCCTGAATGGACTGACTACATGGTAAATGAATATTGGACTGTTTTTGACTATGCTATAAACTTATACTGGAATAAAATATATTCTTGATAGCACAAGCGTATCTGTTATTTTTACTGTATGTTAATAAACATACAAGCTTAGCTCACTCATTTATCTGTGTGCCTATCTGACTAACGCTGCACATTCTGTTTAGCTTGCCTACCTAACCCTGGTTGGGGAACTCAGGCTTAACAGGTAGCCCTGTCCTTCTTGCAAGGGCTGGTAGCAGATGGCTGAGGCTTGCTGTGCTTCAGCATGGTTGTGGGGTTGCTGGCTGGCAGGGAGGCTGGCAGGAACCAAGGCTGGCAGGAAGGCTGGCAGGCAGGCAGGCACCAAGGCTGGCAGGAAGGCTGGCAGGCAGGCAGGCACCAAGGCTGGCAGGCAGGCAGGCACCAAGGCTGGCAGGAAGGCTGGCACCAAGGCTGGCAGGAAGGCTGGCAGGGAGGCAGGCACCAAGGCTGGAAGGAAGGCTGGCAGGCATGCAGGCACCAAGGTTGGCAGGCAGGCATGAACCAAGGCTGGCAGGCAGGCAGGCACCAAGGCTGGCAGGCAGACTGACTGGCAGCAAGGCTGGCAGGCAGGCAGACAACAAGGCTGGCAGCAAGGCTGGCAGGCAGGCAGACAGCAAGGCTGGCAGCAAGGCTGGCAGGCAGGCAGACAGCAAGGCTGGCCGGGAGGCTGGCAGCAAGGCTGGCAGGCAGACATGCAGGCAGGACAGGCAAGGCAGTCGATGTGTCTGGAAGCAGGTCTTTCCTCTGAATGGCGACCTGCTTCTGAGCTGCTTCCGTTATATCCGCGGGGCTGACGCAATGCATCCTTCCCGCATGTGCAATTAACGCTCGGCATCTGCTCGGCTGCCGCTGTGCATCTGCTTCATCCGCTGTGCATCCGCTCTGCATCCGCTGTATCTGTTCTGCATCTGCTTTGCTGAGGTCCCCAGGAAGCCTTGCGGATGTACCATCCACTCCCATCCGCTTCCATCCGCTGGGCTTCCGTTCCGCATCCGCTTTCCATCCACCTTGCGTCCTCCCCACATCCGTGTTATCCGCTCCGGTTATGCAAATTTTTGCCCCTTCTGAGAGCGAATAACAACGGATGGAACATTTTTCTCGTCTGTTGTGTCCATTTTGCATCCGTTGGGCAGAGTGACAGGGCCTTAAACTTTGTTTAATTTAGGAAAACACAAAAGTTAGAAGCACTGTAAAAGTAATTTGCAGTGGTTCTAACACAATTGATTATTTATTTATTTATTTATTTATTTATTTATTTGCTACCCATTGTAGAAAGTTAGCACCCACCTCTCTCCTAGAAATATGAAATATTTTGAGAAATATAAAAAAGCAGAATATTATATCTCCCTGGATGGGAAATGGGGAAATATGCTCTTAAAAAGCAGCCCCTACTTTTCTTAATACCCCTTAGCAGATGTCAGCACTTAAGAAATAAAGAGAGAGCTCGCTCTATTCAAAAGCAAATTCTCTCACCCAAGATCAACAAAGGTAGGATTAGCCCTCAGCCACAATAGGAATTGCCTAAAGCACACCTCATGGAATCATCACAGTTGCACCCACCCCCAGCAGTTCAAACTTCAACCAAACATAGCTCAGACAAACTCCGAGGATTTGTACATGGTCCCATGGGAGCCAATAGAACATATGCTCTTGCACAGGAACAGGAAGTTCAAGTGCAAAGCCCATGAGAAGATATAAATACCTCCCACTCTCATTCCATGTGCTCAGTCTCAACTGCATCAGAACTACAAACGTGATTCTGATCATCAATAAATGGACCCTTTTTCTAATCAGCCTCCAGCCTCCATTTTGTCTCCAGTGCCTTTCTCCCAGCTTGGTACGACACCAGATGGATATTTCTTCCAACACCATCTTGCTGTCCAATGTGACTTTGGGCAACGTAAACTTGTTGGCCACCCAACTCTCAATGCCAATTAAGAATTCTGGCACAGGTTAGATAACTCTGTCAACCTTCCAAATGGGTTAGATCACAATTTACCACAGACCAGCAGATATGAACAGTGAGTATCATGGAAGGAATCATCCAAAGCATCCAAGGGGGACATCAGATTTTCTAACCTGCTTCAACATAGTTTAAAATTGGAAAATTCTGCTCATTAGAAGTCATCCTAGTCGAGATGTGCAGCTTTTTTTGTTTTGTTTTTAGGACAAAGGCAACACTTTCAGTGGCCCTGCTGAGGACCATACTCATAAATGGATTAATTAATTATGTACCGAGATTAAAAACTATGTTTGATTTCATTTACATTTAATTAAAATTAAAAACAGGATATGATTTCAGCCCAATCGTGTCTTTCTAAAGTTTCCCCTATGCTTACAAAAAAGACCACTTAGAAGACCCTGAGACTGAATCCTGAAGGTATGTAAAAAAAGTATTGAGGATTCAGAGCTCCGTCTTGGCTTCATAGAAAGCCTCCTTAAATCCGTCTGCAAGCAGAAATAGTTTACTATGGACTCACTTTTGCTTAGATTCCTCTTCTTAAATCTTTCTTCTGTGCCTGTGTTGTTATTGAACTATGACCACAGGGTGTCAGTATTTCCTCTGTGAAACTCAGCAGCAGGCCATCTGGTCACCTGATGTTCTTCCAAATAGAAGGTTATCTGGCACATGCACACACATACACATATACACACCCACTTTTACTTAAAATAAGATTGGGTAATTCTTTTCCACACTCAAATGCGGGACACCTTTTAATTTCCCTGAACATATTCTATGCAGAGAGAGGTGAAATATTCAGCTCATATCAATGCGCAGCCTTTCACATTAAGATGGCTATTTCTCCATGCAGATACTTAAAAATAGACCCAACGATACCTTTGAATAAAAAATAAACATTGGAAGAAATAGGCTGAGTGTCCAATTACGGTATTTTTGCATACTCATTCATTCTTCCATATATCTTTCTGCCAAAGAGGTTGCTGCTTCCCAGAAGCTTGGTTTCAACTACCCCTAGCAGGTCTCTAATACTAAATACTAAATTCTTTCTGTTGTGGAGCGATGGAAATGACCGAGGCTGATATGGAGCAACTGACAGGAATCTTTATTCAGCGAATAAAGGGTTGCCACGACTGCTGGGCTAACAAGCAGTCAGCTTGCGGTAACAGCTGATGCCATTTGACAGCGCTTTATATAGCCGGCTGTCAAACGGCATCAACCAATCAGGGTAGTCCGCGGTCCCACCAGGAATGCGGACCAGAGGGAAAACTCCGTGTCAATGCAACACCCCTTTCCCCTGGCAAGGAGCATGCGTAGTCCTGCAAGTAGGCCAGTCGTCTTCTCAGGTGGTTGGAACGCCGTAGAACAGGGGCCTCTGTCTGTCAGTCGAAGTCCTCTGCTTCAGGGAGCCCTCCGGAGCCAGTTTCTGCAGGAGCCTTGTCCTCTGGAGCTGCAGATGAGTCGCCAGGCACTGGAACAGGTAGGTCCCTTCGTCCACGGTTCTCCCAGGTGTCATTGGTCAGCGGCGGCAGGTTCTCATCGGCTGGTGGTAGACTCGGGTCAGTGGGTGGTAGACCAGGTCCATCAGCGGCCACTGTCCAATGCCTCCTCAGCTGGTTGATATGTCTGCGCCAGGTACGACCATCCTCCAGCAGCACCCTATACGACTTAGGCCCTGTCACAGCTATGAACTGTCCTGGCACCCATAAGGGGTGGCCTGCATAATTGCGGGCATAAACCAGATCATTTAAGGCAAACTCCCTAGGCTTGCTGTCAGACCCAAGAGGAGTCACTGGGGTGTAGTGGGGGTGCAGCCTGTCCAAGGGAGTCCTCAAACATCTGCCCATAAGGAGTTCAGCTGGGGACTTATTGGTAGTGGCACAAGGGGTTGTATGCTGATATAGCAAAAATCTGGACAACTTAGAGTGCCAGTCACTTTGGCCAAATCTCCCTAGGGCTTCTTTTACTGACCTAACTTCCCTTTCAGCCATTCCATTGCTAGCAGGGTGAAAAGGAGCTGTGAGGGCATGCCTGACCCCCAGGTTGGCTAAGTATAGTTCAAATTCGCAGGAGGTAAATTGGGGGCCATTATCTGACACTACTGTGTCAGGGATGCCATGTGTCACAAATAGCCTGGTTAGAGCCCTGGTAACTGCAAGGGTGGTTGTTGTGGGCAGCAAGGCTGCATCAATCCATTTTGAGAAGGAGCCTACTACTTCTAGAAATGTACGCCCCTGCACTGGGCCAGCCAGTTCGATGTGCAGCCTGGACCAAGGGACTCCACCATCCTCCCACTTCCCAGGGGATGCAGTTGGTGGGGCAGGTCTGGTTGCCTGACAAGGTTGACAAGTGCTAACCCAGCTGGAGATCCCAGCATCCATGCCAGGCCACCAGACATAACTACGGGCCAGGGCCTTCATTCTAACGATGCCCGGGTGGCCTTCATGCAGGAGGTTCAGAACTGAAGCTTGCAATGAGGAAGCAATGACCACCCTTGTTCCCCACAACAAACAACCCTGAAGGGATGACAGTTCCAGCTGGCGTGTCTTGAAGGGCAGGAACTCAGGGGAATAAAGGACATCTGGCCACCCCCTTCCCACCCAGTCGAGGACTTGGGCAATTACCTTGTCCCTTGAGGAGTGGTAAGCAATGTCAGAGGCTGTAATGGGTAGATTGAGTTCATTGAATTCGAAAACAGCATGGATTGGCGCAGGGTCTTCAACTGGAACCGGCAATGGGCAGCGGCTGAGAGCATCAGCGTGTGCGAGGTTTTTTCCGGGTCTATGGATCAGTTTGTATGAATAAGCAGCCAAAAACAGAGTCCATCTGGTCATCCTTGGGGATAGAATCTGAGGTGTTTGTTTATCAGCAGACAAAAGGCCTAGCAGAGGCTTGTGATCTGTGATTAGTTCAAAATGATAGCCAAAAAGGAATTCATGAAATTTCTTTACAGAGGCAACTGCAGCCAAAGCCTCTTTGTCTATCTGGCTGTAGTTGCGTTCAGCTGAAGAAAAGGTTCTGGAGAAGAAGGCAATGGGTGCCTCAGAGCCATTTGGCAGTCTGTGACTAAGAACAGCCCCAATGCCGAAAGGGGAAGCATCTGCAGCAAGAACTAATGGAAGATGCTGGTTGAACTGAATTAAAACTGCTTTCGAGGTAATCAAGGATTTGACAGAGTGGAAGGCATGGGCTTCCCTAGGTCCCCAATGCCAGGGGGACTTTTTGTCCAAAAGTCTATGTAAAGGCTCTGCGATTGAAGCTTTGTGAGGGAGGAATGCAGCATAGAAATTGAGAAGTCCTAAGAAGGCCTAGAGCTCGGTTTTGTTGGTAGGAGTGGGTGCCTCATGGATGGCCCTGACCTTAGATTCTATAGGGTGTATGCCAGAGGCATCAATTCTATAGTCCAGAAAATCTACTTGCTTAGTGGCAATGGTAAATTTGTCCTTTTTAAGTTTGAGGCCGTTTTGCCTGAATTGATCTAGAACTGACCTTACTCTTTGTAACAACTGAGGTTTGTCTGTGGCTGAGATTAAAATATCATCGAAATAGGGGACTACCCCTGGGAGATCTTGAAGTAGCCTCTCCATCAGGGACTGAAATATTCCAGGGGCTACACTCAAGCCAAAATGAAGGCGTCTGCACCTAAAAGCTCCCCTGTGAGTTACTATTGTCTGCAATTCTGCTGTGTGGTCATCTACAGGGAATTGCTGGTATGCCTGGGACATATCCAGCTTTGCAAAAATAGACCCAGGTTCAAAAGAATGTAAAAGGTGCTGAATGATGGGAACTGGGTAAGCACTGATTTGGACGTATCTATTCAGGGAAATTTTGTAATCAGCACATATCCTAACACTACCATCTTTCTTAAGAGGGGTCACTATGGGGGTCTCCCATTTAGCAAAATCTACAGGTTCTAATACTCCTTGTTTGATTAGTTTGTCAAGTTCCTTATCTAACTTAGGACAGATTGCAAAAGGCACTCTACGAGGTTTCAGGCGTACAGGAGTTTCTTGAGGGTCTACACTAAATGATATGGGGGTGCCTGAGTAACATCCCAAATCTTCGCTGAATACATCAGCATCGTCTTTGAATAGGGAATCCATTTCAGCATTTAACACAGAGTGGATGCCTGTTATATTTAGGCCAAGGGCAGGGAACCAATCTAAACCCAGTAAACTGGGGAGAGCACCATCCACCACAACAAGAGGCAAGTGGCCTTTAAAAGTTTTGAACTGAACGAGGAACTTGCCTTTCCCAAGGACAGGAATATTCTTGCCTTGATAATCTCGCAGAGTCAGGTGGCAGTCAAGGAGTTTCTTCTTTGGAAATCTGGGTAGCAGCTTCTTGAGGGTGTTCCATGAAATAATGGATAGAGCAGAGCCTGTATCCACCTCCATCTTGCAATGTTTACCTTCTAAGGAGACAAAAATACTGATTTTGTTAGAGCTGTTGTTGGACTGTTTGAAGTGGTAACAGGTATAGCAGTCTTCCACTTGCCTTTGAAAGATGGGGTTTGGCTGAGGTCTCTGAGTAAAGGTTTTCCCAGCTTGGCAGACCCTTGCTAAAGTCCATGTCGCACTGCCCAACGGATGCAAAAAGGACACAGCGGACGAGCAAAATGTTCCATCCGTTGTTATCCGCTCTCAAAAGGGGCAAAAATTTGCATAACCAGAGCGGATAACACGGACGGGGGGAGGACGTAGGGCGGATGCAAAGCAGATGCGGAACGGAAGCCTAGCGGATGAAAGTGGATGGGAGTGGATGGCACATCCGCAGGGCTTCCGGGGGGTCTCAGCAAAGCGGACACGGAACAGAAAGAGCGGGTGCAGAGCGGACGCCGAGCGGATGAAGCGGATGAAGCGGATGCACAGCGGATGCACAGCGGAAGCCTAATGGATGCCTGGTGTTAATTGCGCATGCGGGGAGGATGCATCGCATCAGCCCCGCGGATATAACGGAAGCAGCTCGGAAGCAGGTCGCCATTCAGAGGAAAGACCTGCTGCCGGACAGATTGGCTGCCTTGCCTGCCCTGCCTACATGTCTGCCTGCCAGCCTGCTTGCCAGCCTTCCTGCCAGCCTTCCTGCCAGCCTTCCTGCCAGCCTTGGTGTCTGCCTCCCTGCCAGCCTTGGTTCCTGCCAGCCTCCCTGCCAGCCAGCAACCCCACAACCATGCAGAAGCACAGCAAGCTTCAGCCATCTGCTGCCAGCCCTTGCAAGAGGGACAGGGCTACCATCCCGCCCCCTGGCCTTCACTCTGGTTCTCCTGGGGCTTCTGCAGCACGGGCTCGCTCTTCTGAGGCTGGCGCTTCTGCTTCTTCTGCTTCTGGAGGAGCTGATGACAAGCACTCCAGCACCAGCCACCTCCACAGCACCTGCACCCTTCACCCCTGAGACTGAGCAACCAAGAGGAGTGCCAGAGACTCATTTTTGTCTTATAGCTTGTTGTTAATAAAGTCTATTTATGATTCACATACTTGTTTCATTTCTTTTTTTTAATAAAGTCTTGGTGGAAACTTTTAGAAATGGTTTAAGCCTTTGCTTGCTTGTGGAATGGGTAATAGCTGTGGGATGGGTTAGGATAGCAGTGGGATAGATAAACCTCCAGTGCAAGCATAGTGGGACTGTATGGTCCACCCTCCCAGGTGCCACACCTATGGCCCTTTATTATCAATAACAATATAATCAATCATCCACACATGTCAACATAAACACAACTCTTTATTAAACGCCCTGTTCATTGTAGGCCAACCAAACATACATGGCCCAATCCCATCCGTGTGATGAGACAGGCTGAAGGAAGCATCCATTAAGCATTTACCATCCTGTCTTCCCACTCCACTGCTCCAGCTGGGGAGTTGCACCAGTGTTTCAGGAGGTTGCGCTGCCTCTTCACCTCACGTGAGGCTCTGTTGGGGCCTTGCACATCCTCAGTGTCGATCAGGTTTTGCCCCTGCCTCCATTCCCCAGGCTCCATGTCCCCATTGCCTTGTTGACGGTCCACAAGCCTGTTCTGCAAGACTGGGTAGCGGGTGCGTATGAGATTGTGCAGGATGCAGCAAGCTTCCACGATCCTCCTCATGGTCTCTGGGCTATGCTGCATGTTGGTGAGAAGTACCTGGAACCTGTTGGTCAGGATGCCAAAGGTGTTCTCCACCACCCGCCTTGCCCTGGAGAGCCTGTAGTTGAAGATCCTCTCTTCACGGGTGAGGTATTTGGAGGTGTAGGGCTTCATGAGATAGGTTGTGAGGGAGAAGGCGTCATCCCCCACGATGAAGTAGGGCACATCTTGCTTGTCATTGGGCAGCGGGTCTGGATCTGGGAAGCCCACAATGAGGTTGCGTTCCAGCCCCTCCTTGAGGTGACTGGCGTTGTATACCTGGGCATCTGAAGATGAGCCGTTGCCTGAAGCATCGATGTACATGAACTTGTAGTCAGCATCGACCATGGTGAAGAGGATGATGCTGAAGAAGCCCTTGTAGTTGTGATAAGTGGACCCTGACTTGGCTGGCGCTTTGCAGGCCACGTGCTTGCCATCGATGGCTCCAACGGTGTGGGGGAAGTTCCACTTCTGATACCACTGCTCTGCAACTTTCTTCCATCCTTCTTCAGTGGAGGGGTACTGGAGGAGCTCCTCCTTGTATTCTTCAATGATGGCCTGCACCACTTCTCTGACCACAATGTTGATGGTGTTGGGTGGCACCCTCCATCTGTACTGCATGTTCCTGTAGGTGGTCCCTGAGGCCAGGTGGCGCAGAGTGAGTGCCACCTTGAGCCCAGGTTCCAGGCTGGGCCGGAAGTTGGTGTTTGTCTTGGTCAACCTGGGTGTCAGCCGCTTCACAAGTTCGTCAAACATGGCTGGAAGCATCCTCATGAAGTTCTGAAACGCCCAAGTGTCGTCACTCCTGAGCTCCACCATCAGCTTGTTGTACAGTCTGTCCTCTGCTCTTCTGGTGAACCATCTTTGGACCCAGACTTTTTTTGGGTGCCTCCTTTTCTTCCCGTAGTAGAGTTCACAGAGCCTGTAGATGGTTTCGCACTGTTGCAGAAGGATGGTGGCTGCCAAAAGGACTTTGTCACAATCCACGGTGGACATGACTGGATGCTGTGGAAGAGGAAGAGTCAGATGAAGGCTGCAGAGGTCTGCACAGCTTGGCTGCTGTTCTGAAAGTGAGATGCAGGCGAGTTGCTCCCCCTTTTTATAGGCAGTATAGGTTTCCCTTTGCATCCTCTAGGCATCCTCTAGGCATACTCTAGACATCCTTAATATCCGAGATAGGTCCCCTCTGCGAACGTTTTTTCCGTTTTAAATGCTTTGTTTCTGTGCTTCATCCATTCTGCATCCGTTCTGCATCCGTTCTGCGTCTGTTCCGCTTCCTCCCTGCATCCGGGCGGATGCGAGTTGCGCAGATGCGCAGCGGACGCCAAGCGGATATAGCGGATGCGTAACGGATGCGTAGCGGATGCAGAACGGACGAACTGGATACATTTTCCACGCAAAAGTTTTGGGCAGCCCAAAACTTTCGGAGCAGATGAAACGTCAATAAACAGATGCTGGACGGATAGAGAGGAAGCAAAATGGAGGCAGTGAGTACATCGTGTTTTCGAACGGATGGCAAGGTTTTTTGTCCGTTTTACATCCTCTTTGCATCCGTTGGTTCAGTGTGACATGGGCTTAAGTGACCCTTCCTCTGGCAACTTAAACAGATGGCATTCCTGAAACTACAGGATGCTCTTAAGTGATTTCCTCCACAGCTTAAACAGATGAGTTGCTGCCGGGGAGAAAAACTAGCTTTTGACTTTGAGTCTTCTGGAAGGGGTCTCTGTTGTCTAAGACGATTTACAACAGCTGAATCCTCAGAGTCCTCATCAGGAGAAACCTCATCAAAATGGACTGTTGAGCTATTCTGTTTGATTGTGTTTCCCCGGATTTCAGCTGCAGATTGAGAAGAAAGCTCAGCAGCCTGAGACTCTTCTATGGCTATTGCTAGGGTTAGGTCCCTTTTGGCTAATAGCCACCTTTGCAGCCTTAAGTCTTTAACCCCACACACTATTTGGTCTAGGAGCATATCCTCTAGATAATCCCTGAATCCACAATGTAAGGCAGCAGACCTCAGAGCAGCCATGTATTCACTGATAGTCTCTGCCTCACCCTGAACTCGCCTCCTAAAGGCATGTCTCCTAGCAATCTGTGAGGGCTTGGATGAATAGTGATAAGAGAGGATTTCTTGTAGCTCCCCCCAAGGGACTTCTTTGACAGGTCGTGGGACTACCAATGCTGTGGCAGTGTCAAACACTGCAGCCCCACAAAAATTTAAGAAATAGGACCTTTTTCTATGGGCTGAAGCTTCAGTGAGGTCTATAGCATCCAGGAAGCAGTTGAAGTGGTTCCTAAAGGATTCCCAAGTCTCTGCCGCTGGTCTAAATGGCGGGAACGCAGGGGTTGAAGACATCTCTCCTCAGCGATGACAGTCTATTCGGCTAGGAAGTTGAATTTCGTGCTTGCAGAATGGCATCAGCGGCTTGGGACAGTCAGCTCATAGTGGCTTCAGCTCTTTTGTTTAGTGACTCCGGCTCTTTAACAGTGACTGCGCTCTGCTGTATTGTCCGGTCGCCTCTTATTTGGATCCCATCCTCGTCGCCAGTGTTGTGGAGCGATGGAAATGACCGAGGCGGACACGGAGCAACTGACAGGAATCTTTATTCAGTGAATAAAGGGTTGCCACGACTGCTGGGCTAACAAGCAGTCAGCTTGCGGCAACAGCTGATGCCGTTTGACAGCGCTTTATATAGACGGCTGTCAAACGGTATCAACCAATTAGGGTAGTCCGCGCTTCTGCCAGGAACGTGGACCAGAGGGAAAACTCCGCGTCGACGCAACACTTTCCTTCCCACCTACACTGCCACAACTTACAGTTTATCAAGTAGGCCCAAGTTGCTGTTGCTCTCTAGAAATCTAGTCCTTTGGTCCAGGAAGGCTGGAACCAATCTCCAGGCCTTGGAGAATCAGCATGGACTCCCCAGCCTGGCCCATTTAAAAAAACTAACTTGTTCATGTTTCTGAGATATCCAATTCCTCACAGGAAAAGTACTTCTATTACTACTACTAATTCCTTGATGGTAGTGACAGGCTTCTGCTTTTCTCCCATTTTTCCACAGCAAAGAAAGTTTCTGAACAAGCTATTCCATTCAGGTAAGATCCAGGCATGGGATTGCTTAGCTACAATCAAATGCTCGTTCTTCATCCCTTGGGTCTCATTTGTCCACAGAAATTAGAACCATTCTCGTCATATCTCCAAGGGACACAGTGGCTCAGTGACTAAGATGCTGAACTTGTCAATCAGAAAGATCAGCAGTTCGAATCCCTAGCACTGCATAATGGAGTGAGCTCCCGTTACTTGTTCCAGATTCTGCCAACCTTAGTCATATCACAGTCTGTACCTCAACACAACAAAAGCAATTTTTCACCAAAGGTCCCAATGCTGCCTGTCTGGCCCCCCCCCCCCCAAATTCTCCTTTGGCTCCTTCTGACCCACTGTGGATGAAAACCAGTTATATAATTTCCCACAGTGTTGAAGAAGATGACACTATAAAACCAAAAAAATGGCTTAATGGATTTTATTTAAGAATGAATGATGCAAGAAAATGTCAAAATCTTAGAGGAGCAGCCAAACTTCTGATTCTTGCCCATTACGTAACACAGCTTTGTTTGTTTCACTACCATGACTTCAAACCCAATGTTATAGCTCCTGGCAAAAGGAAAAACACCACAATTTGGCACTAACACACAAACAAACAAAATCCCTTTGTAAATAGCTGTCTACAAAGCAATGATGCAGAACAGAGGTGGGAATGTTCAAGTAGGAACTGACCCAAGTAGGACCACAGCCACATGCAATTTATATGTCCAGTAGGTGGACCAACTGTCTCCTCTCAAGACATAGCCTTCTAATGTTCCTGTTATGAATAGTAATAGTAAACCATCAGTTTCTGAGACTGGTTCAAAGGAAACATATTTTAGAACAGGGGTCTCCAACCTTGGCAACTTTAAAACCTGTGGACTTGAACTCCCAAAATTCCTCAGCCAGCTTTGCTCGCTGGGAGTTGAAGTCCATAGGTCTTAAAGTTGCCAAGGTTGGAGACCCCTGTTTTAGAATGTCCTCGCTTCACCACTCCCTTCCGAAGGGAAAAGAAAGGCCTGCAATTACTTTTAACTGTTAGAAATGTCATTATGGTTCAATCACAACCCAATTCATGGTGGAAGGGCTGCAACTTTATGGGTAAGTGCACGCTTTGCATAAAAATGTTACCCAGTTCAATCTCCAGCATTCGGTCTCACCCCTTGCATGAAACCAGTGTTTGGTTCATCCATTGTACTTGCCACAATTTGCCTGCACAATGATTCTCTAGGAAAAGCTCTCAGTAACCTGGTTCACTCACAAAAATGTAAACTATGATTCACAAGAAGATAGCATGGTTTATACTTGATGAAATCAAAAACAAAAAAAGGAATTTTTGACAATACAATATATAAATTGAGCTGGGCTACAAAATGGACATGGTGGTTCAGTGGCTAAGATGCTGGAGCTTGTCAATCAGAAAGGTTGGCAGTTAGGCAGTTTGAATCCCAAGCAACACATAATGGAGTGAGCTCCTGCTACTTGTTCCAGTTTCTGCCAACCTAGCAGTTCGAAAGTATGTAAAAATGCAAATAGAAAAATAGGGATCACCTTTGATGGGAAAGTAACAGCAGCTCCGGCGTTTAGTCATGCCAGCCACATGACCGTGGAGATGTCTTCAGACAGCGCTGGCTCTTTGGCTTTGTAACGGAAATGAATACTGCCTCCTAAAGCCAGAAATGGCTGGCATGTATGTGTGAGGAGAACCTTTACCTTACAAAATGGACCAATGATCTACTTTAGTGAGGGGGGGGAAGCTATTTCTACATTCCTGGGATTTCAACAACCAGCTCTCCCCTCACTGAATTTAGTGGGTGGGGGTGGAGAGAAACCCACATCCATGCAAATGATAGGCCTCCCCCCAAAAAAGACTCTTAAACCTCAAGGGCAAATCAGTGAGTGCCCTTGATACAATTTCCACCTGATTGTTGGACTGAAAATGAAAGAAAAAGCATGCTCGGCTGTTGATGGGCTTAGTGATGTTTATAAATTTTAAAAAAGCACTTCAGTTTCCCAAAATCCACCAGCAGAGATCAGGGAAACACACACAAACACACACACACAACCGGGCAGTCCATGTCTGCCAATAAATTGCCAGTTGAAATTTTTTTTTAAAAAAAAGTAGCCACTGAATTAGTAGGGATTCAGACAGCAATCATGGAAGTGTTGACGTGGCAGGGCTTATCTGTGCCCCATTTACTATTTTTCCAACAAAAATGCTGTTTTACAGCCATTAGTAAATCCCTCATAGATACAAACATTAGCTGCCTTCATGGATGATCCACCTGCCTTCAGCTTTCTTGGACTGCTGCCCACCCACCACAGAGACAGGCAGCCACTCCTAACTCATGGACAAAACCTGAATTGTAACCAGGAAAGGTGTATAAGTTGGACAAAAAGAAGGGGGGGGGAGATTTTATATTGTATAAAATATAGTTCGGGGGGGGGGATCTGGAAACATAGTTATCTGGACTGTAAACTTTCTTGATGAAATGAAAAAGTAAAAATCAGCTTAAAATAAACATGGAGTTGGAATAAATGCATGCTTGTTTACCAGCCATGGCATGTGACTTATTGCTAAACAAGGCTTAAAAAACAGAGGTCAAATATGCTTGAATTGTATTTCTAGATCATAGAGATCTCTGCACTCCTTCTGTGAACAAAACACCTATTTCTGTGCCCAAATATGTGGAACCTATCATAAATGAATGATAGAAACTCATTGTGCTTAGTGTCAGAAAAACAAGGAAAGAAGGAAGGGAGGGAGGGAGGGAGGGAGGAAGGAAGGAAAGAAGGAAGGAGGAGAAGGAGAACTGGCCTACAAGAAAGACCAAATGAAGAACTTAATAGAGGCATGGGAAGACAAATCATTACATAGCCAATACATTAAAAAATAACAGGGAAAACAGATAATAACAAGACATGGCAATGGCTAAGAGCAGGAAAATTGAAGAAAGAGATTTGTGTGTGTGTGTGCTAATTTTGGCTGCACAAGACCAAGCCTTAAGAACAAATGCATACAAAGCTAGAACTGAAAAGACAGCAAATGTCACCGATATAAAGAAGCTGAAGAAATAGTGGACCACATGATTAGCTGCTGCTAGAAGATCACACAGGCTGACTACAAGCAATGGCATGACAAAGTAGCAACAATGGAGTGTAAGAAGATTTGCAAGAAATATCATTTGCCTGCAAGCAAGAACCGGTGGGACTATAAAATAGAGAGAGTCATAGAAAATGAAGAAGTTGAATTGCTCTGGGGTTTTAGAATTCAAACAGACAGGCACATGTCACATAACACTCCAGACTTAACAATTGTCAATAAGACAGACAAAAAAGTCTGGATTGTGGACATTGCAGTCTTTGGACACAGAAGAATAGGGGGAAAAAAAGAACTGGAGAAGATCACAAAATACAAAGGCCTGCACGTAGCGATAGAAAGACTGTGGCAGAATCAAGCAAAGGTAAATGCCAATAGCAATAGGCACCTTGGGTGCAATCCCAAAACAACTAGAACAGCATTTGAACACCATAGGCATTGACAAGTTTGCCCTCAGTCAATTGCAAAAGGCAGTTTTACTTGGAACAGCTTCTATCTTGCAATAATATCTGAAACATCATCAAACGTACACATCTGCCTATCCCAGATCCTTGGAATGCACATGATAGGTAGACAAAAATGTCAAATCCAGTCTGAACATTTGGCTAGTTTTGTGACAAACAATAATTTTATTATAACTATCCCATTCCAATGATATCTAGTGGGAAGAAATATAGTATCCTTGGACTTATTGTCATGACTTCCTCTATTCCTGTATTCTATTCGAGTCTTCTATGTACAAATGCCAGATGTACAAGATGGCTTTTGAAAAAGCCAAAGAATACAGGGCATTATTCCTGATATACACTGGATAATTGAGAAAACCAAATAATACCTTTAAAAAGTCACAACAGTCAATCAAGAGAACCTCATTTTATCAGATGCACAGAATGGCTAGACTGATGTAGGATTTAATCTGGAGTGGGGTGGGAGGACAAGAAAGGAAGAAAGATAGTTATGTTATCCAGATGCAGGTTACATGTGAGACTGATTACAAGTATGTTATCTTAATAATTAACAACTGCAATGTGTTGAAAACCCAGTATGTTTGTTGAGACCTTCTGAGATTACTTGAAATTTTTTGATACATGTGATTTTGTTTCTTGCTGTTGGTGCTCTTGGTCCTCCATCACTTTGAGGTCTGCTAAGGAGTGTTCTGGAAGGATCACCTGAGCTTGCTTTGTGTTAGATCACGGGAAAAAAGAGACTGGAGACCAGTGTGACTTTTAGCTCTTTATTCGGTTCCTGGAATCAGTCTAACTGCGGAGCCGCAGCAACCTTTTTTATAGCGGCTGCTCACAGCCAATGACAGTTCCTTGAATTTCCCACCGCTCAGGCGGACCAATCACAGGGCGATTGTTGACCAATCACCGTTGCTTGAAGAACCAATCATATTGCCGTATTTGTGGACCAATCAGAAAAGGGTATTTCAAGTATGCTAATATAGAACACTTTGAGTCCTAATGTTAAACTTCTGTCCACTAGTTCTGTTGAGAAACATTTGTCTCATATGTCCTATGTAGAATCCAAAGGGCATTCATTGTAGATGATGGCCTCTATTATATGGAGGAAGGGCAGGTGACGGAACTTCTAATTTTGCTATGACATTTGGTAGTGCTGATGATATAGATGTGGAGACAAAGCTGTGATTGATACAATTGTCCTGTTGTTGCTTGTGATAATCTGCTACATGTTAGGTGTCTCTATGCATGTATGCCAGTTGCTGAAAAAAGCAAAGTGTTCTTTTCCAGTATAGGCTGTGGCTTATTAATAATACAATTGAGTGGCTTCGGCTGTGTGTTGTAATTACTCATAAACATTATTAATCTGTTACTATTTACAGGAGATAAGTTGTCCTCAACTTATGGTTACAATTGAGCCCATGCTGGCTCAGGAATTCTGGGAGATGAAATCCACAGGTCGTCAAGTTGCTATGGTTGCCCATCCCTGGTCAAGATGGCATGCAGAAGCACACCTAAACAAAGATCACATTGTTGTGGTTTGTTGCCACAATCACCAGCATGCTATGTGGATAGCCCTATCTTGGACATAATCAACTGGAAAACCCTGTTCAAGATAAAACCAAAGTAAAGATCAGAAGAAAAAAAGCTTAACCTGACAACCCAAAAAGTTTAAATCTTTTGCTTTGGAAATTTGCTCCTCAGTTAACTTTTACAGTGAATCGCCTTAACGAGAATATGAGCTATGAACAATTATAGAAATATTGGCTTATTATCACCACAGCAACCATCAAAAGTGTAAGGACATCTTTGATGGGACTTACCTTGTCATGAAGGACAGGATCCAGCAAAGCATCCCTCCCCCATGGCTTAAATTGATGGGAAAGTGACAAGAGTGTCCTCAGTGGCAAAATGGGACTATAATATTTCCAGGTCTATTGATAGTATCAATTATTTTCTCTTGCTAGGTAACATCAGTGGGAAATTTCATTATGAGTAAAAAAAAAATCCATTCGGGAAACAAACCAATAGAAAGCAGCTAAGTTTTCAATATAAAGCATCTCTAGATGTTTCATAATCCAGCTCATAGAGCCTCTTGGCAAGCTATTAAGCCAATTTTTGACTGTACGGATGCTAAAAAGCTACTCGGCTTCCTTTCAAAATATGGTTCAGAACACTTTTAATCCAAATAATACACTTGATCAGAAAGCATATAATCCCCCAAAGTTATTTTGGAATTTTTCATCCTTTGCATTTGCATTACCTGGCCTAGTGACTTTGATGGGCAAAAAAAAAAAAAAAAGGTTATATTGACCAAGGATGCAGGTAAAAATAAACTGTCAAATGAACATGATTCCCATGGATTTGTCAGTACCTTGAAAATAACTAGAGAAGAATTTTCCTTTAGAAGTATTTTATTGCACTGAAATTACATTAATATATTCATACACATACACCCACTTGTGATAAAAGGAAGCCATTTCAATGTATCCATGAACTTGACAATTTTAAAACAAATATAGTCAAATGGATACCAATGGACTACAAATGAAACCCAGGAACGCAGCTGCCAGATCTGGCCTGCAAAATTGTGGGTAGCCACTAGATAGCAGCCAAGCAAATCAAAAATATCCCTTTTGCAGCCCTCTGGTGGTCACCTGTAATTTTGCAGCCCAAATCCAATATCTGAAACTACAAAGGAGCTGACGGGTCATAACTGAAGTAAATTAAATTGATGTAGTAAGTAGAATTGTTCTCCATTCCCACCCCCCAAAAATATATAAAAAAAGAATATACAAGTACCCTGAGGTAATGCTATATATTTTTATAAAAAATATAAGGTTAAGCCTGTTATAAGGAGGCAGACATTTTTAGAACATTTAGAAGTCCTCTTGAATTGCATGACATTTGCCTCTTAGGTAAGGGTGTTACTGTATACAATGGCCACCAACAATGACTTAGATCTATTCAAAAGCTCATTCAGTTTACTCTTTGATTTAAGGGAATGGTCTGTGCAATTCACAAGACTAACTTAGAAGGGCATCCTATTCATTTCAATCACTATCCTGCCAGTAAATAGGTATAGGATTGCTGCTTGTACAACTAATTTAGTCTTGTGCCAACTCACTGGATTTTATGTCCATCACAACTTCTGTCAAATTATTTCCTGAATCATTCATGCATAAAATTAAATTTCATTTTAATTTATATATTCTCAATTCCAGGCCCTGTGTTCCAAGAGCAGATATGGTTGCTATAGCATTAGACTTCAGCAGAGAAACTAGGGATCAAAGTCTTGCTTGCCAGGTAGGGTCATAAACTGGCCATTGCATGTCAGCTTGACACCCACCCACCCCAGAGAGCAGCTGATAGATTAATATATGGCCTCAAATCCTTGGAGCAACTGAAAATAATAATGTAACCCACAATAATAAGTACACAATTTCTATCCTGTCCTTTGTCAGATTTGCTTAAAGTTTCTCTACTGTTACTTTCAATGAAGTTATAGATCAGCCATCCAGCAGAAGGAAAATGCATTTTATGTAATTATGAATAACTTATCAAATGCTTGTGATATTCATATGGGCTCATTATGAGTAAATAGTACAAACAATGTGGATATTTTTTCAGATGTGCAATCCATGAGCATTTTATGTTGGCAATGCAGTGATATCAGACAACGTGGCACCTGCAGAACTTTCAAAACCCCAAATGGCTGAAACATCATGAGATTTTCCAGTCTTGCTTGATTTAAGATGACTTAAAGTTATAATTCCATAAGATTTCAGACAGGAAGAAAACCATCTCACAAAAGATTAATCTCACAAAGTTTGGATCATTTAAAAAATTGGGTACCCACATTTTTATGCAAAGCACTTGGTTCTGAAAAAAAGGGATATGTGACACTTTGGATCCAAAGCCAGAAAGTTTATTCAGAGGAAAGAAGCAGCACAGTGTGGAGGTTCTTAACTTAAACCTTCATCTTCCTGAGATTGCTTACTTGCCATGCAGCTACTTTAAGGAGATGCTACCAGGTACAATGTACTTACCTATTCTTACTCTGAAGGATCTTTTTTGTTTTGTATCTGAAATAGGCCTTTGAACACATGCCTATCAAAAAAGTTCTTAAACTCTAATGAACAGATTTTCAGGAAAATATTGTGTAAGTAGAAAAACAAATATTCTATTGTCTAGCACCGTGATGGCGAACTTATGGCACATGTGCCATAGGTGGCATGCAGAGCCATTTGTGTGGGCATGTGAGCCCCAGGCAAACTTACCTCATTGTGCATGTGTACACCTCTCAGTTGATTTTTGGCCTGTTTGAGGCCTTTTTTCGCCTCCCAGAGGCTTGAGAGAAGCTTCTGCAGCCTTTGTAAGCCAAAAAATAAGCCCATTTCATCACTTCCGGTATTTCCGGAAATACCGGAAGTGATGAAAAGGGCCCATTTTTCGGCCTGCAAAGGCTGCAGAAGCTTCTCTCAAGCCTCTGGGAGGCCAAAAAAGGCCTCAAATGGGCCAAAAATCAGCTGGGAGGCACAGTGCAGGTAAGGGGTCAGGAGGTGGGGGGAATCACATGTGCATGCACAGGGAGAATGGGGCAATGCGCACATTGCCTTCTGGGTGTTGGCACACAAGTGCACGCAAGCACGCACACAATTTTTGGCACAGGAGCCCAAAACGTTTTGTCACCACTGCTCTAGCAGATTATGGATTAGTGTTCAATCATGTGGGGATTGGACAACACTGCGTAGAACAGTAGTAGATTAGGCCATACATCCACTCTGTCTCTCTTTCATACATACACACAAAAGTTACTACTTATTCTTATTATTACAAAGTAGTTTTTCTTGTTTAACAGTTTGCAGCAATGCTTTGCTAGAGGATGCCCAAAAGCAATTGAATATAACAAGGATAATTCAAGACTTAGTTGGATTCTTAAGTCTTCCACAAACCTAAGTATCAGTTATTCCACATTTATCTTCCTTAGTAATTTTTTTCTGGTTAAAATTTAAAAAAACTGTGTGTGTGATGGAAAATAATGAGATCAAAGTTAAACCTCATAATGATTTCTGGACTGCCTCTCACTTGATGAAGTCCTAACCAGTGGTGGGATTCAACCAGTTTGTACCACATCAGAACCAGTTGTTAACTTTCTGAGCAGTTTGGTGAACTAGTTGTTGGAAAAAAATTAACAGGACATTGTTCCATCCGGAAAAACGCGAGATAGACCGGGTTCTAACAACAAAGTCTTTATTAAGTTAAGCCAACAGTAATGGAATGGTTTGGCTGAAGCCGTGGCAACCTTTTTATACAGGCTTGCCTGCCGGCTTGTAGCCAATGGCAGCTATTTGACTTTGCCGCCTTTCAGCGGCTCTTTTGGATTGGTTCCTAATGAACCAATCCAATACTGGTCTTTCTAGCCAATCAGATTGCATTGTTTGGAGTATACCATTCTATACAGAACACCCCTCCCCCCCCCTTAGTTTAGTCCTACATGGTTGATGTAGTCGTGCAGGTAGGTGGGGCTTCTTCTGACTCTACTTGACTTGCGCGGTTCATTTTCGCTGGAGACTTTGAGCGGTTTGGATGGGATCACTGTCTCTCCGGCTCTTCTCCGTGGAACTGTCTGGTAGGGTGAGTCAGCA
This sequence comes from Laticauda colubrina, assembly GCA_015471245.1. Taxonomy (NCBI): domain Eukaryota; kingdom Metazoa; phylum Chordata; class Lepidosauria; order Squamata; family Elapidae; genus Laticauda; species Laticauda colubrina. The sequence continues at coordinate 50,152,604 of BLBF01000004.1, read as the reverse complement.
TGGTTGCTACCGCTTGAGTTGCTCAGGCCAGTGGTTTTGCCACTCCCTCCTGGCTTTCCCGGGCAGGTCGAGCTGGCTTTGCTGGCCCCTTCCAGGACGGGTTCCTCTTCATGTGGATTATTTCTGCCAGTTTCATCTAACCGTAAGTGTTCTTTTTGCTCTTTTTGATTTGTTAGATGTTCTAGGTTTATTTTTAACAGTTCTTTATTCCCTTCAGTATTATTTTCTTGTATTCCCCACCCCTCTTTGGTTTTGTTTTCGTCGGTTTTTATTGCTTGAGGTTGCGCGGTCGTATTTCACTCGACATTTCGGGAACGAAGCTGGTCTATGTGCCGCTTCCATTCCCTGCCATCGTCTACGGTTAGACGGTAGGACTGGGGACCTGTTATTGGTGTGATTGTGGCTGGAAGCCAGAGAGGGTCCCCAGTAAAATTTTTCATGTAGACTAGGTCACCAATTTCAAATGTGCTGAAACGGCTGGAGGAGTCGGGGGGTTTCTCAAAGGTGTAGTTTGGATGTAACCTATCCAAATGTGATCTAAGTTTCCTCCCCATTAACAATTCTGCCAGGCTCTTGTTAGTTACAGTACTGGGAGTGATATGTTGGAGGGTGAGTAAACAGTTCAATTTATCCTGGACATCACCTGGGTCCATTTTTTCCAAACCCTCCTTGGTAAACCTGACCATTCTCTCAGCCCTACCATTTGCCGCCAGGTGGGCTGGCACGGTAAGTGCATGCCGTATACCTAAAGAGGCTAGGTACTGTTCAAATTGTATAGCAGTTAGTTGTGGCCCATTGTTGGACACTAGGACATCCGGCAACCCATGGGTTGCGAAGTTTGTTGAGTTGCTTGATAACAGCGTCAGTTGTTGTAGATAACATTACTGCGACTTCCAACCAATTTGAGTAGGCATCTACAATGATCAAAAATGTAAGCCCCTTAGTAGGACCTGCAAAGTCAATATGTATTCGAGAGCAGGGGCCTCGTGGGGTCTCTCAGTCCCTTATAGGTGCTTGTGGTGGTGATGGCCTGGTTTTCTGGCATTTATTGCATGTAGCAACCCAGTATTCAATACCTCTGTCTAAACCAGGCCACCAGACGTAGCTCCTAGCCAGGCTCTTCATTTTCACAATGCCTGGGTGGCCTTCATGAAGCATGCCCAACACTTTAGTTTGTAATCTGGAGGGAATTACCACCCTATCACCCCACAATAAACACCCCTTTTGTATTGACAGCTCAGTCTGTCTGGTCCGGAAAGGTTTAAAGTTTTCAGTTTTTTGCTTTTCCGGCTAGCCTTTACCTACCCAATTCAAAATGCGGGCAGTCATTGGGTCTTTAGCTGTGGCTCTGGCGACATCATTTGCAGATATTGGCAGTTCGGGGCAGGCTTCTATTTGCAGGGGGGTAATTGTAGGTGCCGGGTCATCCTCTGTCATTGGTAGCGGTGTTCAACTTAATGCGTCTGCATGGGAGATCTCTTTTCCAGGTCGATGTATTAATGTGTAGGAGTACGCAGCGAGGAATTCTGACCATCGGGTCATTCAGGGAGATAAAATGTTCGGTGTGGGTTTGTTTCCTGCCAAAATTCCTGCCAATGGCAGCTATTTGACTTTGCCGCCTTTCAGCGGCTCTTTTGGATTGGTTCCTATTGAACCAATCCAATACTGGTCTTTCTAGCCAATCAGATTGCATTGTTTGGAGTATACCATTCAAAACAGAACAGACAGAGAACAGGTTATTAAATTATTTGAATCCCACCATTGGTCCTAACCCTTAGTAACCACATAGATTTTCCCCAATAGTTTCATTGTCACTCTGGCCTTTTAAGCTTCTCAGTCTGTACCTCTTGTTGGGACTTGTCATTTCCTTCTCTTTTATTCCACTTTTCTCAGCATTGTAGACTTTTTAAGGAATTGGGGTCTTTATGTAATGCGTTCAAATTATGATAGATTGAATTTGATCATTTGTCGTTGGACTAAAAACTCTGGATTGATTTATCCTATGATGAATTTATTGGTTTTTCCATCCATTCCTTTGTATTCTGAAAAGTCTTTTCCACCACTGTTGTTCGAATGTGCCAGTACTCTTTCCAACCCATTTCTTCAAAATTCATTTTTTTCATATGTAGAGTATTACAAAAAAAATAATTGTCTATATTATTTGATACTTTAGATGTAGAGACATCATGGCAACTTTTTAAAGGCCTTCATTGCTAACCCACTGTTACTTTATGGTTCATTTCTTGACTGCTGGCCCTTTACTATTATTATCTGAACCCAAAAATATCCACCACTTCAGTGTCTTCAGTGTCATTTCTAAGACTGTTACTGTACCTATATCCATTATATTTATATATATTCATTATATTGATATTTATTTTTAGTCATGGTCCTGTTTGTCACCATGCTCCTTGACTTTCCTTATTAGCATGCACAGATTGTCTTCATTCTCAGCCATCAAGCAGGGTATCGTCAACATAGCACAGATTATAGCTGTTTATTTGTCTACTTTAAAATCAGAGTCATCTTTTTCCAATCCAGAGTCCCTTGATACATATTCCACATAACTAAGAAGAGACTTTATAGTCTTGCACATAAGCAAATATTAGTGTCTAACCCAGTCTCATAATTGTATCATCTCACAGTTCCCAAATTTAGGAGAGCTTTATCTTTAGCTCAGTTTAATGTTTTTCCCACAGCTAGGCTGGAAGGAAACTCTAGGAAAACTTCATACGAAGTCCAGTATACCCCTGTGATATGGGTGCCACAGAAAGCACAGCCCATGTCTTGCCAATTCCCCTAGAGCATAAAATTACAAGATTGGAAGGAACATTGGAGGTCTTCTAATCCAAACCCACTACTCAAGCAGGAGAACTTATACTACTCCAGAAAAATGATTGTCCAATCAATGAATCCAAAAAGGCCTGGGGACATGTCCTGGCAATCCATAGATGGTTAAACTACCTTTATTTCTTACCACTGGCCATGCTGCCTGGAGACTAAACCATGATCTGGGTAGTGGTAGTTGGTCAGGAAAGTTCCAGCTGGCTAGATGTACAGCCAGTCTACCAAACCAGGTTTACAGATCAACAACTCGCACTGTGGCTCAATCTTATGTGTGAACCCAGTTAAGCAATTCTCCTTGTGCAAAGACTTCTCCAAGTACATTCATCATCCACTGATTACTCTTAAATCAAAGAGGAAATTTAATTTAAATTTAAATCAATTTCTGAGGCATTATGATGGTCTTTATATGCACTATTTGTTTAGTAATTGTGATAATTTTTTTTCTCTAAAAGTAACAAAATGTTGCTTCATTATGTGTAAGTTTCACTCACAAATGGTTGCAAATAGCAATAGCAATAGCACTTAGACTTATATACTGCTTTACAGTGCTCTACATCCCTCTCTAAGCAGTTTACAGAGTCAGCATATTGACCCCAACAATCTGGCTCCTCATTTTACCTACCTCGGAAGGATGGAAAGCTGAGTTAACCTTGAGCCTAGTGAGATTCGAACTACCAAATTGCAGGCAGCCGGCAGGCAGCAGAAGTATCCTGCAGTCCTGCACTCTAACCACTGCGTCATAGTTCCCATCATGAGACCCATCACAAGACCCTCCCTTGACACCATCCATACCTGACATATCACAAGACCCTCACCTGAAGCTCTTATAAGCAGAAGAACACTGACGCTGACATCTCCTGAACACCACTGAAGATGTTACCTAGCCGGTAATGAAATGTTCAGAAACCAACCCAAAACTCAGAAAATGAACCTCCACCTTCATCCTACACCCGAACTACAGATATTTGCCACTATTGCATTGCTTTCGTTATTAGGGGGTACTTTTATGCTGCTTATTTCATTGAGTCCATATTGGTCAGTGCCCAAAATAAAGTTCTTTCCATCTCTGTATAGATTTTGCATGAGGCTAATAAGATGGTCTGGCATTCATGTTTTCCTTAGGACATTCCATAGCTTGATAAACCTGGCACAGTCAAAGGCCTTTTTATAGCCAATGAAACACCTATTGCCCTATTTTTGGTATTCTTTGGCTTCTCTACGTTGTCAGCATGCATCAATAAAAATGTTTCATAATCCTTTTATAAAAGCAGTTTGAACATCTGGCATTCCCCTTCCCCTGTAGGGAAATATAATAATGTGTATTGGATTATTCTGAGCATTATTTTACTAACACGTGAAATTAAGGATATTGTATAATACTCTGCACAATCTGCTAAGTATCCTTTGTTTGGTGTTAGATTTTCTTTGTTTTTCAATGTATTTTTTTCCTTTTAAGAGAAATGTTGCAATATGGGTCCTTTTGTCTTCTCTCAGATACCTGAAATTCTTCATGAAGTTCCTTTCTTCAATCTTTGTCTTTCTCGGCTTTGGCTTTTCTTCTATTACTATCCAACTTGGTTTCTTGGTCTTTGTCACTTTGTTTCCACTTGCATCTTAACGTCTTCTTTGGTTTAATTCCACAATTCCTCTAATACCCTATGAATGAGAGTCAGGATTTTATTTATTTCAAACTTTTATAGTGTGTCCATCCTATAACAAACACTGGGAGCCTCCCAATCAAAAATTAAAATAAAAGCCATATTAAAATATTATTAAAAGCAAGCACATTTAAAAAAGAAACTGGTGCCAAGTTAAGCTCCTATTATGAAGTCACTTCATTTTATCCCACACCTGGGGGCTTGGGGAGCGAGGTCTTCAGTGCTTTTCAGAAGACTATGAAGGAAAAAGCTTGCTGAACCACACAGGTAGTCCTTGACTTATGAAAACAATAGACCCCAAACTTTCTGTTTCTAAGCAAGGTAGTTGTTAAGTGTGTTTTGCCCCATTTTATGACTTTTCTTGCTTGCCACTATTGTGAAGTGATTCCCTGCAGTTGTTAAGTTAGTAACACAGTTACTAAATGAATCCGGCTTCCCCTTTGACTTTTAACTCTGCAACTGTCATAAATACATGCCAGCTGCCAAGCATCCGAATTTTGGCCACGTGACCATGGGGAAGCTGCAATGGTCATGTGTGAAAAATGGTCATAAGTCACTTTTTTCAGTGCTTTTGTAACTTCATTAAGCAAATGGTTATAACTCAAGGACTACCTATATTTCGACTTCATAGCAAATTCCTGATTTCTTCCCATTTCTTTTTTTTTTTAAATCAGTTTCTTGAAACTTATTGGTATATGTTCAGACACATACTGTGGAAATATTTTTATTTGTTTTTTTCCACTTTTAGCTTGGCTTGGAATTTACCAATGAGCAGTTCATGAATATCCCACGATCAGTGATGTCCAGTGGTGGGATTCAATTTTTTTCACTACTGGTTCTGTGGGCGTGGCTTGGTGGGCGTGGCAGGGGAAGGATACTATAAAATCTCCAGTCAGAGGTGGTATTTGCCAGTTCTGCAAACTACTCAAAGTTCTGCTACCGGTTCTCCAGAACTGGTCAGAACCTGCTGAATACCACCTCTGGTGATGTCTTTGCTCATCTCCTTGTATCCATAGTATATTCAATTTGATTTTTTTGTGTGCTTCATCTGTTAGCGTCCATGTATATTGTATGCGTACAGATAGTCCTCAACTTAACAATAGTTCATTTAGTGACCATTTGAAGTTTACAATGGCCCTAAAAATAAGTGACTTATGACCATTGGTTGGATGCTGCCAGTGTAACAAGTGGTTTGCTAATTGCCTGCTTTGCACGCGTGCGCAGCTTCTGCAATTACTTCCCTTTGATGTTACTTTGGGGAGGGACACAGCTGAGGCGCGGCAATCCATTCTGTCACGTGAATCAGCTGAGCAGATATAGGTGAGTACAGCACAGGGTCGGTTGGGGGCACCCACATGATTGTCACAGCGAACCAGTTGGGAGGCAGTTGATCATCAGAACTAGGGGTTCACCCGAACCGCTCCAAACCGGGAGAATCCCACCCCTGCCCATCCCATTTTCCATATTTGCAACCATTGAGGCATCCGCATGATCATGTGACCAGAATTCAGATACTTGGCAACTAACTTGTATTTATGATCATTGCAGGGTCCAAAGGTCATATGCAGAGGTGGTATTCAGCAGGTTCTGACCAGTTCTGGAGAATCGGTAGTGGAAATTTTGAGTAGTTCAGAGAACCGGCAAATACACCTTTGACTGGAGATTTTATAGTATCCTTCCCCTGCCACACCCACCAAGCCACGCCCACAGAACCAGTCGTAAAAAAATTTGAATCCCACCACTATATGATCCCCTTTGGTGACCTTCTGGCAAGCAAAGTCAGTGGAGAAGCCAGACTCACTTAATAACCAAGTGTTCAATCCCAGTCCTTTTCAATTTGTCACGTGCTGGCAATGTGTAGCAGATTTCTCATTGTAATCTCTCATTACAAACCAGGCTTAATAGCAGTAACTATGAGAGGGATCTTGTAGTCTGAGTGGACAACCAGCTAAATATGAGCCAGCAGTGTGCAGCAGAAGCCAAAAAAGCCAGTGCAATGCTAAGGTACATTAACAGAGGGATACAATCAAGATCAAGTGAGGTACTAATTCCACTCTATAAAGTCTTAGTAAGATCACACCTAGAGTACTGCATCCAGTTTTGGTCACCACACTATAAAAAAATGTTGAGGCTCTAGAAAAAGTACAGAGAAGAACAACCAGGATGATTAGGGGACTGGATACTAAAACATATGAAGAACGGTTGCAGGAACTGGGCTTGGCTAGTCTAGTGAAGAGAAGGATCAGGGGAGACATGATAGCAGTCTTCCAATATTTGAGGGGTTGCCACAGAGAGGAAGGGGTCAAGCTATTTTCTAAAGCTTCTGTAGGCCAGGCAAGGAATAATGGATGGAAACTGATCAAGGAAATAAGGAGAAACTTTCTGACAGTGAGAACAATCAACCAATGGAACAGCTTGCTCTCAGAAGTTGGGGGAGCGCCATTGAGACTTTCAAGAAGACATTGGACTGCCATTTGTCAGAAATGGTGTAAGGTCTCCTGTTTAGGCAGGGGGATGGACTTGACCTACAAGGTGCCTCCAATTCTGTTAATCTAATCATGTTTCTTACATTCCATGATTGTCCTACAATGTTGTCTTTACAGCTTTGAATTCTCTTTTTCTGCATGGCAACATCAGCAAAGATGTCCTGACATCAGTAGATGTCCTGAATGCTTTAAACTGGCTGCATCACAAACACCATTAGTATTCTGAAAGATCCTCAATTCTTTCTCAGTAGCATGTTGAGTACCATCTGACCTGAGGGTCCATCATCTGGCACTACATTAAAAATCACTTTATCTTCTCTATTTATGGATTTTTCCATGCCCTATGAAAGGCCTTTGTTGTTACTTAAGTAATCGTCCGCCACCAGCATCTTCCTACATTGCTACTGCCCAATATAGATGCCTGCTTGCTTTAACTCAGTAGTTGAGATGACCTTCACATGTCAACCTATTTGGGGTCAACCTATCTGGATTATATGCTCTGTTCATTCCTGATATGCTTCATTCATTCATCCCAGGAGCACCACCAATAAGTGAAAATTATATGACTGAGATGATGCCCTCCCATTTTTATCCCTTAAAAATCCATGAATGATGTAGAACAGTGCAGTCAAACTCGATTTCATTGAGGGCCACATCAGGGATGTGTTTGACCTTGGGTGAGGTGTGTGGGCATGGCCAAGGTGACCATGGCTGAGGTGGGTGTGGCCAGGGTTTCTTTTGCTAGCACTCTGCCAGCGAAAAGAGAGTTCGGGAGGAACGCACACAGTCCTCCCAAGCTCCATTTTCGGCAGCCACAGCCGACTCCAGCACTCTGCCAGAAAAAATGGAGCTCTCGCACGCTCCTCCTGAGTTCCATTTTCCTCCATTTTCAGTTTGAAGCAGACCATCGCAGCCGAAAACAGAGTTTGGTTTTCGCTGGCAGAGGCACTGTGGGCCAGTCTCCATGGGCCATATCTAAGCAACTCGTGGGCCAGATCCGGCCTGCGGGCCTTGAGTTAGGTGCCCCTGATGTAGAATAATTTCATAATGAAGTATTTGTCTGGTTATCTCTTTACACCAAAGGTCTCCAACCTCAGCAACTTTAAGACTTGTGGACTTCAACTCCCAGCATTCCTCAGCAACCTTTGCTGGCTGAGGAACTCTGGGAGTTGAAGTCCACAAGTCTTAAAGTTGTCAAGGTTGGAGACCCCTGCTTTGTACAATGATAGTTCCATGTCAGGCATTATATCGAAGTCAATGTAAAAAGAAAAAGCAACATTGAGAGGACTAGATGCATTGCTTAACATGTGAACTGGCTGAAGTGGTCAGACTTGTTATCCCAAAGGATTCTAAAGATGCAGCAATGTTAATTTAGGGGGATTATCTTTGTTGATATCTAGATAATACATTTTATCTAGAGCTTATGTTATAAGACAGTACTTCCTATTATGCACAATTGGTTGCTCTCTGAGAGATAAACACATGTAAAGGTCTGTGAGAAATGAAATGCAAAAAATAAAGTAAATGCTGACTATGATAGATACTTGAAAAGTTAAATATATGGGTGGGGGAAATCAAATCCAACAAGAATACAGTGGTACTGATCATGCAAATAGTCTTGGTAAGTTAACGATGATCCCCAGGCATGACAAATGCTTATCCGGCAGCTTATGTGTGTCTTAAGAAGATCTTACCTAGACATTCTAGAATTCCAGGTCAGCCTTTGCGGTGTTAGCTGTGGGTGATGTGTACATCCAAATCCATACATTTCTGTGCCCCATGGGGATAAATCATGCCCTAATGCTCAACTAATCTACGAGTACAAAGACCCGTTTGTTGAATTCATGTGTCAATAGTTGCCAATATATGACACAATACAGAAGTCAACAAATAACAGGGAAAAAAAACAGACATATGGCAAAAAAAAGACATGACAAAAACTGTGGGTGTTACATAAAAGTATTATAGAAATCATAAGACCTTGATGAATAATCATCATCTATTTTTGTAAGTACAGGTAGTCCTCCTCAACTTACGACCACAATTGAGCCCGAAATATATGATGCTAAGTGAGACATTTCTTAAATGAGTTTTGCCCCATTGCATGATTTTTCTTGCCACGTTTGTTAAGTGGATCACTGCAGTTATTAAATTAGCAGTGGTGAGATTCAAATATTTTTACTACCAGTTCTGTGGGCGTGGCTTGTGGGTGTGGCATTGCTTGGTGGGCATGGCTTGGTGGTCATGGCAGGGGAAGGATACTGTAAAGCCCCCATTCCCTCCTCACCCCACTAACCTGCTTTCTAGCTCCGTTCTCCTGTGCAAGGCAACAAAAGAAGACCCAGCCAATCAGCTGGGACCTGGGAGGCAGAGAATAGATGGCGGCGGGGCCAGTCAGAGATGGTATTTTCTGGTTTTCTGAACTATGCACTTTTTTTGCTACTGGTTCTTCAGAACTCGTCAGAACCTGCTGAATACCACCTCTGTAAATTAGTAACATGGTTGTTAAATGGTAAATAATAAATCTCCCACTTGCTTTGCTCATCAGAAAGTCACAAAAGGGGATCACATGACCCTAGGACACTGCAACCATCATAAATGTGAGTCAATTTCCAAGTGTCTGACGATGGGGATGCTGAATGGTGTGAAAGTGTGAAAAAGAGTCATAACTCACTTTTTTTCAGTGCCGTTGTCACTTCCAACGGTCACGTAAATGAACTGTTGTAAGTTGAGGACCACCTGCATAAAACATGCTTTGCTATTCCTTTCAAGTGGATGGAGTCCACCCCTAGCTTGCTGGATAGGAAATTCTGGGAGTTGAAGTCCCAGAAGTCCCTATCCAGCAAGCTGAGGGATTTCAGCATCCAGCCATGTTGAGGTTGAGAAATGCTGGCCTGAACAGATCCCAAAAAGAAGGGTAAGATAGAGTTTTAGAGAGATCAGGGTCTTCCATGCAAATAACTCTAACTTCAGTGTAATGATAAAGAAAATTGGTAATAAAAATATGTGATATCTACACATTATTAAGAAGTAGAGTCAAAAATATTAGACCTAGAAGTGGTAAGCCAAGTCCTTTTACATTAGTGCTCTGGTTGAATCAGGTTCATCTACATTTTCACATACTTTAAGGTCACCAAGTTGGGAAAAGTGACTTTACACTAATTTGGTAACCATGGAAATAAATGGCTGAAAGGCTTGATAACCAAGCATTGTGGCAGAACTGAGCCTTTGAGAATCACAGCCTATGTGTTTTAATTCACATGATGAATAAATGCTAAAGGGAAATACTACAAATATAATCTCCAAATGCCTTTATAGACCCACAAATAATTCATGCGCTGAATATGGCACCTTAAATTTTAGGCGGTTGCTGAACCTTGAAATCGCAAAAAGGTGCTCCTCTGGGCACAGTCAATATAATCCATATTTCCTAGGCTTCTTAAAGAAAAAAGAATTCAAATCAGGAATGTTTCTTCATACTTTCTTCTGTCAAATTTCATCATTCAGATGGCATAGAATTGATACCTTTTCCACGAGCAAAAATCATAAAGAGGTAGTCCTTGACTTACAACAGTTCATTTAGTGACCTTTGTGACAATGGTGGGATTCAAATTTTTTTACCACTGGTTCTGTAGGTGTGGCTTGGTGGGTGTGACAGGGGAAGAATACTGTAAAATCTCCAGTCAGAGGTGGGATTTGCCGGTCCTCCGAACTACTCAAAATTTCTGCTACCGGTTCTCCAGAACTGGTCAGAACCTGCTGAAGACCGCCTCTGCTTTGTGAAGTTGCAATGGCACTGAAAAAAGTGACTTGTGATCATTTTTCACACTTACAACCATTGTAGCATCCCCACAGGATCAAAATTCAAATGGTGGGCAACTGATTCATATTTATGACAGTTTTTCAATTTCCTGGGGTCTCAGGGATCGCCTTTGGAGACTTTCTGATGAGCAAAGTCAATGGGGAAGCCAGATTCACTTAACAACCATGTTACTAACTTAACGACTGTGATGATTTACTGAACAACTGTGGCAGGAAAGGTCATAAAAATGAGGCAAAGTTCACTTAACAAATCTCTCACTTAGCAACATAAATTTTCAGCTCAGTTGTGGTTGTAAGCCGAGGACTACCTTTATTCACATCAAACCATTTTAATGAAGGAGAAGAACATGGGAGGGAAAGAATTATGGTGCCTGGCCATGGGCCCGATCTCCTGATCTCACTCTCTAGCATTCAACTGTTTTTTGAGATGGAAGCTCCATCACTATCACCACCAAGGCTGGTCCTACCTCCAGGCAGGTACTGGCTCCACAATAGGCTTCTCGGCAGCTTTGTAATATTTTTGGAATTCTGTGTGCTGTTTTTGCAGATCAAGTTGCCTCTGAGAGGTTCGTGTCTCCTCTCTTCCTGGGCATGATGATTCATGCACGGGAGTTTACCTTGCAACCCCAGTTTGGACAAGGATGTAAACATTATGGGAGGAGAATACAGCAGAGGGAAAGAAGTGGCAATTTGATCGTGGGAAAGGAAGGAAGGAGAGTTACTTCTGAGCATTAAGTAGACTGCATTCCCTTTAAAGCATTAGATTTCAAATGTTTGTTCTTGTTGCAATGTCAATGGGAAAGGGATGGAATATTAAAAGGTTCAATTGAAACCGATCCCTTTTTTAAAAAAAAAAAAATATATCCATCTTTCTCTTTCCCCTTGTGATTTCTGAGACCAAGTGGGCTGGGAGGTTCAACCTCAGTTCACTGAAGAGAACATTCTGTTCCTTGAACAACAGGCAAAGCTGCTGTAAAACAAGATCAACAACGTGAGCTCAGTGGCAGCAGCCCCAAGAGCTCCACAATAGAGAAACTCTTAATCTGGATGAGTCAAGAGGTTGCTCCATCGACATCAGAGAAAACGGAAAGGGGGAAAAAAAGAGGGAAATACCCACATGGGTGTGCATAGATCAAGGTTGGTGAATGAGCGGACTTTCTGCCCTGTGAGCTCATTTGTTATTCTCCACTTAAAGGGTTTTCTCCTCCAGTTGTCTTTAATCTAATTATAGTTAGAAAACCCAGGGCAACAACGCCCCTCCAATCACAACAGGTGTGGGTTCTACAAAGGTGCTTTGTTACTCTTGTCTGTCACTGATTCCCATTTTGTTTTCAAAAATCTCATAGCTCTGTTTTTTCCCCACTGGACAGCAGTTGTATTGGACAGCAGTTTAACGCTGTGCTTTACTTTGCTACTGTTTTGGATTAAAAATGGAAAGACCCTGCCATCGTTCATAGCTGAGATGATTTGTGCACTTAAACCTACGAGCTTCAACATTTTAACTTGCATCATAGGGCAGGACCAGTGATGAACGGCTCCGGCTTTGTTAAAGGTGAGCAGCAGCATTAACCTCCTTCACGTGCATTTTAAAATTAATATCGGTGGCCTTGGAATGTATTCACTCCAAGGGTTGTACAACTATGTTTCCTACAGCCTTGCTCTAGATTCTTCACAACTCTACTTAATCCTTCAGCATGAAAAAGGCATTATGGTAAAGCCTTCCGTGGGGAATGTCTATGGAGATTCTCAGTCATCCAGGTCCTGGTTGTCCCAAAGGTGCTTTTTCAAGAGGCAACTGGACTTTCTATTTTTTCTTTGAATTTCACTTCCAAGAAGCTTCTTCAGCTCTGACTGGATGTTAGGGAATGGAAGGATTTATACTCCTTACAGACAGCTGGTTTATGGTTCCACTTCATAAACGCATGGCACAATATAGGAGAACAAGCTCACCAGGACTAGATTCAGCAGTCCATCTGCATTTAAAACACAAAGGCCACTTGTGATGACCCGGGGCATGGCACAAAAATAACAAAGTCACCAAAGTAGATAAATTCCCTTTCATGCCTCCAACTTGGCCCCCAATGTCCACTTAGCCTTGGCTGGAGATCAAACTCTTCCAAAAAAACAGTCTATGAAGAGAAGAAATGCAGTCTGAACCCAAAGTAAAGATAATTAGAAATAAAGAAAACCAACACAAACCATGCTGAAGTAATTAACATGACAGGCCAGGATGATAAATTGCAGACTTCCAAAAGATAACACAGCACCCACAGCTGGGAGGATGCCAAAACCCAGATAAGCCTTGACAAAGATAATGCATGCTTTGATTCCAGCAACTTTGCCATGTGCAATTTGCCCTTTTAAACAGTTTTCCCAGCTACAAGCCCATGAAGGGAATCACAGCCCCTTCTTCCCCCGTAAGCCATGTTGTTCCCTTTTCCATTCCTTCCTGTTTGCCCTAGGATGAATAGGAGATGTGCCTCTGTCTGAATGCCCAGCTGGATTGTGCCCTTTCCCCATTTCTTCCACAGCCACTGGATCCACACTCCCACTCCCTGTCAGCTGCTCAATCTTCCCTTCAGAATTGGACTCCAACAAGGGCATGACATCAATCTTTTGAAGATAGCAAAGTGAACATTTTGGACAGAGAGGACCTCTAGTTTGAAAGAGGGGTCAAAGAAGCCATCCATGTCAAAACTGAACAGACCTCTCTCAACAGAGGTGGAGGGATATGACATCATCTATCTCCAGTCTACAACACAGTCCTTTCAACAGTTCCAAGAGGGTTCCACAGCCATTTGCATTACTCAGGTGACCCTGATGACACAGATGAACCTCCAGGTGGCCTTAACCACTCTCTAAAAGAATGTAAATGATCAGCTGTCTACAAGGACTATAAATCCTTCCATTCCCCACCATCCAGTCAGAGCTAAAGAAGCTTCTTGGATGAGAATTGAAATGTCTTCAAAGAAAAACCAGAAAGTCCAGTTGCCTCTTGAAAAAGCACCTCTGGGACTTCTGTAGGGAAAGGCTTGAAGTTGCCACAAATCTCAAGGCAACACAAACCAATTACCTCTAAGTCATGCTTATGCAGTTGGCATCTTCAGGGGTAATGAATTGTGATAAACAAAAAGAAGAGGAGCTTTGTTTGTCCTTCTTTCTCTGGAGTTGGTCTCAAGTTGGTGGTGAAGGGGGATGGAGAGGCAGAAGTCCCACCCTCAATGGCACAGGGTTCAATGTTTAGTTTAATGTCTGCATGTCTCCAGTTTAATGTCTGCATGAATCCAGTGGGCGAGCTCATCCTTGGCATGGGGTGAGGTATTGTCAATATGCAGATGATACCTAATTATACATCTCTGCCCCCTGGCAAATTAAGCAGTGTTGTTGATGTCCTATCCCAGTGTTTAAAGGCCATAGGGATCTGGATAAGAAATAACACCTGAATCCTGGTAAGAAGGCCTGGGCTTAGGGCCTTCCAGTTCTGGGACTATATCATCTCCAGTACTAAATGGAATTATGCCGCCCTAGACAGACCCAATATGCAACCTGGAGGTCCTCTTGGACTTGCCACTCTGCTCGAAAAACAGGTAGCAGTTGTAGATAAAAGACCCTTTGCATAATTTTGTGTTGTGAGCCAGTTGCACCCATTCCTGAATCGGGAGACACTACTTACAGTCACTCAGGCATCATGTGATGAATGGACTACTGTAATGCTCTCTACGTGAGGATGCCCTTTAAGAGTATGCAGAAACTCAACTTGTGTAAAATGTAATGGCATGGGCGGTTATGTATATCCCTAGAACAGTATTTACACCGCTGCTCTATGAGCTGTTTTAGTTGCCCATTTGCTTTTGGGTCCAATTCAAGATGCTGATTTTGACTCTTAAAGACCTTCATAGCATGGGGTTTGGTTACTTGAAGGACTTCCCAATTACTTCTGCCTATCCATCTTTTGTGGCAGAAGTGGTATGCTCTGAGTCCCATCTGCCAAAGAACTATGTTTAGTGGAACCCAGAAGATGGGCCTTTTCTGCCATGGCCCCTGCCCCGAGGAACAGCATCCCTCCCAAGCAAGATGATCCTTGATGATGCCTCATTCATGTTGTCCTTTTAGAAGTCCCTCAAATCCTGATAAGGGCAAAAGACTTTTTTTTTTTAAGAATTTTTATTGATTTTTAAAACAAACATAAACAAACAAAACATAAAAATATCAAGCCATCTTCCATTAAGGGCAATAGACTTGAGGGCCTCATAGAAATGAGGATTAAATGAAGTAGCTATATTGTATGCAACATCTGATGCTTTCCCTAGCTATTTGGGTTTTTAAATATGATATTAATTTTTTAATTGTAAAGTGTTTTTGAAAATATTGTTTTTATGATTTTATTGTATTGCCACCCAGAATCACATTTTTGTGAGATGGGTGGCATAGAAAATACAGATAGATAGATGATGGTAGAAGAGAGAGGGGTGGGAGAGAGTGAGGATGGAAAAGAAAAATAGATGACAGATGAGAAACACCTCCCATTGCTTATTTAAGCCCCTGTCACACTGCACCAACGGATGGAAAGAGGATGTAAAACAGAGAAAAACGCTTGCCATCCGTTGGTTAACGCGATGCATCCGTTCTGTACTCACTGCGTGCATGATTCATACGTTCTATCCATCCAGCATCCATCTACTGAGATTTCATCTGCTCAAAAGGTTTTGAGCTGCACAAAACTTTTTGAGTGGATGAACTTTCCGCAGCGTCCGTTCTACATCCACGACACATATGGGGAACAAACGTCCTACATCCGTTACACGTCTGCTGTATCCGCTCAGCATCTGCTGCGTATCCACGTAACTTGCATCCGCTCCAGCGAAAAATGGAAAGAGGGAGGAAGCGAAACGGACGCGGAACGTCCGCGCAGCGTTAGTAGCATGGACATAGAAAGGATGTAAGCGGATGCAGCTCGCACATAAAGCATTAAAACGGAAAAAATGTTCGTATAGGGGACGTATCTCGGATGTTTAGGATGTCTGGAGGATGTCTAGAGGGTGCGGAAGGAAAACCTATATTTCCTATAAAAAGGGGGAGGAAATCATCTGGATCTCACTATCAGTCCAGCAACCCTGGTGTGCAGACCTCTTCAGCCTTGCTCTTGCTCTTGCTCTTGCTCTTCCACAGCATCCAGTCATCTCCACCATGGATCATCGCACACTCCTTTTGGTAGCCGCCATCATTCTACAACAGTGCGAAGCCCTCTACAGGCTCTTTCAACTGTTCTACGCAAGGAAAAGGAGGCGTCCAAGAAGTGTGTGGGTCCGAAGATGGATCGCGAGAAGAGCCGACTATGGACTGTATGAAAAGCTGATGGTGGAGCTGAGGAACGAAGACCCTCGTGCATTCCAGCACTTCATGAGGATGCCACCAGCCATGTTTGACGAAGTTGTGGAGTGGCTGAGACCCAGGTTGGCCAAGGCAAACACCAACTTCCGGCCCAGCCTGGACCCTGGACTGAAGGTGGCACTGACTCTGTGCCACCTGGCCTCTGGGACCATGTACAGGAACATGCAGCACGCCTGGAGGGTGCCACACAACACCATCAGCATTGTGGTCAGAGAAGTGGTGCAGGCCATCATCAAAGAATACCTGGAGGAGCTCCTCCAGTGCCCCTCCACTGAAGAAGGCTGGAAGAAAGTTGCAGAGCAGTGGTATCAGAAGTGGAACTTCCCCCACACCGTTGGAGCCATCGATGGCAAGCACGTGGCCTGCAAAGTTCCAGCCAAGTCAGGGTCCACTTATTTCAACTACAAGGGCTTCTTCAGCATCATCCTCTTCGCCATGGTTGATGCTGACTACAAGTTCATGTACATCGATGCTTCAGGCAACGGCTCATCTTCAGATGCCCAGGTATACAATGCCGGTCACCTCAAGGAGGGGCTGGAACGCAACCTCATCGTGGGCTTCCCAGATCCAGAACCCCTGCCCAACGACACACAAGATGTGCCCTACTTCATCGTGGGGGATGACGCCTTCTCTCTCACAACCTACCTCATGAAGCCCTACACTTCCAGACTCCTCACCCATGAAGAGAGGATCTTCAACTACAGGCTGTCCAGGACAAGGCGGGTGGTGGAGAACACCTTTGGCATCCTGGCCAACAGGTTCCAGGTACTTCTCACCACCATGCAGCATCGCCCAGAGACTGTGAGGAGGATCATGGAAGCTTGCTGCATCCTGCACAATCTCATGCGCACCTGCTACCCAGTGTTGCAGAACAGGCTCGTGGACCTCCAACAAGGCAATGGGGACATGGAGCCTGGTGAATGGAGGCAAGGGCGAAACCTGATAGATACTGTGGATGTGCCAGGCCCCAACAGAGCTTCACATGAAGGGAAGAAGCAGAGCAATCTCCTGAAACACTGGTGCAACTCCCCAGCTGGAGCAGTGGAGTGGCAAGACAGGATGGTAGATGCTTAATGGATGCTTCCTTGAGCCTGTCTCATCACACTGATGAGATTGTGCCATGTATGTTGAGTGGCCCTACAATGAACAGGGCATTTAATAAAGAGTTGTGTTTATGTTGAAATGTGTTGATGAATGATTAAACTGTTATTGATAATAAAGGGCCATAGGTGTGGCACCTGGAAGGGTGGACCATATAGTCCCACTATGCTTGCACTGGAGGCTTATCTATCCCACTGCTATCCTTACCCATCCTACAGCTATTACCCATCCCACATGTATCCCTGTCTATCCCACAGCTCTCCTTACCCATCCCATAAGCATGCAAAGGCTTAAACCATTTCTAAAAGTTTCCACCAAGACTTTATTTACTAAAAGAACTGAACCAAGTGTGTGAAGCAAAGATAACCTTTATTAATAACAAACTGTCAAAGCAAAATGACCCAAGTAAAGTGTCCCAAGTAAAGATAAAGTCAACAGGTAGCAACCTGGTCTCTGGCACTCTTCTCAGTCACTCTGAGGCATGCCCATGGTCTCAGGGGTGAAGGGTCCAGGTGCTGTGGAGGTGGCAGTGGCTGGAGTGCTGGTCTGAAGTGCCATTGGGGTGCCTGGCCCCAAGAGGACAACAGGGGATGATGTGTGGAGGAAGCTCTCAGAGAGCTGGCTCAGTCCCGTGATGTTGAGAGGCCCTTTCTCCATGACATGGGGTGTCAGTCCCAAGACCGATGACAGATGTTCTGAGGCTGGGCTTGGCTGTGGGGTGGAGGTAGGAGGAGTGTAGTGGGACTGTCTGGTCTGCAGGTGAGCGAGGTGAGGCGTTGGTGGCATCTGTGGCGTCGGTGGCATCTGTGGCGTCTGTGGAATCGGTGGTATCGGTGGCATCGGTGGCACCTGTGGTGTGCGATGTACCTGTGCCTGGACTGGGAAAGGCTGCCTGTGCTGCTGGTAGCCGTAGGCTTGGTAGGTGAGGGGCTGTTGAAAGCCTTGGAAGGGCTGTGACATCACCTGGGGTGGAGGAGCAGACCTGGAGTGGATCAGAGCAGGTTCAGCTAGGCCTGGAGGGTGGTGCAGAAGACCTGTGATCCTCTCCTTGATCACCTGGTACTGGGATTCGGGCATTTCCATGAGAGTCTGGTTCACGTAGGTGAGGAAGGGCTTTCTGTTAGAGGATAGTACGTCGGACTGTACCAGCTGAGAGAGGAGATCTACGCTGCTCTTGATGGTGTCCCTGATCTCCAAGAGGACAGTGTGGCTCTGTCCCTCCGGTCTGCCTCTCTGCCTGCTTTCTGTGGAGGTGGAGCTGGGGGTGGGGGTGGGTTGGTCTCTGGTGGCAGCAGCCTCTTCTTGCTCCAAGTGCGTCAGGAGGTCCTCCATGTGCTCCGTCACGGGGAGTGCAGCTCTCGGGTGGGTCTCCATCATGGGGCGCTCCAAAGATATCTGCCTGGACACAGGAGGTGACTCTTGGCCAGAAGAGGACTGGCTCTCTGTGGGCTGCCTGAGAGAGAGGGTTGACAGAGGGGCTGCTCCTCGGTGGTGGATCTCACCCTCCAAGAAGCTGCACTTGGCCATCACGTAGGTCTCCCGGTCGGTGAACTTGACTGCGGCCTGGCCAGACTTCTTCAGGTGCAGCTTCCCATACCAGGTGTGCATGTGCTTCCACCACCCTAGGACATCTGAAGTGTAGCCCAGGCTCTCCGCCTTCTCTCTGCAAGCCGCCTGCTTTCGCTTGGTGTCTCAATAGAGCCTGTGTCCCTTCCTCCAGAGGTACTCGTTCTCCCTCAGCCATTCGAGCACCTCCTCCTCATGTTCCTCTGCAATGGAGTACTGTCTCCTCTCCCCCTTTTCTCACGAATGCCTCTTCCTCCCTCTGGCAGGGCCTTCTGGGCCTTACCACCACCACCACCACCACCAGTAGCAGCAGTAGCACCACCACCAGCAGCAGCAGAGTCAGCACCAGCAGAAGCACCAGCACCAGCACCAGCAGCAGTAGCACAAACAGCAGCAGGACCAGCAGCAGGACCAGCAGAGTCAGCACCAGCAGAAACACCAGCCCCAGGAGCACCACCAGCAGAAGCACCAGCACCAGCAGAGTCAGCACCAGCAGGAGCAGCACCAGCAGAAGCACCAGCAGCAGAAGCACCAGCAGAAGCAGAGTCAGCGCCAGGGGGTGGGATGGTGGTCCTGTCCTTCTTGCCAGGGCTGGCAGGAGTAGGCACAGGCTTCCTCTTCTTCCCCATGGTTGTTGGCTGAAGATGTATCTGGAAGCAGGTCTTTCCTCTGAATGGTGACCTGCTTGCGAGCTGCTTCCCTTTATATCCATGGGGCTGACACAATGCATCCTCCCTGCATGCGCAGTGAATGCTTTGCATCCGCTAGGCATCCATTATGCATCCACTAGGCGTCCGTGATGCATCCGCATCATCCGCTAGGCATCCGCTACGCATCCGCTCCTTCTGTTGTGCATCTGCTTCGCTGTTCTCCCCCGGAAGCCCTGCGGATGTGTCATCCACTTCCATCCGCTAGGCTTCCGTTGAGCATCCGCTTAACATCCTCGCTACGTCCTCCCCACGTCCATTCCTTTCTGTTGTTATGCGCTCTGTTTATGCAAATTTGGGGCACTTTTGAGAGCAGATAACAATGGATGGAAAATTTGCTCGTCCACTGTGTCCTTTTTACATACGTTTTGCATCCGTCGGCCGATGTGACCTAGCCTTTACTTTTCAAAGATCTCCACAGACACCTCCCTGTGAAGATCCAGAGGGCTTCTGGGAAGGGTTCTGACCAAGGCTTATTGAAACACGAACAAACACACGTTAGTCTTAAAACCCCCTTTTTTTATTTCAACGGCTGTGAATTTTAGTCACTCACAGCCCGTAATGAGTCTCAAACAGCTTGTAAATAGTCCCATGAAAGTCTGCCAAAGTCCTTCAGGATAAGTCTGATAAACATGCACCTTTATCTTCCTGGAAATGCTACCGACTAAATTTCCAATTAGTTATACAAAGCCAAACGGAGCATAAATTCAACACAGAGCTTCAGGTTTCAAACCGACCAGTACGAAAAAAGTTGCTTCCTGCAAAGGTTCATGTCCCTTTGCTCCTCCTTTATGTTTTATGGGAGGGCCAATCACTTTCAAGCCTTACTCCCGAGTTCCCCTTTTGTCTTAACTGTTCTTGCCTTCTGGCAGCTCTGAGCACACACATACAGGGAACAGGCTCCCCTTGTTCCTCTGCCTCACTGCTATCAGATTCTGGAGGCTCTGGAGTCAGGACATAACTCCCAGATCGTCCTGGCCCCATCTCTGCATTGGACACAGGACCCTCATCTGAGTCCTTCCTAGATTCGCCCATGTTCCTCCCCACTGTCCGACTCTGCTGCCAGCTGCAGTCTGTTGGCGGACCACAACAGGAAGAGAAGTTTGAGATCTTCAGTTTCCCATCCTATGGGCTCAGGTGTTCTGCTACAGAATAGTCAGACTAGGAAGAACAGAAAAATCACTGCTTGCCTGGAATAACAGTTGATGGTGTGGGAACAGTAATGCATGTGAATTCCCCGAATGTAGAAAAAGCACATATGTTGCGCTATAGTTCAAACCAGACAATGTCTCTACTATTATTGGCCACTCTATGCATCAGCTAGAATGACCCCTCTCTTAAATTCCAATGCTCATTGGTAGTTTCTTTCCATAACTATATTTGGGCAGCTGTTTTCCATGGAGAGCATACCCACCTAAAACCAGAACTCAACTGTACATCGTGAGAGAGATGTAGAGACTGATTCTTTCTCTAAATCAAATAAGGGTCACACTGAAGAACCAGTATATCAATCTACACAAGTGAGTGGTTTACCAATGAATATGGCCAGCAATAAGCCAGGCAGAGGGACTAATTAAATGTTTGACTTTTCTTCTTTCACTGCCACCAATGGCCTGGAGAAATGCTGATTTTTTAAATAGGTTTATTTATGAACCAGTGAAAATATGGACCTGCCTGCCTGCAAATTTCCCCTTTTAGACCAGGTGACAGAAAAGGTAGTAAAATTAGTGTCACTTCTGCAGGAGACGGGCAGCACAGAAAAAGACATAAAAATACAGAGGGTTTTTTTTTTTCTACCAGCATTGGGGTGATAGGTGTCTGGAAGTGGTGTTGGGGGTGGAATCATCAATGTAACTCTATTTGCTCCAAGACCCACTCATGGAAAGAAAGTGTCTGACATGTGCTATCCCACACATGGGGGGTTGTTGACAAATGCTTTGTCAAGCATTGTTGACAAAGCTGAAGAATGGATTGCAATCTGGACATCAATTTCTTAAACTGGATTCATTTCCAGCCAATTTCATCTGGCTGGACAAGCACCTACTATGTGGGTAATCCCAGGTCAGACACCCAACCCATTCGGAAAGCCTGAAAGGTTTAACGGATTCTCTTCTGCTTATTCCCATCTATTTTCCCTTTTCAAACTATATGACAGACACAGAACACTTGTCTTCCCTATATGATGTGACAGGAGATTTTCTTGAATATTTCAGTAACTCCTCAGGGATTTCTTAACAATATTTAATCCCACCCCACTTGTGTTCTCCACCCCTCATTTTTAGCTGATCTGGCCTCTTTCCTTAAATTTACAGGAATTCTTCCTATACTGACATTATGGCCCTTCCAAGCAACTCATCTCCTCTACCGCTACTTTCTTGTTCAGACATAACATGCTACTCCAAGAGACACTAACATGACTAGTCCTCAAGAAGGCTAGTAAGATACAGGTGCTCTTGCCATCCCACTTAACTCTAAACAGATCCTTTTAGCCTTTGGTTTACTCTTGATTCTTATATGTTAAATGCAGTGAAAACTTGACCAAATATAAAGTAAGAATTACTTTATTGGATCAGGCCAAGGTCCACTTTAATCCATTATTTTGTTTCTCACAGTGCTCAATCAGATGCCCCTGGAGTGCTTCCAAACAGGACATTTAATTGATTAATTGATAACTTCAACTTAGATTTCACCTAAGGATTGCTGTTTCCACAGAAGGAAGTCAGATATCACCACCATCCCTCATTTCCTCCTTTCCAGGGAAGAGTCAGGGACCCTTGCAGAGCAGACCCTAGATAACCTTTTTCCTCCAACTGTAAGGTTTGTGGCAGTGATCCAGCACCATCAACCATAGGGAACTCCTGGAATCTCTTCTGAAATTCCAAAATAGAACTTGTCTTGGCAGGAATGGGTTCTTCATGTCGCTGTGCCTTTGGCTTTTCTTCTATCCGATAACAAGGAGATGGTTAAGGATGGCAATTAGCCATGAAACACAAATTTTTCATCCAAAAATAAAAACAGTTTTAAGGATATGTGTCAAAGACAAAGGGTCACAGGCTTTGATTACTTTAGCCATGTGTGGACACTTACAAGAAGGTTGTGTGATCTTCAACAAAGGCCCAAGCAAAGGACTTCCCTGAAGATGCTTTCTGAGAGTTGGGGTATCATAGCTCCTGTCAGTACAATGAAGAGGCCACCTTGTTCTGTTTTGCCTCTCCACAAAGGCCTCCATGTTTTCAACATCCAATAGTTGCAGAGCTGCATCCATGGGTCGGTGGGTGGGTTTGGCAACCGGAGCTATTCTCAAGACTTGGGGGCATTTTGAACTGTCTAGTGAAAGATATTCATGTTGTTGCTTTGCCTTGGCAATAATAGCTGTGTTGGCTCCGCAGCATGAAACCTCATCATGATAAAGGCAAATCAGCTTGTACTGCCTTAAATGAGTATTTTTGCCAACATTTGTCAGCTACTGCTGTTGCTACTCTGTCATTTAGGAGAAAGACATTCTGTAATTTAAAAAGAGGAATCAAAAACACACCTAAGTTAAAAAAATACTTAAACCTCCCCCACTTCTCCTCGCTCAACAAGAACTAGAATTATTGAAAAAGGGGAGCAAACATACCAAAAATAGAGCAACATTGCTGGAGAAAAAAAGACAAGCCATTTCCCCCCAAACTGGACTGTTAAGAATGAGATAAAATGGATACATGTTGCTGTGAAAGCTATTAGACTATGAAGAGAGACTGAATGGTAAAAAAAAAAAAAGGATCCTTCCAGTTTCTGGAGATGATTATGTAAGTGTGTATGTGTGTATTTGTGTGTATTTATATATAGGTTACACACACACACACACACACACACACGCACACATACATCAATTGAGGCACTATGTTAACATGATTGTGGGGCTTTGAAGAAGATGCTATGCCAGAAGTTCAATCATACTGGACAAATCTTGTTAAGCCTGGGTTCCCCAACCAGGGTTAGGTAAACAAGCTAAACAGAATGTGCAGCGTTAGTCAGATAGGCACACAGATAAATGAGTGAGCTAAGTTTGTATGTTTATTAACATACAGTAAAAATAACAGATACGCTTGTGTTATCAAGAATATATTTTATTCCAGTATAAGTTTATAGCATAGTCAAAAACAGTCCAATATTCATTTACCATGTAGTCAGTCCATTCAGGGATATTCAGTTAGCAAAGTTCATGTAGAATATCCTATTGTCAGTTCACATAAATCAGTCCGTTGTAGTCTCTCCCGTTCGAGCAATGCAGTCTTGCTTCCAAGCAGTAATCAGGGATCATCAAAGCCAGAGAGAGAGAGAGCAAGCTGTAGCCTTGCTACTTTTATATGGTTTTCATAACCACACCCACAATTGCTATTTTACATTTAAAGCTGCATACACTAACTATGATTCATAGTTAGTATTTCACCTAAAACAGTTAGGGTGAACAATGTTATCCCTAACAAATCTCACCAGAGGAATCAAACATAAAAATATGGTGAGACATAAATTACACAAATTATACCAGTTTGGTCATCACCCCAGTCAACAAAGACCACATTAGGTGTTGGAGTTCCTGGACATCTGGTGAAAAATGAACTACAGGACTCAGGACTGTTGCGTGAGCAGCCAGGACAACAGTTGCAGAACTACTGGAAGAAAAAGTGTTTACCTGTCACAAATATAGAGTGATGGAAAACAAAAAAGAATTATTTGTTCTTACAGAAAGCAGACAATAAGAAAGTGTTGTATTAAATGCAAAAGCTACATTTCTTTACATTATATAAAATTTAAAATACATTTTATACAAATGTCAGCTTAAGTAACTTTAGGATCTGTGGACTTCCAACTTCCAAAATTTCCCAGCCAGCATGGGGAATTACAATTTTACAAAGTACGCCTCTTTTTCACAGTCAAATCTGCCCTTTTAAACTCAGCCCCAGACCAATGAAATTCTTTTTTAAAGGGTTGCAACTTATAAAATGAAGTTATTCAGCCTTGGATGCCCTCAGAACAGCAATGGTCTACAACTGCAGTTTTCAACAAGCACTCACATTTTTACCTAATGGAGAATTTGTGATTTCCAACATCAGAAAAAAGTTGTGAACAATAAACCAACTGTTGAAATAACAGCACCTAATATAATTTAAAGGCCAAAATATACAGTTATTTATTGGTTCTGTCCTTGGCTCTTCCGTACAATCCATAAAGCATGGCTGGCTGGAAGTGCACAGGTCTTAACATTGCCAAGATTGAACACCCCTGCATTAAACAATGGACCTTTGTGGCTATGTTCCTTTGGCTGCCGGAGAACCTGCAGCTTTGCCAAAGCCACCTGATCTCCAAATCCCTCATCAAGCCACACAGGTTAGTGCTCTTTTGAAACTGTTTTCTTGCATTTCCATTTAAGAAAGCAGTACTCCTGTGTGTTGTTTGATTAGAAGGTTTGATTAAAATGGATCCTCCCAGCTCTGTAGCTGACGCTGTCACACATGAATACATTACATTATTTTCTTCTGGCGATAAGGAAGTTTATGCACCTATACCTTTTCCTGTTTGATTATTTTGCTGAAGTGGGGAACAGTACCATTTGCCTATTCCATAGGTTACATCTGGTCACCACTGGCTATGACTCCTTACCACTAGTGCTGTTACTCCTTGGCAGCTTTTGTCAAGAATAAAACTTGCTCATTGCCAATTGCTCCCTCCTGTTTCCCCCTGTCTTCTCTACACTGCCTAGCCAGGTACCTATTCCTTTTTCATAGGTGAAAAAATTTCTTTCAAAAAACATTCACTATTTCTTCAGTCAAATCAACTATATGTCACATTCTACCATACATCAAAAACATTTTGGAAACAGTAGAACACAGCTTCCAAGATCTGCAAGTGGGCATCACACACCGCCCAGAGGCTACCATACGAAGACAAATGATGCATTGCAAATATCACTTAGAGATAGGATATACTTCTAATGTAATCTACCTCTAATGTAATCTACTGGATTCCTTGCCAGGATTGCCTCTGTGACTATGTAGAACAGACAGGGTGGAAGCTAACCACCAGATTACAAGAATACAAGCGTGCTGTCAGACAAGGAGAGCCAAACTCACTGGTAGCCTCATACTGCAATGAATAAGGACATACATTCAGTTTTGCAGCTACTATAAGATTGTTGGCTGAGCAGGGACAAAAATAGCCAGGGAAATGATTGAGGACTGGGAAATAGCTTCCTTTTCCATCTACAAAGTGTTGATTTACCAGCAGTTTATCAAGTACTTAGGAACCAAGGGCTTGGCAGCACAAGAAAACAACAGCCAACACAGGCCATTAACACCCCAATCAACCCATACAACCAGTCACCATAGAAAAAGTACACATAGAACAGCCCAAAGCACACATTCTGTTAGAGAGAAGTTCCCTGATGATGGGCTCCAGTTTGAATCTGAAGACTAAACCTCTGGTCCAAGTGACCAACCCAGATTGAATTCTTTGTTCTAAAAGAGCCCAATGGGCAGATCACAGGTCCAGAGTTCCTTTATACCTCCAACCTGTTGGAGGAAACTTGCCAGATGGCGAAACAAGATATTCAAAGTAACCTTGACCATCAGGAGAACCATTGGTGGTTATTTATTCCATTGGCAGGCAATGCTTCATGAGAGGGGAAATGAAGCAAAGGAATCCACCAACTGCTCTCCTGATCTTCTCTTCATCTTCAAACCAAAAGAATGCATGTCCCACCAAGACAGGAGAGGGCTTAGCAATGAGGGCAACAAAATTTATCCTTTTCTTGACTCTAGATGGCCAGAATGTACTCTAAGGCAGCTATCTAGCTCTCCTCTCTATACTATGGCCAGGAGAATATTATGGACAAAAACAAGACTTGTTTAAGGCCCTGTCACACTGCCCAACGGATGCAAAACATTTGTAAAAATGACACAGCGAACGAGAAAAATGTTCCATCCGTTGTTATCCGCTCTCAAAAGGGGCAAAAATTTGCATAAGCAGAGCGGATAACGTGGAAAGGAACGGACGGGGGAAGGACGCAGAGCGGATGGAAAGCGGATGTGGAACGGAAGCCTAGCGGATGGAAGCAGATGCAGAGCAGATGCGTAGAGGATGCAGAGCGGATGCATAGAGGATGCGTAGAGGATGCAGAGTGGATGCGTAGAGGATGCAGAGCGGATGCGTAGAGGATGCAAAGCGGATGCGTAGCAGATGACGTGGATGCGTAGCTGCATCCGCTTTCATCCTTTCTCCATCCGTGCTACTAACGCTGCGCGTCCGTTCCGCTTCCTCCCTGCATCCGTTTACCACTGGAATGGATTTGAGTTGCATGTATGCGCAGCAGATGCCTAGCGGATACAGCAGATGCGTAACGGATGCAGAACGGATGTCCCCCATATGCCTAGCGGATGCAGAACGGATGCATTGGATACATTTTCTGCTCAAAAGTTTTGAGTAGCTCAAAACCTTCTGAGCGGTTGAAATGTCAATAGACGGATGCTGGACAGATAGAGAGGAAGCAAAACGGAGGCAGTGAGTACAGAACGGAAGCATCGCGTTAACCAATGGATGGCAAGTGTTTTTCCTCTGTTTTACATCCTCTTTCCATCCATTGGTGCAGTGTGACAGGGGCTTTAAATCATTGGAATGGAATTTCAAGCGAAGTTGTCAACATAGAGCTTTCTCAGACTAAAATTATAGTCTAACAAGTGGATAATAACCAGCTGGTGAATCACACAATTGCAACCATCCTTATCCTTTCTCAGAACATAACAGTTCCCAACTTCCATATAGTCCAACCACCAAATCGCTATCCTACTGGCATCCATGGGGTCCTCACTGCTGTCTAAGTTTGCCTGTTTTCTTGCAGACATTTCATTACCCAACTAGGGTACTTGTGTGCCAAATGGCAATACTGGCATTTGCTTCGTACTCATATCTCCACACACACAAATACATCCAACACGCGTGAATGCTACCATTCCCAAAAAATGTTAAAAATGTGTAAACAATGCCAATGAGAGGAGTCAAGGTAATTCCAACAGGAATCAGTCAGTGCCTCACAATCTCATAATCAATTTTTTCCAGAAATAAGAAGCAGCTCCTTAGCCATTAATGGTAAACTAAGGGGTAGAGTTAAACTCCATTTTTAATAGAAGAGAAGCACCCTGTAAAAGTAGACTTTTTGGTACAATGTTTTGGCCTCATCATGACAATCTTGCATGTTGGTGTTTTGACATATTTCAGTGCTAATATGCTAAATTCAACAAAATATAACCTCTTAACCCCACTCTCTCATTCCCTTCGTTTCTTATTGGAAAATGGAGGTTCAACAACTGACTTTACAAGGAACTGTTTCCATTACAAGTAGTCCTCAATTTATGACCACAATTGAGCCCAAAATTTCCTTTGCTAAGCAAGATAATTCTTGAGTGAATTTTGCCACATTTTATGACTTTTCTTGCCATCATTCTTTAGTGAATCACTGCAGTTATTAAGTTAATCTGGCTTCCCCATTGACTTTGCTTGCCAGAAGCTCACAAAAAGTGATCACATGATCTTGGGGCACAGCAACAGTCATAGATACATGCCAGTTGCCAAACATCTGAATTTTGATCACCGAGATGCTGCAGCAGTCTTAAGTGTGAAAAACAGTCATAAATCACTTTTTTCAGTGCCTTTATAACTTCAGTCACTAAAAGAACTGTTGTAAATCAAGGACTACCTATATATTCATTTTCATGTGGGCAACATATGGAGGCGAATTGACAAGAAGTCTTGCTATTTTTCTTCTTTCCTTCATTCCTTGTACATTCTACATCACTCCAATCCAAAAGGACTCTTGACAGTCTCCTTTCAATTACAAAATTAAAAGACAAAGAAAAATAGTATAACAAAATGTCTTGGTGTTTGGATAAAACATAATCCATAAAAGGCAAGAAGCTTTCTGCTCAAATAATTTATACTCCCAGGATTCTCTTCAAAAGCCATATCTGAATAGCTTCCCTGAAACTCAAAAGAGCCATAACAAGCAAACACATATCATGAACTACCCATCCTCAAGCGTTTAATCCCACTTATTTTGCTAAGAGATGCTTAATCATTAGTAGTTATAACTGCTTAGCCTTATAACTACTATAAGTAGTTATAAGAATATTTCCCACAATGAATATATAAAGACAATATTCATCTACACTTTAACAGGCCAATATTTACCCTGGCTTTATATAGATTTCTTTTGTGAGTGTGAAGCAAAAGGAATTTATCAGGAGCTTGACGAGATTTCAGAATTAACAGGCACAGCCTAGACTGCACGCTTCCAAAGGCTGGCAAGTTACGTTGTAGGGGAAAATCAATCTGTATTTCCTGTTTACCACACGCTGAATTCCAGCAATGCCAGAACAATTTATTCTGGTTACAAAAAGTAACATATTCTAAATATTGTTATGCTGTTATTTAAAACCTAGGCATCAATATTACTCCATTGGAAACTGAAAGCTTTGAGTTTAATCACAAAAGTGAAAACATATAATGTTGAGGAAGAAGAGAGGGAAATTATGTTTCAAACAGTCAGAAGGAAATAGGTAGGAAATAATTAAAGATGCAATTGCATGCAGTGAAAAAGTTGAATAAGCTCAAATATGTAAGTGCTTGAAGCTGGTTTGATAGCAAAGGAGGTGAAGGAGGTGGAGGAAAATAGATTTTATGTGTGTGTCTATGTGTACTATGTGATTATATATATATATTTGGTGTTTCTAATATCTTCTGTCTGTTTTGTAGCTTTTTTTGTCTTGATTGACTGGCAACATTGTGTTTCCTGACTTTTCGTGCAGCTTGGCTCCGAGTAAACGGACGGCTATCATTTATTATATTAGAAACATTTATTATATTAGAAACACCAATCAAGCAGAACACAGCAAACTCCAAAACCAACAAACACAGACCAAGACTCCCAACCAATCAGGATGAAGAAAAAACCATTCTGTCACAGCAGTAGGCTAGCATCAAATTTAAAACAGAAATGGCTGTGAAAGTCTGACTCACAGACGAACACAACACAGAAGCCTGATGATGGCAGATGAGATTCTGCTGAAACGTTGCTACAACTTTAAAAGCACAACTATAATGACGTGAAAAAATACCTGAACAAAGCTGAATACCATATATACAAGCAAATTGAAGGAGTCCCTATGGGATCACCACTGTCACCTATCATTGCAAACCTATTCATGGAAGAATTCAAATCCAGAGCCCTAGCTAATGCCACCCATAAACCCAAACTATGGTTAAGATACATCGATGACACATTTGTGATTTGGCCCCATGGAAAAGAAAACCTAAACAATTTTCTAACACACCTAAACAGCACATACCCCAAAATCAAGTTCACCATGGAAACAGAAACAAACAAACAACTACCATTCCTAGATGTACTAATCTGCAAAAAAAAAACAGATGGCACACTAGGACACACCATATACCAGAAGAAAACACACACCAACCGCTACCTCAACGCCCAATCCCACCACCACCCAGCACAGATAAACTCCGTGGGCAAAACACTAATCACCAGAACCAAACACCTGGTAGACAAGATACACATAAAGACTGAACTATGCATCCTGACTAAAGTACTGACAGCTAATGGCTTCCACAAAAGCAAAATCACTGGCTTGGTCCACAAAAACACACTGAGACATACTGGAAACCTAGAAGATGGTCCACAAAAACACACTGGAGACCTAGAAGATGAACAGACCTATGGAACAGCTGTCCTGTTCTACATAAGAGATACTACAGACAAAATCAATAAGATACTACAAAGGCATCACATCAAGACTGCCTTCAAAACAGACAGAAAAATAGCAGCCATCCTAAGAAACCCCAAAGATAAAATTGACCTGGAAAACCAAGGCATATATGAAGTCCCCTGTGCATCATGCCCTGCCACATACATTGGACAGACCAATAGAAGAATAAGTACCCATCTCAATAAATACAAAAATGGAGTCTAAAAGCTGCAACACACCTCCTCACTAGTCCAACACATGAAAGCCACAGGTCATAGCATCGACTTCAATGGCACCAAAACCCTAGCCACTATAGAAAACCCTAGCTACAGAATTATCAGAGAAGCCATAGAGATTGAAAAAAGACCTGAAAGCATGAATAGAAGAGATGATTCCACCAGACTGTCAATTATTTGGAAGCCTGCACTCACAAACAAAAACAATCACCACACCACAAGCCAGGCAAACACCTGGGCACAAACAGATCCCCCCTGATATCTCCAGCTCAAACACACCCCAACCAGACACCCAGATGAAACCTAGCTTCCTAATAAAAGATAGCCGTCCATTTACTCAGAGCCAAGCTGCACTAAAAGACTCCAATACAGGAACACAATGTTGCCAGCCAATCAAGTCAAAAAAAGCCACAAAACAGACAGAAGATATTAGAAACACCAGTCAAGCAGTACACAGCAAACTCCAAGACCAATAAATATAGACCAAGACTCCCAACCAATCAGGATGAAGAAAAATACCACTCTGGCACAGCAGTAGGCTAGCCCCAAATTTAAAACAGAAATAGCTGTGAAAGTCTGACTCACAGACGAACACTATACAGACGCCTGATGATGGCAGATGAGATTCTGCCGAAACGTCGCTACAACTTTAAAAGCACAACTATAATGATGTGGGAAAATACCCGAACAAAGCTCTAATACCATATATGTAAGTACCCACAAAAACTTAAGAAAACAGAGACAGACAGACAGACAGACAGACAGAGGGAGAGAGAGGGAGGGAGGGAGGGAGGGAGGGAGGGAGGGAGGGAGGGAGGGAGAGAGAGAGAGAGAGAGAGAGAGAGAGAGAGAGAGAGAGAGAGAGAGAGAGAGACGGACAAACAGGCAGACAGGCAGATAATTGATAGAGATAATGGAGACAGTAGAATAGATGATGGATGGATAGATAAGATGATAGATTAGATAGGATATAGGTAGGTAGATGTCTATATACATACAATGGACAGGTAGGCAGATAGGTAGATAATGGAGACAGTACAATAGAAGATAAATGAACAGAGAAAATGAGAGATAATAGAAACAGTAATGGACAGAGAGAGAGAGAGAATGGAGATAGGAAGGAAGGAGAGGGAGGTGGTATAGGATCAAATATCACATATATCAAATTCTGGTCATGAATCATGCCTTCTTAATGGCTTATTTACTGCTCACATTCCAGAAAGTGTCTGTTTATGCAACATAAATATTTTTAGAGAAGACGCCTTCATGGCATCCACACATACACACACAGGTATCTTGCACTCTCAAGGGTTTCTCCCATTGTGCAATTCACTGTGTGCAAAGCCATCCTCAAGAAAACAATTGCACAGCAGTTGATGCAGTTGTACTACATCAGCAGAAATGCCTAGTTCTGCCCAACTACATTCTGAGTATAAAAGTGATTTTTGATTTAAAAAAGGAAGAAAAATTCATGAGCTCATGTTAAAATATTGCTTGCTTGGGCACAGGAGCGCTTGTCATCTTTCTTGATCCTATACATAGATGTACATCATGAAAAAACATAGCCAGTAATATTGAATCCCAAATGCAAACAATAAGATTACTCAACCCCTGAATCAACTTTCAATACTCAACTTTCTGAGCATTATTTGCAGCCGTTGACATAGGGAAAGTGTTTTGAGGGTTACTAATTAGTCTAGATAATCTAAAGACCCAAGGACAATGATTTTTAGTATGTTTGCTACAGGGACTAGATGGAGTTTTCCATTTGTAAGTTGAATTTGAGCAAGTAACATTTTTGTTGTGTGTTTTTTTTTTTTTCAAAGCAGGAAATGTTATTGTTTCTGGAACCCAAAAATAAAATACCACATGACACTCTGCAGTGTTGGAAAATGGATTAATAATGGAAAATGGAATTCCTGGTATGTAAAAATATTTTTTTTTGCTCTATTTCGCTCCCTTAAAGCTATAAATCCCAGCAGACAGCATCAAAAGGATGAAATCACAATCCAAACTTACCATGTCATCATTTGACCATAGGCTGCACATTTCATAGTTAAAATGCTCTGGAAAGATTCATTTTGAGTTTATTTTTATCCTAAGGGCTTTAGCAGTTATTGTTTTGAATGTTGCAGATAAACCAAAGTTTGGAGTTTGGAGATAATTTTTTTTTCAATAGTAACAGTCAAACATTTCTGAAATTATTATTGCCTTTAACCTATTTTACCATCCCTCAACCCAGAAACTGTTTTTCAACCATGACAGAATTGAAGAAGCATTCCCATATTTCTACTTCATGCCAGTTGTTCATTTGACTGAAGAAGTTATTGGGTAAAACATGTTACCTAATATATTCATCTCTTTTATTATCACTATGATACATCTCTTGCTGTTAAGAACTAGTTGTCTTGGCAGAAGGCTCAGAACAAGAGATATCCTAGGTAAAACATCTATGATGAATTGGGGAATTCTAATACTCTGGCATGACAGGAACAGAAAAGAAATATTAGGGCCAAGTAAGATTTAAGGTCACAATCTCATAAATAACTATTTCCTAACCACAAGCATATTACCTGGCAATTTTCATTAGAAGGTTTATGTTAATTGTTCTTCTTGTTTCTGGGATACTGGAGACCAATTTGCAGGTTTAGAAATTTTGGTTGATATTTTATTATACAGGTAGTCCTCAACTTATTGTTAGAAATATAAGTCACCCAACAGGTATTTGGGTTAGAAATATATAAACCAGGATAAACATTTTAAAACTGTATCTTTAAGAAAATGCAAAAACTGTAGTTGGTTGTAGTTTCTCAAACAGCCATAAGATGGAGCCAGAAACCTGGGTCGTTTAGTCTTAGTCTTAGTCTCAGAAGAGAGTGTGTCTGAATGAGTCTCTGTTTCCTTCTGTTGGAGAATATTGCCGTTCCTCATAATTGAGTGGTATTCATGGATTTGATGTAAGTCTGGTACTGAACTGTTTTTGACAGTGGACTTTGATATTTGGATTATCCCTGGACTAAAAACTGATGGATCTTACCTGTGAATGACTTTGGACTGATTGTTTTGAACTTTGCTTTAAATCTTTCTGGAAGTTAAAACCTATATTTACTGTACAGTGTATCTGTGTGCTGTGTGTATTATTCAAACACTACTCTCTATACGTCTCCGTGTATGTGCTCATTCTCCTAACAGGGAATTACCTCAACACTTACAACAGTTCATTTTGTGACCATTCAAAGTTACAACAGCACTAAAAAAAAGTGACTTATGACCATTTTTCATTGTTACAAGCTTTGTAGCATCCCCATAATCATGTGGTCAACATTCACATGCTTACCAACTGGTTCATTTTTATGCCTGTTGCTGGGTCCCACAGTCATGTGATCACGCTTTGTGACTCTCAAACCAGATTCATTTAACAACAGTGTTACTAACTTAACAACTGCGGTGATTCATTTAACAACTGTGTCAAGAAAGGTTGTAAAATGGGGCAAAATTACCTTAACAAATGTCTCACTCAACATAAATTTTGGGCTAAACTGTGATCCTAAGTCAAGGTAGTTGCAAGCTGCTTAGTCTTAAAGTAACATGAATTGTGGAAATACATATATAACATGGAATCATAGAATAACATACAAGGATCCATTTCCCAAATGTTTTTTGCAATTCAATGGAAAAATATTTGGATTATGGTCATGGTGTTTGTGCTATTTCTAGATTAATTCCACAGCCTTTCAATTTCATTTCCAGTGCAGGGAACTGCTCTGAACCTCTTTTTCAGCCGAACCTGTTTGCCTTGCTTTGAACTTCAGCTGTCCAAGGAACTCTTGCTGCTTAGCAACTTGCATCCTCATCTTTAGCTGTACAGAAGGGTGAATTATTATATTATCACCATTAATTGGAGGAAAATTTGAACAATATTTTTTTCTTCTGGCAAAAATTAAAAGAAACTCTTTGGTTCTGAGAATACTGTGAACATCCAAGAAAACAAACAAATGCATCATCAAGCAAATCAACCCAGAATTCTCACTTTAGGCACAAATAACCAGACTTAAATTATCATAAGAGCCATGGTAGTGCAATGGTTAGAGTACAGTACTACAAGCTACTTCTGCTAACTGCTTGCTGCCTGCGATTTGGCAGTTTGCATCTCACCAGCTGAAAGTTAACTCAGCTTTCCATCCTTCCGAGGTGGGTAAAATGAGGACCCAGAGTGCTGAGGGCAATATGATGATTCTTGAAACCGCTTAGAGAGGGCTGTAAAGCACCGTGAAGTGGTATATTATGCTAAGTTCTATTGCTATCTTACTTTTGACACATTATGCAAAGACCTAGCTCTCTGGAGAAGGCTCTAATCATTGCTAGGAGAGGTGGAGGGAAAGAGAAGAGACAACCAGCAACAAGGTGAAGGGACTCAGTTGTAGTGTCAATGGATGCATTGTTAGAAGACCTCAAAGACCAGGTTAGGAGCAGATTTCCCTGGAGAAAATGTGTATGGTTAAGATTCAACAGTGATTGGATGACACACAATCAAACAAGGAAGCACCAGTCCCCAGAGAGATCTAGAATCCCTGCTGCTCACACTATGCCAGAAGACAATAAGCCACACTTCCTACAACTTGCACAATACTTTCCTTGGAAGTCCTACTCTGCTTCAGCAGCTGGTAAGCTCAGACTTCAGTGAGGCAGACAGAATAGCTGTCAAAATGGTAATTGCCAGAAAAAGCCACTTGAAAGACTGATGCCAGGGAAGAAGTGCCTAGCTTCAAGCAAAATCTATAATGGTGCCCATTTCTTCTCCACTAAACATATTGACATGCAGGTAGTCTTCGACTTACAACCACAATTGAGTCCAAAACGTATGTTGCTACTTAAATTTAAAATTTAAATTTACTTAAATTCACTTAAATTT
Source organism: Laticauda colubrina (assembly GCA_015471245.1). Lineage (NCBI taxonomy): Eukaryota > Metazoa > Chordata > Lepidosauria > Squamata > Elapidae > Laticauda > Laticauda colubrina. The sequence continues at coordinate 50,117,079 of BLBF01000004.1, read as the reverse complement.
GTTAAGTGAGTTTTGCCCCATCTTTCTTGCCTCAGTTGTTAAGTGAATCTGGCTTCCCCATTCACTTTGCTTGTCACAAAAGGTGATCGACCACATGACCCCAGGGTATTGCAACCATTATAAATACGAACCAGTTGCCAAGCATCTGAATTTTGATCTAGTGACCATGGGGATGTTGCAACTGACATGAGAAAAACAGTCATACATCCCTTTTTCAGTGCCAATGTAACTTTGAACAGTCTCTAAGTGAACTGTTGTAAGTCAAGGTCTACCTATATTATATTTTAGCTGTGATCCACATTCCCCTGATTTAAATCTCTTTCAATTTTGCAACTCTGGTCCAAAAATGATGATGTTGTTTACAGTGCCTTTATAACTAGTGTTCTATCCATCCATGTTTTAGATATCCATGACAAATTACTCAAAATCTTTAACAAACATTTTTGTGGGTGGGGATGGCTAGGCATTCTCCTTTCCCATTTACTGCCATGATTTTTGCATTGTTTTTGAAGATTTCCCAAGCTAAAGTTGGAAGTAGCCTGGAGAGTTCAGGAATTATTAGGCTGTGAAACAGAATCCACTGGGTACATTAGTAACTTCCTGTATGGTTCTAATTGTAATCTGTATCCAAATAGATCTGATACTTCAGAGCTTTTTTGGCTGTGTATACACAGTGCATCCCATTCATCTTATGGCTGGCCGGCTCATATTATGCTGTTATAAGCTTTTTATGTGAGAATTGTGCAAGTTCATCATTCTTGACTATTCCATATACATCAATGACATCTATGAAGGACCAATTTTTGCAATGAAACTTAGCTGGCCACTAGGCAAGTTTGCATTTTGCCATGTTTTTCTAAAGTTTGTGTTTGGATATATCTCTCTCTCTCTCTCTCTCTCCCCCCGTTTGCAGTGCCAATATAAGTTTGAATGGTCACTAAACAGGGCAATCATAACCAAAGACTACCGATAATCCAAAGCCATAAAGTCCTCCCAGAATCCACAAAGGCAATGATTAACTATCTTGATTATGTTTTCCTGATTTTAAAATTATTTCTAATAAAAAAATTTGGCACTCTTCAAACTGATACATTTTCCCCCGCTGGGACAACACTTACCCACTCCCAATATTTGCCCTGATGCTGATGGCTTATGACTAGTGTGCATTGATCTTGCACTGGTAACACCTAAATAAATTTGAATGAAGCCGAGCATTTTATTCTGCAACAAACCTGATCCCTGATGTCTTTTGCTGAGTGACTATTTGACATAAACATTCAAAGATCTTGAAAATAAAGGCTCAGAGTAGTGTGCACCTAGCATCTTTGGATGCAATCCAACGTATTTACAAAACAAAGCTCATGATGCAAAATGGAAATGCAGGGTCCAAAATTTAGCTGAATGCCCTGTGGCTTTTGTTTTGTTCGGAAAACACACGAGGTAGACCGGGTTCCAACAACAAA
>BLBF01000004.1:49968555-50113026 GCA_015471245.1 Laticauda colubrina | reverse complement strand
ATAGATAGATAGATAGATAGATAGATAGATAGATAGATAGATAGATATAGAGATATAGATATAGATATATACAGGTTTAAATGGGGGGGGGGGAATTTGATCACATAGTTGTACCCATCATCCTAATCGCCCCGAGTCTCCTCCCCACCATCCCAAGTCATTGTGGATACTTCTGGATGCAATGAAATTACTCCTGCCTCCCCTCAGTCCCAGAATTTTCAGAATTCTCACAATAGCTGGCGAATTTATTGCACACCTGGAGGGCATCTGAAGAAAACATAGCATAAGACATGATTAATGGATATGTGTCCACTTGCAAAATCTCTTCTAAAATAAAGTAGGGTAATATGCTCCTGGTGACCAACCTCCCATAATTATCTGGTACTTTCAGCTGGGAATTCTGGGAATTGCAAACCCAGCACAACTGGACAGCACTGGTTTTAATTCTATTCTAGATTATCCACTAATTGATGCCATTTATTTTTGGTATGTGTGGATCTTGTTTCTTCAAAAGATATCATTGCGTCATATACACTGGCAATCCCTATTTTTCACTTTAGCCACTACAAAGGAACTTGTCTATGGAAATTCTCAGTCATCCAGGTCATGGCTGCCCCAAAGGTGCTTTTTCAAGAGGCAACTGGACTTTCTGGTTTTTTCTGTTGAAGATGTGTCACTTCTCATCCAAGAACTGAAGAAGCTTCTTGGACGAGAAATGAACTGTCTTCAAAGGAAAAACCAGAAAGCCCAGTTGCCTCTTGAAAAAGCACTTTTGGGACTATAATGGAACTTGTAACATTTTTCAGCATTCCTCATTTCTGGTTTTATATAGAGCCTGTTCTCACATCGTCTAATACAGGAGTCCCCTAGTCCCGGGCCTAGATGTATAAGATATAGGTTGCACATGAAACCACCACCACCTTGGTCCACGGGAGACTATTTTTCTCCTGAAATAGATCCCTGATGCCAGAGAGGTTGGGACTGCTGCACTAATATATTTGACCAATGAAAGCTGCATGTCTTTAAAAAATGCTCTGTCAGTAGTGTTGATTGGCCTACATATGAACAGACTTAAAGTAACTTGCCCAAAAAACGTCGCTGAGCTCCAAAGTTGAGCTGAGTATATTTTGTACCTAAGCAAAGCAATATCTCACCAGGATTATTCACCTGGTGACATCAGCTACTGGCCTCAGAACCAGCCTGTCCCAAATGTATTTCTTTGAGAAGCAAGTGGAGATAGTCCTTGTCTAGTGACAACTGGGACCCAGAAGACATTAAGCAAAGTGATCACAAAGTGAAAATCACATGACCACACTTGTTTTTATAATTTTATTTCCCTTTTCATTTGCTTCTTGCTACCACCTTTGAACTTGAGATTTGATCTTTGAGGACATCTTGGTACAGAGTACAGAAGCAAGTGAAAGTAAGGGCAGAGATGCTGCAGAGTTTGTAAATGGAAGGACTGTTCCTAAGGGGTTTTTTTTAAGCACCATTGTAACTTTGGATGGTCACTAAATGAGATAGTCAGTCAGTGTGGATTACCTGTAAAGGCATTGTGGTATTATGGTTAAAAGGGCTGGAATAGATTGAGCCCATCTCAAGACTACCCTCAGCCCTGGAAATTCAGTTCCTGGTTAATTTAGGGCAAATCACTCAGAATAACAGTTGGAAGGGACCTTGTAGGTCATCTAGTCCAACCCCTCACCCAAGCAGGAGACCCTACATCATTTTTGACAGTCCAGTCTCTTCTTGAAAACTTCCAGTGATGAAGCTCCCACAACTTCTGAAGGCAAGCCGTTCCATTGGTTGATTGTTCACACTGTCAGAAAATTTCTCCTTATTTCTAGGTTGATTCTCTCCTTGATCACTTTCCATTCCTTGGCTGGACATGAGGTGCTTTGGAAAATAGGTTTGACCCCCTCCTCTCTGTCTCTCAGGATTGATTATGGTAGAAGCTGAAATGGGAAAGTTCTGTACATCAGTGGTCCCCAACCTTTTTTGTACCAGGGACCAGTTTCATGAAGAAACACTTTTTCAAGGACCAGCAAAATCAATTCTTTCCCAAGAGTAAAGGGCTTCTTTAGTATTTCTTTACTAAAAACATATTTTTAATCATGATTATTCATTCTTTGCGGCCCGGTACAAAATGATCCACGGACTGGTATCGGTCCGGGGCCCGGTGGTTGGGGACCCCTGCTATACACCATCCTGAACTCCTAGAGGAAGTACAGGGTCAGACTTAAGAAGCAATGGGGCAATGCAAACCTGATAGTAGGAATCCTGAACAAATTATGAAAATCTAGCAAGGCTTCCCCCTTTCATTTCAAACTGACTAAAATCAAGAAGGTATTAGAGCACTTTGTGTGCAGCATCCTCCTGTTTACATATAAAAAAAGTTACTTTAGATCCAAAGTCATCCTATCTCTCTGTTCTCTCAAGCCTGTGGCTGGCAGAAACTAAAAAGGAAACAAAACGTAAGAGGGATGGCTGCATCTTCAGCACGCCCTTAGTAAAATAAAAAATAATAATGATAAAAAAAAAAAAATGCACCAAGTGGAAAAAAAGAACAGCAACCAAAACATAGCTTCCCGCCAGTCCCTCCAGGGGGTCAACAAACAAGATCCCCGAGGTCGGGATTCTGGCTGGAAGGTGATCTCTTGATCCTGAACCCCGGATCGCCCCCTAGAAGAGCCGCCGCGGCGGGTGTCCCCCCCCCCCGCGCGCGGGGCGGCTGGTGGGAGCTGCCTCTTTTGGGGGAAGGGTGCAAAGGATAAGGGACGCGGGTTGCCGCACAGCCTCTTCTGCGGAATGGTCGCGACGTGGCCGAGGGAGATTCCTCATGTTCTATGCAGCTTTGATGTGCTGGAACGAAGGAGGGAGAGGGAGAGGGAGAGGGAGGGAGGGAGGGAGGGAGAGAGAGAGAGAGAGAGAGAGACATTCCTCCCGGCCGAGAAAGGGGCGTCCGGCAGCCGCCACGCGACGCCCACGGCCCTTCCCTCCCGGTTGGGTGGGGGGGGGTGTGAGAGAGGGTGCCCAGTGGGGATAGCTCGAGGGGAGGGGGCTGTTTTCGTCAGGAACTCCTCCCCCCCCCACACACACACACACACGCTGCCTCTCGCCAGAGCGGAGCGGGAGGAGCCCCGCGGGCGACTGAAGAAATTCCCACAAAAGCTGGCCGTGTAATTTGAAACCACCACAAAGTGTTTCCCGCCCTCCCTCTCCCCCCCCCCATACACGCGCACACACACATCCCGCTGGATTTCACCCAACTCTGGCGTAACCCCTTCCCACGTTGTTTAAAAAAAAAAAAAACGGGGAGGTGGGGGGGGAAAAGAAGTCCAACCGCGGCGACACCTTTTATCCAGGGAAATAAATCTCACGACTGCCGGCTGCGCATGTTTGGCGCTCGGGGCTGCCCAAGCGAGGGAAGAGCGAATGTAAACAGACGCGCCGGCAATGCCAGCCGCGGCTTCCAGGAGGGAAGCAACAGCTGCGGCGCCCCTCCCCTCTCTCTCTCTCTCTCTCTCTCTCCCCCCCACCCCACCCCACCCCCCGGCGCTTTCGGAAGGCGCTTTTGCTCCGGGCTGAGGTGGTGGTGGGGGGGGGGGCGGCAGAAAGAGGTGCTCCCCCCGTTCGCCCGCGCTGCCCTTGCGGCGGGGAGTGAATGGGCGCCCCCGCCAGTGCCAGAAGCACGGATGCTCCGGCAGGGCGGCGGCCGCCGGGGAGAGACGCCGTGCAAAAGTGAATTGGAGAACGCGGGGCCGGGCAGCGGGGGAGGAGGAGGAGGACATCCTGGCCTCAATAAGCCTTGGGCGCCCCCCTCTCTTGACGAGCCGCCCGCGCGCGTGGGGGGGGGGGGCCGTGGGCTTGAGGGGTGCGGCAGGCTGCGGGCAAAAACCGAGCCGGCGAGCGCGCTCTTTCCGTGTGTACAACATGGAGGCATGCGGGAGGCTGCGAGGCGGAGGGAGGGGGGGGCAGGAGGAGGAGGAGGAAGGAAGGAAGGAACGGGGGGTTATTTGAGGTGAAACGGGGAGGAGACGGAAAGAGGCGGCGGGAGGGGCCGGGGAGAGGAAGGAGGCGACTGCCACCGACACAGCCGCGGCTGCGAGGCGGGAATGAAGGGGGAGCTGGGTGTGTGACAGGAGGCGAGGGAGGTGGTGGGCGGCCGGGGAGGAAGCGCGGGCACGGAGGGGACAAGAAGCGGAGGAATTGGGGTGGGGTGGGGGGGCAGAGCATTGATGTCATGCCTCGCAGGGGGAGATCTAACATAATGCGAGGAGGGGGCGTGGGCCTCAGGCGAAGATTGCCGTCTGCCAAAACAACCTGTTTCCTTCCAGAACCCGCCTTTCCCTACAGACCTTTTCCTTCTGGGCGCTGCTCAAGAAGCTCGGCTCGCCCGAGTCTCCCCACCCCAGCCGCGCTGGCTCGAGCCAGGATCCCCGAGCACGGCCGGACACGGACCCTTGAAAAAAAAAGGTCCCCTTTGGAGAAGGAAAGGGCCAAGAGGGCGTGGGAGGGGTGCGTGCACGAGCAGGTTTGACGAGGCGCGCTTTTAGGGTCACCTCCAGAAAGGGAAAAGGGAGGCTTAACAGGGGACGTGGCCGGAGAGGCTTCGACGTAACAGGAGTTGAGCGTGGAGAGGGGAAAGGGGGGAAGGCGAGAAGAGAGGGCGGAGATGGCTCAACACTCGCCTACACGCACGCACACCCCTCTTCAGGAAACGCGCCCATCTGAATCACAGCTAAAGGCGTCGGGGGCGGAGGGAAGCTCCACGGTATACAGATAATTGCAAATGTGCCGCTTGCGTACACGCGTGCCACAATGGAGGCCCATGCGGGCGGGGGGGGGGGGAAGCTTTTTTGTTTTTTAAGGAAAAAAAAATAACCCAGAAGAACCCCCGGGGTTATTTACTTCGGGAGGGGGGCTAACCCATCCGTTTATAAACAGGTAGAGGTTTAGGTTCGCTTTCCTTATTTCATTGAGGCCGCGCGCTCTTGGGGTGGCCGAAAGTCTTCCTCCTCCTCCACCACCACCACCGCAAGGGCGTGCGTGCGTGCGTGCGTGCAAAAGGGTGAGGCCGGCTACCTCAAAACACCTTGTTGCACCGGCGGCTTTCCAAACGTTGCCGTTTCACCACGAGCCGGGCGGGCGGTCCTTTTCCCTCGCGCCAATGTTTGGGCGGGCTGTTTCGCGCGCGCTTTGCCCCTGAAAAGCGCGAGCGCCGGGATCTGGGAAAGGGCCGCTTTCAACCCTGAAAAGCGGGGAAACCTCGCCCGGCGTTTCCGCTGGATGAAAGCAGCCTGGTCACGCACGCAGCTGCCTTCAGCGGCCCCTGGGCTGCTCTCCCCTTTCCTCCCCACCCCACCCCACCCAGCTTCCCTCTCCTTTCCGTCTGTTTCTGTCTGTCTCGGAGGTGGAGGTGCTAATTTCAGTGCGGCTCACGTGGGCATGGGCGCCCTGAGCTTCCTGCACAAGCTGGGGGCGGGCTCACCAGCCCCCAATCTAGGGCAGTTTGTTCAACTGCAGTAAAGGGAGCTCGATGTTCCAGCAGCGAAGGGATTTCTGAGAACTGGGACTGCGTCCTCAGATGAACTCCTCTCCTTTTCCTCCCTCCCGCCGCCTGCAGAACAGCTTTAAAAGGGCGATGTCTGTACTTTTGCCTGAACAGCATGTGGCTCGGATGCACGTACATCTGCAGCCTGCAGTGCAGTCTGTTGGTGCGGCCCCACCAGTGTGCGCTCTGCATTGAATCGTCGAAAATTGCCGTAGAAAGTTCTGCAAACAAAGTTTATCTTGGGACGACCAGGAATGCTGGGTGTTAGCTGGGAAGGTTACAAACCCCAGTCCCTTTCCTAGCATGCAAGCCGCACAGAGCTGCCTTGCTGGCTTCTCTTCCAAAGGAGAATTGATTCCCTCTGCAAGGCAGAGAACAACATCAACTATTCTGTTATTTTGCCAAAAAAAAAAAAAAAAACAATTGGAGGGGGAGGGGGAGGGTGAGGGTGTCTTTTAAAAAAAACAAAAACCCAAATGCATTTAGAGGAAACTAAATCCTGAAAATGTAGCTTTCTTATCTGCTTTGCCTCACCATTAACATTAGTATCAATTCCTGCTTTATCTTCTTCGCAGGGTATTCTGTTCCCCACTCACCCCAATTGTTTTGGAATGTCCTTCTGATAATTATGCACACCAGACCTTACCCATTTCCCCCACCCTCATAACCTTTGCACAAGAGGCCTTCCTTCATAGAGGAAGCAGTAACTAGGCAAACAAAGAGCAGACAAGGGCTTGTTCTGCATTTCCAGATGTAGCTTTTGTTCCCGTAAATAGATTAGGTTTAAATAGATTTAGTTTTAGTCTTTTTAAACCAATAGTCTATCTCAGGGGTGTCTTGGAAGACAAGCTTAAAAGACATTCTGCATACACTGAACAGCAGAAACAAATAACCAGTATATGCGCCTTATATTAAATACATGGTTAAAACTTTTAGCATCCTAGTTTTATCTTGTAAGAAAACAATCGTGCATGCAAATCATGCAAATCTAGCCCAGTTTTTCCCAACCCTTAAACTTTCCAGTTTTGCCATAGTACAGTTAAACATCAACTTACATCTGGAGGGCAATGAACAGGCTACATCGTGAAAGTGAAAATGAAATTTGGAACGGTTGTAATAAGGACACTTCTGTTGTTTCTTACTTCATTTGAACTATCTTGTTTCTTTGTAGTGTCTTATAATATCACTCAGGTATTTTAAACCCTTCCTTATTTTTTTGTTATATAGGTACAGCGATGATTGGATAATGCCATAAATCAGGAGTCAGGAAATGGCTCTGGTTAAGAGCTTGGCCACAATACTGATCATCTGTCTCATTACTTCATTCACTTTCCCAATTACATTTTATCTTAAAATACAGGCCAGCTTAACAAAATTGCTCTAAAAATGACCAAGGAAACCATTGCCAACATCATTAATCATGTGAGGAACATATTTAAGTCATATGCACATGTATCAAATACATAAGCAGATCATAAAACTGCTTAAAAGATTTGTTTGGGTAAGTCTAATGGAATCTAAAAATTGCTGAAAGAAACAATTAACAATGCATGTCATATCTGAACTTACAGGTCACAGTCTTCCAGAATAGTTTTATCTACTCAGCAATTCCCAGATAATTCAATTCAAGATGTGTAGATCATTATAGTATGCACACTTAAGGGGAAGTGAGTGGCATTTGTCTTAAAATAATTGTGTATTAATGTGTGCATATTAATAATTGTTTCAGTTCTATAGTATTTCTGAAAGGTCTTCATGCTGTAAAACTGGAGAGATGATGTATTATATTGCAGTATGTTCCAGATTTAACAATAAACTCAATGATTAAATTAAATTATGTGTATATAGATAATTGTATTTATTATATGGATCTTCCCTTTTTGCTTTCCTACCAAGACCCTTGGTACTTTACCCTACTAATTTATGCCACTTTACTTCTCTTTGTCCGTGTGTGTGTGTGTGCATGCATGCGCATATGCATATGTACGCACACACGTGTGTCAGCTTGAAAAAAGGCATGGAACTTCCATAAATTTCTATTAAGGGTACATTTGAAGTTAGTGACAGGACATCGAGTTAGGCCATCAGATTTCAGAATGATGAAAGGTCGAAGATAGGAGTACTGCACATTATTGTATTGTTCACCTTTTACTGTTTGCACATTAGCTTGTGACACCTGTATGATTTGGACTTGATTTGAAATCAAGCTTCACATTTTTCTAATAAATGGTACAATACTATACAATAGTTATTTATTTGTCTACATTTGTATGCCTTCTACTCATGTAATTCTAAGATGTAAACACATGGGAAGGGCAATATAAGACATGTCTATGGGAAGGTAAAGCACAAGACAAAATCTTGAATGTGGGAAGACTTCAATTATTAGCTCTCATCTATTAAAGAAAAAGAGAAACAATGATTATTGAGGAACATAGAAGGATACAATGAATAATGTATTTTGAGGAACGCAGGTTTTTTTTATTTGTGAAAAACAAATGGAAATATAAGATCTCAGAAGATCTTGATGGTTGCCAGGGATAACATGTAAACTATGCTTCTGAAATGTTATATAAAATGCTGATTTTCCATACCGATCCTCTTTTTTTTGTGTGTGTGTCACTCATGCTATGCTATAACCATTATGTGAGTGTCCAGACAGTAGCCTTACTAATCCAGCTGGCTAGTTAAACAAATATTTGTATATCATGGTTTCATGACTCACACAAAATCCCAAATGATTCCACTTGGGACCACTATTAGAAGAAATGTAATTGCTAATCTTATATCCATACAGTGGTCTATATGGGTAGTTTTCAACTTACAACTGCAATTGAGCCCAAAATTTCTGTTGCTAAGCGAGATAGTTATAAAATGAATTTTGCCTCATTTCATGACCTTTCTTGCCAGACTTGTTAAGTGAATCACTGCAGTTATTCAAGTTAGCACTCAACACAGCTGTTGAGTGAATCTGGCTTCCCCATTGACTTTCTTTGTCAGAAGATTGCAAAAAGAGATTGCATGACTCTGGGACACAGCAACTCTCATAAATATGAGCCAGTTGCCAAGTGGCTGAAATTTGATCATGTGACCATGGGGGATGCTGCAACAGTCATAAATCACTTTTTTCAGTTCCATTGTAACTTTGAATGGCCACTAAATGAACTGTTGCAAGTTGAGGAATAGCTGTACATATGATAAACACTAAAAAACAAATAGAAATAATAGCTGAAGAATAAAAGAATGGGACAGACAAGGAATGATTAGGCCAGCACTGTAGTCTAGGAAACATTACCAATGAGTAAAATAGGCTTCCTGAACTCCTTTACAACCTCTTGAAAGTATGTTATTCTGGTTACTAGGTTAGCATATTTAACATGACCTTGCTGGAATTATGAAATATGTTGCAAATTAGAATCACATGTGTCTAAAGTGTTATTTATATCTGAAGCTATCTTTACTTAAAGAAAAACATCCCAAGCTTTTATAGTTATGAGATCACTACTCCAATTCAGGGGAAATTGTTATCTCATAAAAATATACTGTGATGAAGTCTAAAGTACAGAAGGAATTGCCAACTGCCAGCTTATATTTGTTTTCATGGCTGGACTGAGTTCAAGCAACTAACAGCCAAGGCAGGCCAAGATACATTTTCCCTAATAGGCAAAACATGCAGAGTGCACTGCCTCTCGGTCATTTTGCTCACTTGAGGACAAACTATAATCAGAAATAAAATGTGGATAATTTTATTTCTTTTTCCCTCTATACAATGCAGCTGCAGAACAGACACAATCCACAGCCCAACTTAAGATACCTTTGGCTGGGTTAGCTAGACAAGTTGCTTCAGATTTAAGGGGAAAAAAGCCCCAAAGCTTGGATAGTTCAAAGTGGAGATCTTTCTTCAAGTTTATTATGAGCCAAACTACCTATCCTATCCTGTCCTATCCTATTCCTTCTTATTTATTTATTATTTGATTTCTTATTCTGTCCAAGGTGGCTAAAAACACTCCAGATTTAAACACACACATATAAATAACACATAAAACAAATTAGTAAAAACCACATGAATCCTTTCATATGGCAAGAGCAGCAGCTGAGACAACATATCCACCTGACAAATGAAAGGCCTTTTTCTGTCTCTGTCCTGTCTCTCTCTCTCTCTCTCTCTCTCTTTCAATAGAAAAGATTATTCCTGAGAGTGGAAGAAATCTCAAGAGAAGGTTAAACAGACCTCTGTAGGCTTTTGGAAGACCTTTCAAGGGGCCTTTGTACCATTGCCATGAAACCAAACACCCATCACCTCTCAGTCAACTTGGCTTTTTGCACCATCTATACTGGAAATTCTGAGGAATGTAGAAACATCTGTCTTAGACATGTAATCTCTGGAGTGCCAATCTTGTGGCTCAGTCAAATAGTTGGTTGTGCTACCATGGTTGGGAATGACGGGTGTTATAGACTTATATGGATAGAATAGAATAGAATTCTTAATTGGCCAAGCATGATGGGACACACAAGGAATTTGTCTTGGTGCAAATGCTCTCAGTGTACATAAAAGAAAAGATAGATTTGTCAAGAATCATAAAGTACAACACTTAATGAGAGCCATGGGGTAAAATAAGCAATCAAATCATACTAGGAAACAAGTCAATATAGATCGTAAGGAAACAAGTGACAAAATTACAGTTATACAGTCACAAGTGGGAGGGGATGGGTGATAAGGAGTGATGAGAAGATTAACAGTAATAGTAGTGCAGACTTTGTAAATAGTTGGACAGTGTCGAGGGAATTATTTGTTTAGCAGAGTGATGGCTTTCAGGGAAAAACTCCTTGTGTCTCGTTGTTCTGGTGTGCAGTCCTCTATAGCATCGTTTTGAGGGAAGGAGTTGAAACAGTTTATGTCCAAGATCTGTAAATATTTTCACAGCCCTCTTTTTGACTCATGCAATATGCAGGTCCTTTATTGAAGGCAGATTGGTAGTAATTGTTTTTCCTGCAGTCCTAATTACTCTCTGGAGTCTGTGTCTGTCCTGTTGGGTTGCAGAACCAAACCAGACAATTATAGAGGTGCAGATGATAGACTCAATAATTCCTCTGTAGAACTGGATCAGCAGCTCCTTGGGCAATTTGAGCTTTCTGAGTTAGACTTATATGTTATTATACGTAACAGGAGGTGTCAACAAGTCGGGATGCACCTATGCTCTCTAAGTGACTTTTCAAATACCTATGTAATAATATAATGCTTTCTATCAGAGTACATTATTGCATTACTCGTTTAAATATACCTAATATGCTCATTTAAATGTATCAAAAAGGCAGTGCTAAAGATTGGGAGGGGGGGCAGCAGCTCCCAACATAAAATAAGTCAGGGGTGGGATTTGCTCTGCCAGAGTTGTGGTTGGGTGGGTGTTATTTCCTTGATTAATATTATTTTCCACTTTATTGTTTGTCTGGTATTAACTTAGCAGAGCAAATGCAATCTGCAGAAAAAGCTATTGTATATAAATGGAGCATTGATGTTGTTACTACTCAGGTAATGACGTTTCTGCAATCAAACAATTAAGCTCACAGAGCACCAAAGACCAAAGCTGAACCCTGAGCTACATGTATTCTCTTCTATTGGAAGATGTCAATTGTTATTTTGTTGATTGTACAAAAGCTTTTGGCTGTGTAGGCTACAAAAAACAATGGATAACCCTTAAACAAGGGGCACATTCTTGGCCACCTTATTTGCATATTGAAGAATTTGAGGAATAACTGGGAAGCAAACAATGAAACTCTGAATAGTTCAGAAGAAAGTATCTGTCAAAGGTTGTATGTTGACAACTTATTTATTTAACTTAGATATAGAATGTTTTAGGAGAAATGCTAGACTCGAATAAAGGAAAGCTGGCATTGAATTGCCAGAAAAATATCAATAATATAGCATATGTTGATGATATCACTTTAATGGCTGGATGCAAGCAAGACTTTTGGAATCTGTTGTTTGAGAGGAAAGGAGAGGGTGCAAAAACAGCTTGCTCAATATAAAAAACAAAACTAGAATTATGTCAATAAGCAATACATCCCAATGCAAATAGGTAGGAAAGAAAATGAAGTTGTTACAGATTGTTTCTTTCTACTCAAGACAGAATGATCTTGACAAGTCAATACAAAATATTGAATTGCAGATACCCCAAACTGCCAAACATGGTGTATATTGTCAAGGCCATGGTTTTTCCAGTTGCAACATATGGCTATGACAGGTGGGCTATCAGAAAGAAGAATGTATGCTTCTGAATTGAAACTGGGGAGAATATCTTGGGCTATAAAAGGAACAAATAATTCAACAGGGGTGTCTCTTTGTGTGCGCGCCTTTGAGTCCATTTTTGACTCCTGGCAACTGATCCCTCTGGTTTTCCTGGCAAGATTTTCAGAAGTGGTTCGCCATTGTCTCTTTCCTAAGGCTTAGAGAGAGGGACTGGCCCAGGGTCACCCAGATAGAATTTACAAGGTGCCTGGTACCTTAACTAGTACAGCAAACTGGTTCTCACTGTCTGCTCTGAAAGCACAAGTAATAGAAGCTAAAGCTTCTACATTCTAGACATATAATACAAGGGCCAGAGAAGATTCAGTAGCTTGTAACAACTCAAAGGCAACTGAAAGAAGATAATTAAATATTACCACTGCGTTGATGATAATTGAGGAAGCATTTACTGAAAGATAATCTCAATGGGTAGCAAAGAATGAAAAGCGATGGAGTGATTTAAAAATAACAACAAACATATTAACTTCATTAATGGGCCTGAACAGTTCACTTATTCAAGGGAAATAATTGTAACATTTCTTTTTCTTTGCTAGCTTTTTTTCCTCCCAGCTTCTAAATTTTTTGCTCTACAAAAATTCTAATAATAATATTATTATTTTGGTGGGATAGCTTTCTCAAGGTATGGTATGTATAGGTAGTCTTTAGTTTATAACCATTCGTTTAGTGACTGTTGAAGCAACAATGAGACTGAAAAAAGTGAATTATTACCATTTATTATATGACTGTTGCAACATCCCCATGGTCACATGATCAAAATTCGGATGCTTGGCAACCGACATGCATTTATGATGGTTGCAGTGTCCCAGGGTGATCCCTTTTGCGGCCGTCAGACAAACAAAATCAACGAGGAAGCCAAATTCACTTAACAACCACGTTAACTTGGTAACTGATTCCCACTGGGAAGAAAGATTGTAACCTTGTACAATGGAGCAAAACTCACATAACAATTGTGTTGCTTAGCTACGTAAATTTTGGGCCTCAATTATGGTCATAAGTCAAGGACCACCTGAATTTGTTATATTCCCACACTGGTCATTCCATAACATACAAAGGTGCCATCTTAAGACTCTTTTCTTTTTGTTTTGAATCAGTGTTGATTATTCATAATCTTTATTTAATTGTCCAATGGATGTGTGTACTAAGTATAGGGACATACTACAATTATACAACTCCTTTCCCCCCCCCCTTTCCTAGAGTTACACTAAAGTTTATATTTTACTTTCACAACACTCCATTCTCACTAATGCTCAGGCCTAAGTTTACAAGTGAGGACTGCTTGGAATGTATTTTTCATTGGCGGAGCCGATGTTAGTGACATCAGCCAAAGCACTTTTGATTGGTTAGCTGGTTGCTGGGACTATAAAGGGCTTTCGGTGAGGTAGTTAACCCGATTTCTGCCGGGAAACCAAACTTGGGCTCCTGGCGAGCGGAACGCGGGGCGATTAAGTCCCGGGGAGGCGGGGGGGGGAAGATGCCAGCGGGAGTCGGGGGATGATGGTTTCCCGGAAGCCGGGCGGCCGAGGCCCCGCCTGACGAGCCGTTTGGAGACGGCGAGCGCCTGCCGCCGCCCCCCCCCCCCCGAGAAACTCTCCCGCCTTTCCCTCCGTTGCCCTTTTAAGTGGGGGTTGACAAGGCGTCGAGAGTAGCACGAGGCATCGGGAGGAGACCTTCGGATTGGCCGCGGTCCCCGTCTGTAGACACACCCCTCATGCAAAAAGAGACCTTCTGAGTGGAAGGAGGAGAAGGTAAACAGAGTTGAATCACTCTCCCGGCTGACCAATTGGGGGGGGCGGAGGGGCGGAGGGGGGGGGGCGCGCCCGGTTCGCTGGAAGAACCTTTTTTGCGTGATGGGCTTCTGCGAAATCGGTCCTGAGCGGGGCTGCGCCGGAGCGTCGAGGAGCCGTAGGCGAGGGGGGAGTGAGTCAGGCAGTGGGCTGATCCAGCCTCAGTCGCTGCTGCTGCTGCTGCTGCGTCGTCGAGTCCTCCCGCCCGGGCTGCTGTTTCAGCACCGCGCCTTCTGAGGAGCGTGTGAATGCGCTGGAAAGCCTCGCGAAGCGGGGGCGGAGAAGCAAACGCGGCGGCGGCGGCGGCGGCAGCTCGGGTGCGAGGATCGCTGAGCTCTTCCCGAGCTCCTTTCGATTTTCTCCTGCTTTCCGTCCCCTCGCGGGGTGGGGAAGAGGAGGAGGAGGAGGAGGAGGAGGAGGAGGAGGAGAAAAAGAAGGAGAAGAAGAAAAAGAAGGAGAAGAAGAAGAAGAGGAAGAAGAGGAAGAGGAGGAGGGAAAACTCCCTGCTGGTGCTATTTGGATTACTTGAAAACCGCCACCCGTCACCCTGTTTTCCGAAGAAGGGAGCCTTCTCACGACTGTCTCGAGCCTCAGAAGCGGGTCCGGGAGCGCACGACCCACGCGCGCGAGGCCTCGCCGATCTGGAGTTGTCCGGCGCCCGCGGAGAGGGGGCGCGGGAAGCGACGGCCGCCGAGGTCAAAAGGTGGGCGAGCGGTGCGACTCTCGGCTAGGGAATCCCGGATGGTCGCGGTTATGTAAACGCCGAAGCCCGGCAGTGGCTTCTTCCCTCCTGGCTGCAGCGGCACCCCACCCACACACACCCTCCACCCCCACCCGCGATCCGCAACCTGAAGGGAGAGGCGACCCAGCCGCCCGGCGCTCGTCACACCGGCCACCCACCCCCCCACACCTACCCTCCCCACCCCCCGGCCTCCGGAGGGGGCGAGAGAGGGCGGCGGCGGCGGCGGCGGCGGCGGCAGTCACAGGCAGGCAGCGCGGAAGAAGTTTGGCCCCGGGGCCGCTCGCCCTGCCGCTCCCCCTCGGAAAGCGTTACCTCGGGGGGGGGGGGCCCCCGACGGTCGCCTGCAAGATGTCAGCGGTGGCTTACATGGACTTCGTGGCTGCCCAGTGCTTGGTCTCCATTTCCAACCGCTCCGTGGCACCGCCGGACCTGACCCGCGAAGCCGAGGTCCTGAAAATCCCCGAGGAGGAACCCGCTGCCGCCGCCGCCGCCGTGACCAAGGAAATGAACGACCCCCGGGACGCCTGGAAGGATTATTGCACCCTGGTGACCATCGCCAAGAGCTTGCTGGACTTGAACAAATACAGAGCCCTCCCCGCCCCTTCCATCTGCAGCGACAGCGTGGAGAGCCCCGACGAGGACATCGGCTCCGACAGCGACGTGACCACCGAATCGGGATCGAGCCCTTCCCACAGCCCGGCCGCGGGCCAAGAGGCTGGCCGCGGGCCCGGCGCCCTGGCCCTCCTGCACGGCGGAGGGCCGGCCAAAGGCAAGCTGGCCGCGGAAAAGAGACACAAGTGCCCCTACATCGGCTGTGGCAAAGTGTACGGCAAGTCCTCCCACCTCAAAGCCCACTACCGGGTCCATACAGGTGAGCGGCGGGGGGGGGGGGGGGGGGGGGCGAGGGGCCGGGGGGAGCCGCCCTGGTTGGCAAAGGGAAAGGGGGGGGGGGCTTTCGTGGGAGGAAGGGGGAGCCCAGCTCCAGCTCTTCTGCCGCGGCGGCGGCGGCGGCGGCGGCCGCTCGCTTTCCCTCCCGCCCCCTCCCTTTCCAGGATGTCGGTTGTCCTCAGCTGAACCCTCCTTCAAATGCTGCGGTTGCCTTAGCGCCGCGCTTCCTGCCTTGCCTCTTCTCTCCTCCCGAGAGCTCGCTCTGGTGCAGGCTGCCTGCATTTGGGCACAGGGTGTTCACTGCAAATGACACGTCAAAATGCCGAGGATGGATGGATGGAGATGAGGGTGTTGGGAGTGGATGACAAACACCCCCCCCCCCCCCCTCTTTTCTTTTTTTCCCCCCCCCCCCTCTTCTGTAGATCGCTTGCCTTGCTTACACCGAGCCCATGGCGGCCAGTAGAGGAGCTCTTGTTCTCTTCAAAAGCCTTCCCCCTCAATCTCTAAAAAGGATTTTGGAGGAAGGGGTCAGGGGGCTCAATGGGTGAAGTTGATAGGGTTTCCTCCTCTTTTGTCATTGCTTGGTGGCCCTCCCTTTAGGGCCTCCTCTCCATCAGCCAAAAGCTTCTCAGCGCCCGGGTTAGGATTCTCATCCGATTCTATTCTATTTTATTTTATTTTATTTGACTTCATGTTTTTTTCTTTGCCTGCTGCTTTGGCATGCTTTTCCATCCTAAGCCTCCGGCTCGGAGGCTTCTTTGGCACCTCTGGATGCCATGAACTCCACCTGGGCGTGGCTGGGTTTGGTGGCTGTCGTGGATTGATGACGTATTTTTCCAATTCTCACATGGGCGCTTTGTTGGCTTTCATTGCCTTGGGAGGTGGTAAGAGGGCGGGAAAGAATAATGGCGGCAAAAGCAGAAGGCCCTGAGGTCCATGTTTTGGGACAGTTTTGTTTAATGATGTCCAGATGCACGCGGCACATGTGACACCGCTTTTTTGAAAAGAAAAATTCATGATTTTCATTCAGTTTTCAGGAGCATGGCAGCTGTCTTCATTTGAGACACTATTGCCTCATGTGTTGCCTTAATTGCCTCCTTTTGTGGGCTTGGAACTTGTTGAGTGCATCATCAGTAAGTTGCTTCTTCTGAGGGTATGTTTGCTTATTCTTGGTTCAAACCCCAGCATATTATAATGGGTTATAATTCTCTGTTTCTTAGTACACCTGGTCTTGTAGGCACCGGAAAGTGCATTCCGAGCACTTGGTGAATATTTTTAAAGATAAACGCTGATTAGGATATTGAAAGGGAGCTTCCTTGAAAGACGAAATGATTGGGGGAAATGAATGCCATCTTTTCCACCAAAGCACATTGTACCCAGTTGTCCTGTGTAGGTGTGTTGGCAGCATCTGTGATCAAACATGAGGTGGTTAGTAAGCTTTGAAGATGACACATGGGGCTACATGTATTTATGGTGCCTCATTGGCAAAACACACATCACAACTTTAGCCTGCCTTTTTGTTGGTCATGTGATTATAGAGTGGTCTTCCATTTCCAACTTATGGAGCCTGGTCTTGGGGTAGTCAGATTGTATGCTGTTTGGGGTTTCCTTTGGCAGGGAAGAAAAATAACCTCAGCAATAGTTGTGTGGTCTGATAAAGGGTCTGTTGAAAGCACAAGCAATGTGTTGAGAGATTTCAATGCCATCTTGGGAAATAAGAAAGCTTTCACTCGGTTTGTAAATATATTGTTTTCTATTTGTGTTATGTTCCTGTTATTTGAAAAGCAGACAGAGCAGCAAGACTCAATGTTGCAAGTTGTTCCTGGATCCAAATGATCTGTGAAACGTGTGTGTGTGTGTGTGTGTGTGTGTGTGTGTGTGTGTGTGTGTGTGAGAGAGAGAGAGAGAGAGAGAGAGAGGGAGAGAGAGAGAGAGACCTAGACTAGGTCATGTGAGTAAGGAGCTGAAGAAAAAACATTGATCAGATAGTATAAGAATGGGTTTGATTTCTTTCTTATGACGAATATGTGATGCATATAAGTCTTAAAAGTGCCTTGCGTGGAGATGGGATAGTTGCTGGGGAATCAAAACGGAAGCCCGTAATCCTTGACATTTTTTTCTTAAAGATTATATTTTTTTAAAAATGGACTTGAAAAGGAGTAAACCTTCATTATAGGAAGCCGGTCATGGTACTATTGATATCCACATTAGCTGCATTTAATTTTTACTTAAGGGAGAGGGACAAACTGGATTTGGCTGAATGTCTATGGTAGAGTATGCCTGGATGATGTGTGGGAGAGAATCTCAACCCTATTTTCATGTTCACACAATGGGCATCGTATACTGCAGAATGGAAAATGCACAGGAAAAGGAGTGTCGTGTGTCATTCAGCAGTGATTCCTGTAGCTAAAACCCATAATCCTGGAAGGAAAGAGAATATGTGCATCGGCTTTTTTCTGTAGCATGGCAGAAATACCCAATGACTTGTAAAGTCAAGTCAATTGCTGAGATTGCCCCAGCAGTATCCTACACATAGGAAATGCCAGTGATTTTCTAATCATTCTAATGAAGTAAGTTCTTACATTTTGTTTCTTCCTAGCAATAAAGATAGGACTTCAAAAGAGGAAGCCACAGGGCTCAATTCTCAGCTAACCCAAAGGTCTACACTATATAAATACATTAAAATTTCCCTTTTCCTGTCACTGCTTTATAGTTTCTTGAAATTAACATCTATACAATATTCTGAGCATTGTGACTGACAGTGACCATTCTACAAATTAGTGGTATCTTCATTATTTATTGACCTTCCATGTTTTCCTGTGCTTGTGAGTTCAAGGCTTTTCCACCAAGGAGCTAGGTTCAGAGAATAGCAAACCATTTATTATCGACTGAAGGGCGGAGAAATTTGGAGTGGAAATTAAGAAATAATCCCTGTTTTGCTTTGAGGATGTATTGCATCACTGAGTTATTTGCAAGAAATAGGTTTGTAATTTGACTAGGAACTTTAGTGTTTCATCTCTGAAACACCAATTCCCTTGGCCGATCAAAATTCCTATCATCATATGTAGGAATCAGAATTAATGTTAATTAATGCAGGGAAAATATAATTCAATGATATACAAAGGTAATCCTCCTTTAGCAACTACAGTTGGAACTGGCAACTTGGTCATTAAGTGAAATTGCACATGTGCTCAAGTTCTTACTTTAGTTTTTACCCATGAAGGTCATAAATGTGAGGACCGGTCATAAAGTTACTTTTTCATCAACACCGTAATTGGTCACTAGATGAGGCAGTCATTAAATGAGGACTGTTTGTAAATAGATCACGATGATGGATCTCAACTAGTTGCTAACTTAAAATTCCTTTAAGCATTCCTTATCATTGGCTGTGCTGATTAGGACTATTATAACCAACTCTGAAGTGCCAAGGATTTCCCACCACTCTCTTTAGACTAAGATATAGGGCGATTCTCTTCTGCATACTCCACATCTCCCTGGAGGCATTTTTTTTTTTTTTTTTGGGGGGGGGGGGGCTTTTTTCTTCTATCTTATGCTTTGTACCTTTTTAGTGTTTTCTTCATTGGTATTATTAAAGCCATAGTTTCCCTGATAAGGCTGTATGCATAAGATGCATGTTGCGCACTTTGAGCCCTGACATAGGAAACACATTGAGAAAATGGCTCTCACAAATCTGGCATGCTTCAGAGAGAGAAGGTGCCAGATCAGGGAGGGGTGTGTGGCTAAACTACGTAATGCGGGGATTATCGTGATGGTTTTGGCACTTTCCATAGGGACTCCAGAAGCACGGAGGCACCGAAATCACATTGCACCAACAATGCATGTGAGTTGTGCTGAATGTTTTCACGTAGGCTGTGGAAAATTTGGGTTAGATGGGATGTTGAAACTAGGAACAGACAGTTACTTTGCTTTCTAAGCCTGATCATGAAGAATTAAACACACTCTCAAGCTCTATTTTTCATGTGGAGTTTTTATAGGCAATGTAAAAGATATGATTTTTAGAGGCATCTGGGACAATTACAAGAAACAAAAAATAGTTTATTGTGTATGTATGGGAATTTCCACATGCAGGTTGGGTGTTAGTAAACTTCTTTAATTGCAGCCTTCCTAATTCCATGGCATTGTGTTGTCCATCTTATGGTCCCAACATTTTACTCATGGCGAGATATACAGGATATGAATGGACGGATCACAGTACAGGTAGTCCTCGAGTTACATCCATAACTGAGCCCAAAATTTCTGTTGCTAAATGAAACATTTCTTAAGTGAGTTGGTCCCGTTTTACGACATTTCTTGCCGCGCTTGTTAAATGAATCGCTGCGGGTTTTAAATTAGTAGCACCATTGTTAAGTGAATCTGGTTTCCCCATTGTCAGAAGGGTCACCAAAGGTCATCACATGATCCCAGGACAGGGCAACCATCATAAATGTGAATCAGTTTTCAAGCATCCAAATGTAAATCACGTGACCATGGGGATGCTGCAATGGTCATAAGTGTGAAAAAATGGTCACAAGTCACTTTTTTCAGTCCTGTTGTAACTTCGAACATTCACTGCGTGAACTGTTTTAAGTTGAGGACTACCCGTATAATCTGGTAGATGCAATGACTGCATGAGATAACTAGCAGGTCAGGAAAGATTTCCTTTGGAAAAATAAAAGTTTCTATCATTAATGCAGGTATTGTTATTACTCTCTTGCCCTGTTTCACTCTCGTGTTGATAACTTATGTTTATATCCTGATTTCAATGTACTATTCATGTAAGCAATGATTGTATTGCCTGCTGCATTACAGCTCCATAAAATGGACTAAAACTTATTCACGTTAATGTTTTGAAGAAACAAATGTATTTTCCCATGAAATAGAGCACTAAAGTAGTCCAAACTTAAACAAGGAAAATACCCACTTTGAAAGGAAGCAGTGAATGACAAGAGCCAGACATACCGATCAGCTTCATCCTTTGACCCCGAGGCTCGTAACTTTAATTGCTATTCGTGGACATTCTCCAAATGCCAGCTCTGTTGACATCTAGCACACATGAGGAAATTCCTGCCTCTGCCCTTGGGGACTTCCCCAGCTATGACAGCAGCACATTGCAGGTGTCCAAATAATTAGCAACTTACTAAGAAATCTGGATTACAACATTACGGTTCTGATCAGACACTTTTGTCATATTTGAAAGCATTTGGCTGCAATAATTTTTTGGACTCAACCAATATAACTTTTTTTCCTAATCCAGGACATCAACCTACAGCACACTTGTTCTGCCCATTCTGGACCTGTTTCCTTCCTGGTCTGAAAAAGAAATGAGCAGTTGGATCCCAATTTCCCAATTCTAAAATCAGAAAAGCAAAAAAAAGAGACAAAAAGCGTTATTCAGTATTTGAATGCATACAGATAAATATCTAGTTAAGATCCAAACTGAAACAATCTTCAGAGCTTGTCTTCTGTTCTTACTGCCTAAATAGACAACTCATCCACAGAGAATGATGGAAAAAATGGAGATTAGCTTTGTTCTTTCTAAGTGCGATCTTTCCAATGTAGATTCCTGCATTGTGCATCTGAATGAATTTTTTTTTCTTGACACCACTCCAGATAGACCTCAACTTACAACAGGTTCATTTAGTGACCATTCAAAGTTACAATGGCACTGAAAAATGTGACTTATGCTCATTTTTCACACTTATGGCCACTGCAGCAAGCCCCATGGTCCCACATGATCAAAATTCAGGAGCTTAGCAACTGATTCATATTTATGACGGGTGCAGCATCCTGGAGTCATGTGATCACCCTTTGTGACCTTCTGACAAGCAAAGTCAATGGAGAAGCTAGATTCACTTAACAACCAGGTTACCAACTTAACAACAGCCACGATTTACTTAACAGTGGCAAGAAAGATAAAATAGGGCAAAATTCATTTAACAAATGTCTCACCAGTGTAACTTTTGGTCTCAAGTGTGGTCACAAGTCAGGGACTATTTTATGCTTTTTTCATTGTACAAGTTTATAGCAAACTGATTTTTTTTTTAAAAAAATCACCTACAGGGAGGAAAAGGAAGCTTTGCGGGTTGCTACCAGCTGACCATGAAGTATCCAGATGTTTTTGAATAGTGGTATTCCCAATCCTAAAATTAGGTTTAGGGAGTTAAATGTTTGGGACAAATAATGCCAGAAGAGAAATGAAAAGGTAAAATTGCTGTGAAATATCCAAATAAAACAGAGCTTTTTCTAGAAAAATGGGGGGGGGGGGGTATCTGATAGATCATTGTTGATACTTTGGTCTAGTAGTCCATGGAAACTTAATAGCTTCTAGACAATTCTGGAATATCTATTGCTTAAAAGGGGAAGATGAGAACTAAACTGTCAAATGTCATTACAATGAATGCTTAGATAATATAGGATTTGCCAAAAAATTATGAGTGACCCCAGTTCTTTGGGAAATAAAGAAGATTGCAGTATGTTTAGATAATAGTTAAAATTGTTTATAAGTATTGAAGTGTTAAGATTGTGGGTATAATCTTTATTACCCCACCCCACTCCAGTACATATTTATGGAGTCAGTGCTAGCTGCATAAAAGTCCATCTTTACAATCTTGTGGTGTTTTTTTTTTCCAACTGGTTCCCACACTGTCTGTTCCCCAAAAAAGCTGCTACAAATTATATTCCCAAAATAAACAACAACATAAAAAATGGAATCACATGGAGGGACAGTCCATTTCATTTACAGATCTTTTCACAACCAGGGAGAAGGGCCCAAGGGTTTCCATGTGATGAGAATGCCCCCATCACTTAAAGAGTAGATGGCCTCAGAAGGTAGATCTCTGTGGTGAATCACCATTAAAAAAAATCCCCATTAAAGATCTTCTTGGAGTGAGTCTTACTTTTTCTGAGCCTTCCAATTTAGCAGTCTTTACTTCTTTCTGTTATCTAGTGGTGCCATGGGTTGAGGGGATGTTTTCTTTTTTCTTTTTTTGTATACTGTGAAGAGCTTGTGGGCAGGCTGAGAAACAGAGTAGACACAGTCAATCAACAGACAAAGGGTGTTGGCAGCTTATCTCACAAGTGGCAACTCAGCCCAGGTAGTGAGAGAGAGCTGGGAGAAAAGCTTTTCAGATCATTCAAAAGGATCCTGCCTTAGTGAAGTCAGTGTAAGTGAGGATGGGAAATTCCTTTTAAAGTTTCCCAGATCTGTGTTTATTCCAAGACCAGCATGAAAGATTCTTTTCTGAAATGAACTTCCTGGATCGTGCCAGCAATGTGGAAGCTTGGCAAGAAAATACTGCCAGTTGTTGCCAGATGGCGAGTTTGACTTCCAGTTCTACGAAGAAGCAGGAAGAGGGAGGAATCTATAATTTCTTCATATCACTGATCGGGTCACCCTGAGCCGTTTTACGTAACTTTCCTGGCAGTCCGAGTCTCTAAAGAGAACCATGGAGTTGCAAAATTCTGCCATTCAACAATGAAACATTGTTGTTTCCTTAGAACACAGATGAGCCATACGTATCAATGGGCTTAAGTTTTAACTATGACTGTTTTATTGTCTGTATCTGTCCTGGTTTGGCCTAGGGTCAAAGAAATTGTTTTTGAATGTGTTTGGTTACCTTTAATATTTAAAACACAAACTCTCTTTTGTATGTTCTTCATCAAAAATTATCCAGCCTTCTCTCTTGTTGAGCAACCAGATACAACCGCGATTTCAAAAATAATTGTGCTGTAAGTTAGGGCTGTTCAAATCTTCGAAGGTAACCTTTGATCTGAGAAAACTTCAAACAGATGATTCTATCAAAGCAGATTTGCAACTCGAAGCAGAGATCCATTCTGAGGCAGCAAAACAGATTAAGCAGCTGTGGAGCAGTTCACAGCCTTGTGAATGTTTTTTCAGATTCACCAACTTTTTTTCTTTTTGGCTGCTTCTGGGGTTGTTACAGACAATATTCAGTGCTGTAATTTCACTGCCATACATGGAAAATATCATGGAGGGGGTTGAGTGGCGTGATGGGCTCTCTGGTATTGACCTGGGGCTGGCCAGTGAGATTCATCTATTTGTTGAATTCTCTACTATTAAGCAGAGTACGTCTGGAGTGGCAAAGTTAATATTATTTTGGCCACCATTCGCTTTCCGAGTTCTCAACCTCTTGAATGTGGCCTTAACTTTGCTTTTCCTTGCAGAGGTGGAATGTCACACTTTGTTGTGGATCTTGCCAACCCAGAAAGGGAGTTTAACAACTCAGCTTTCAGCAATCTCAAGGCCCAGCATGCATTGTGGGTCAAACCTTCCTTTTAAACTCTGTGATAGGAGCAGGTTTAAGAAAGAGAGATGCATTACTGTACTTTTAAGAAGGGGGAATCAAGACTCTGAATAATTGTTGTTTTTCCTGTGCCCTTTCCCTTCTCTGTGATTTGCTGTGGCATTGTATGTTATGGTGGCAGCTTGCTGTATCTCTGCTATGTAATTAACATGCCATCTTGTTAGCAAGCCTTTCTGAGCATTTCTCCAAAATCTTCTCAGAAGAGGCCAGGCTTTACTAGGATGTTCTGCCTAGTCTGATAACCCTCTGAAACTGGTGATAAGGGACTTTTTTCCAGGAGGAGCCAGATGTGCCAGTCAACTGTGCCATCCCTTCTGTCATAAAACTCAGTGGAAGCAGGTCTACACTGCTGCACAAGCGTAAGCCAGTCAGTCTTTTTCAGTGTCATTCAAAGTCAAAAAATGGGGCGTTTTTGTTGTATTTTATATTACTTCCATTTTTTTCCCTTAACAACTTCTAACATGTATTTCCCATCTCTATTTTTATCCCTGGTGAGGGAAAAACCATCCGGAATTGTTGTGTCTTAAGTGTAAGACTCCCCCCCCCCCCCAAAAAAAAAAAAGGTATGTGTGTGTGTGTGTATCTCTTTCCACTTGAGAAAGTATAAAAGAATTTAGAGATTTGAAAGAGAAATTCTGGACCAGGGTTTTTCATTTTTTTTTCAGGCTGCAGAACCTGTTTGTTAAAAAGGAATAGTTCCTGGAACTCCTGACCAAGAGAGGTGGAGCTTCTGACAAACCCAGCTTGCGAAAGCTGGTGACTTAGCAAGTTTGAGGGGAAGAACAGGATTGGATAGCTGAGTTCAAGGTTTCCCCCACACCATCACTCCATTAGGCCCTTACAAAGAAATTCCCTCCCTCTTAATTCAGTGGAACTCAGGTTATCCAAAGAAAGAACACTCTAAAATGTTTGAACTTGGCAGCTTTCTAATATGTACAAACCTCTTTGAACTCTTAGTCAACATGGCCAGTGCTCCAGAGTTTCCTTTTTAAAGTTTAAATCTTGTGGGAAATTCTCTTACAGTTTTTCAAATGCAAAACTACACACCAATCCCAGAACTGCAATCTCCACACATCTGTTGGATATCTGAAGATGATTGTTCTAGTTAGAGAGCTATAAGAAATCTCCTGAACCCAAACAAAGGCCTTCTGAATCAACAAACATCCTCTATTTTTAGAATAGGCTATCAGGAGAGGGGAGGGGAGGGGAAGGCCTGTGTATTGTTGCAAATGGGGTCTGTGCTTCTAATTAATTGTGAATATAGTCTAGCCCAGGAGTCCCCAACCCCAGTCTGCAGTATGGTAGAAACCTGGCCAAGCAAACAAGTGGAGTCCTATCTGTGGTATGCAGCAGCATGCAAAACCACGCCCCTCTGGTCCACAGAAAAACTTCTCTCCGTGGAACCGGTCCCTGGTGCCCAAAAGGTTAGGGGCCACGACAAGTCTATCCAACTCCAAGAGCCTTTGAGCAGGCCTGTCAGATTTTAAGATAGAGAAATCTACATGATATCCATAAACCAGAATATACATCTAGTGAGCGTTTGGATTTTTAGTAGCCAATGTGAAATTGTAAATCCCTGGATTTATCTTGATTTGGGATCTCTTGATAAGGATATATGTTTTATTTCAAGTGCAAGAATAAGCAAGGATGTATTTTCATTTTTTAGGCCAGTCATTATCTGAAATCTCAACCATTACTGTTGCTCTAAACTCCTCTAACACTATACTTTTCCTTCAATTAAGTAGGGCTGAGAGAAGTTGCTCTAGACCTACAGAATCTCTTTACCTGCAGAAATACAATTGCTAAGTGTTAAGATTCTGAAATTGATAAGGATTAAAATTTCAGTGAAAGGCAAAATGTCATTCATTATGGAGTTTCAAAACCTGGAGATGATCTTTCTTCTGATGGATAGAGGAAAGGGAGAATCCAACTGGGAAACAAAGGGAGTTGCATCATGGTTTTGATGTTGATGCTATTATACATCTTGGTGCAAATGGTCTGTCCCAGAAGGATGTACTTTCTGTTCAGAAAGACTTCCAGAGCTTTGGGTATGAACTTAATAATATGGGCTGTAGGCTTATATTTTCAGAGGTTCTACCAGTATACAAGGAACAAAAAGGGAAAGGGCAGTGTGTAGAAGAGTTTAATGTGTGGTTAAAGGAGTGGTGTAAAAGGGAAGGCTTTGGTTTTATTAATCATGATGTCTGCAGCTGGTCCAATGAAAAACTGTACAAAAGAGATGGTTTGCATCCATCAAAGAAAGGGACTGAGTTACTTGACATTAAATTCACAGAAATCCTGGATAAACATTTAAACTGAACAGCAGGGACAGAGAATTAATGGATTTCAGAATGTTTCTGTCCCCAGCAACCTGAAACTAATAAGGATACCAGTGCATGCAAAATAGATGTTTGTGCAGATAAGATTATCAACCTTGATGCCAACCAAAACCAGGCATTTAATAGTGAGTGCCATACCATGTGCACTAATCAAACATGTAACAAGAAAGTAGGGGCAGGCAGGCACAACACAGGTTATGTAGACAGTAAACACAGTGTCAGACATAAAGATATCAAGTGCCTGTATACAAATGCACAAAGTCTGGGGAACAAACAGGGTGAACTCGAACTACAGACACATGAAGATAAATATATAGTTGGAATAACAGAAACTTGGTGGGATGAAACCCATGACTGGAACATACTGGTAGAAGGATACAAACTATTAAAAAAAACCAGACCCTATAAAAGAGGAGGTGGGGTTGCACTGTATGTAAAGGACCACTATATTGCTACAGAAATGCATGAAACCAAAGATGAAAACCTCCTAGAATGCATATGGGTCAATATAAAAGAAAAAAAGAATGACATGGCCATAGGTGTATATTATTGGCTACCCAAGCAGAAAATATAGATGTCCTTTTTGCCAGCCAACTAACAAAAATATGCAGGAAACACACAACAATAGTAATGGGAGACTTCAATTATCCCAGATATCAATTGGAAAACTAATTCTGCACCAAGTGAGAAATCAAATAAGTTTCTAATCAACCTAGCTGACAACTTTGTTGTCCAAAAGGTAAAGGGTGAAACTAGAGGGACAGCCGTACTGGACTTAATTCTTACAAACAGAGAAAAATAGATAGAGGGAGTTGAAACTTCAGGAACCTTGGGTGAGCATGACCATGTCATACTAGAATTCAACATTACACAAACACAAGCAACAGAACATAATGACACCAGAGTCTTGGATTTTAAAAGAGCTGATTTCAATAAACTCAGAAAGAACTTGGGAAAGATTTCATTGGTGAAAATCCTAAAGAGGAAAACAACTCAAGAATCTTGGGAAACTCTAAAAAGTATGATCATAGAAGCCCAGACCAGCACAATACCACTAAGCAAGAAAAACAAGAAATCCAAGAAGAAACCAGCATGGCTGCACAAAGATCTCTGGCAAATTGAAAGAAAAAAAGGACAAGTACAAAAAAATGGAAAGAAGGACATACAACTAAGGCAGAATATCAGCAGATAGCCAGAATCTGCAAAGACGAAGTCAGGATAGCAAAGGCTCAGAACGAACAAAGACTTGCAACACAAGTCAGAGATAATTAAAAAAAAGTTTCTTCCAACATATAAATAAGAAAAAAATCAAGGAAACAGTCAGTCCACTAAAGAGAGAAGATGGTAAGGAAGTAACAGGCAACAGAGAGAAAGCAGAACTGCTTAACTCATTCTTTGCATCTGTCTTCATGCAAAAAGAAACTATAGGTCAACCCACCAAAAACATAACTAAAAGACAGACCAGAAATAAAAGTTAAAATATGTAAAAAAAATAGTAAGAGAACACCTGTGTGATCTTGATGAAAACAAATCACCGGGGCCTGATGGATTACATCCCAGAGTTTTAAAGGAGCTGGCAGAGGTCATCTCAGAACCACTGTACCATATCTTTTAAAAATCCTGGGGCACCGGGGAACTACCAGAGGACTGGAAAAAAGCTGATGTGGTTCCCATCTTCAAAAAAGGAAAAAAACAGACCCAGGAAACTATAGACCTAACATCAATACCCGGGAAGATACTGGAAAAGATAATAAAAAAACAGATCTGCCAACATCTAGAAACAAGTAAAGTAATAACAAGCAATCAGCACGGGTTTGTTAAAAACAGATCATGCCAAACCAATCTTATTTCATTCTTTAACATAGTGACTAAATTAGTAGACCAGCAAAATACTGTGGACATAATACATTTAGATTTCAGCAAGACATTTGACAAAGTAGACCACAACCTACTTTTTAGTAAGCTAGAAAAAAGTGGAATAGACAGCACTACCAGTAGATGGACTTGCAACTGGCTGGCAAACTGTACTCAATGAGTAGTCCTAAATGGGTCTAAGTCTACATGGAGGGAAGTAAGCCACAAGGTTCCGTCTTAGGTACTCTTCAATAACTCCATTAATGACTTAGATGAGGGAACAGAAGGAGAACTTACCAAATTTGCAGATGATACTAACCTGGCAGGAATAGCTAACACCCTAGAAGATAGGCTCAAAATCCAGATGGATTAGAACACTGGGCCCTATCTAACAAGATGAAATTCAACATGGAGTCCTACACTTAGGCAAGAGGTAAAGTCCTACTCTTAGGTAAAGTCCTACACTTAGGCAAGAAAAACCAAAAGTACACATATAGACTGGGTGAAACCAGGCTCAATAGCAGTAACTGTGAGAGGGATCTTGGAGTCTTAGTGGACAACCAGCTAAAGATGAGCCAGCAGTGCACAGCAGCAGTCAAAAAAGCTAATGCAATCTTAAATTGCATTAACAATCAAGATGAAAGGAAGTGCTAATACCACTCTATAAAGCCCTAGTAAGACTACACCTAGAGTACTGCATCCAGTTTTGGTCACCACATTATAAAAAAGATGTTGAGACTGTAGAAAAAGTACAGAGAAGAGCAACCAGGATGAGGGGGACTGGAGGCTAAAACATACAACAAACGGTTGCAGGAACTGGGCTTGTCTTGTCTAGTGAAGAGAAGGACCAGGGGAGACATGATAGCGGTCTTCCAATATTTGAGGGGCTGCCACAATGAGGAGGGGGTCAAGCTATTTTCTAAAGCGTCTGTAGATCAGACAAGGAGTAATGGATGGAAACTGAACAAGGAAAGATTTAACCTGGAAATAAGGAGAAACTTTCTGACAGTGAGAACAATCAACCCATGGAAGAGAAGTTTCCCTCGGAAGCTGTGGGAGCACCATCACTTGAGACTTTCAAGAAGAGATTGGACTGCCATTTATCAGAAATGGTGTAGGGTCTCCCACTTGGGCGGAGGCTTGGACTAGATGACCTACAAGGTCCCTTCCAACTCTGATTATCTGTTATCTGGTTGCAGAAAAATCTTAAAAGTATAAAACATGTTATCTATAAAAAGACTGATCAAAGTACTCGGGCACAAAAGAAACCCCATCTCCATTTGTGCAGTTCTGTTTTAAAAAATATGTGGAGGTGTGGAATTGGAGTTCTGCAAAAATGGGATGACCCAGTAATTTTCATATCAGCACACATACACACAACCCAATACAAATGCATAAACCAATGTAAAAACTAACACAAACAAATGTAAAGTAGGAAAAAGAAAGAAAAAGAAAAAAGGGAAAGAAAGAGAGAAAAGATAAAGAAAAAAATAGAAAAAAGATACAAAGTTTCTGATTATTTTTATAGCAGTTATATATACTCTTATAAGTTTACCTCTTACTCTAGTCATAACATAGCTCTCTTCTTTCTATAATCTATTATGTTTAATCATCAAAACCATAAATCATACAGTTCATTGTTTTCTGTTTAATGGGATTTTCCAGTCATCAGTAAATGTTGATATTGTCTTTTCTCTGATCAAAAAAGTCAATTTAGCCATCTCAGCAAGTTCCATCATTTTCAACAATCATTCTTCCATTGTGTGTAGTGCCAAATCTTTCCATCTCTGCCCATAAAATAATCTCACTGTAGTTATCATATACAAAATCAAAGTCTATGATTTTTTCCAACAGTTTGTATACAAGTCCCACAGGAAAAATATATGATTTCAATGTATATTAATGTTAAGATGCTCTGAATCTTAACAAATAGCCACATTTTTTCACTTTTTTTCATCACAACCAAATGAGGGTTACATCAATTTTGCTACAACCAAAATTTTTATTCCATTTTATCATACAATTTTTCACATGTTCTTCTCCTCTTTCAAATTCCAAGAACAATTTATACATTTTAGCAATTACATGTTCCATCATTTCTATACAATTCTGACACTCAATCTTAGAAAATTCAAATCCATAAATTATTTTATCTAGTTTAAATCTTTCTAATAAATATAAATAAGAGCATCATTGATAGTTATATTTCTCTGCCACTAATTTTTCCTTGATTTTATTTTACATTTCTCTTGACAAAATTCCAATATCTCATAAGTTTGCCATTTATGTTAGCTTTATTATTCTTGTCCTAAGAGCCTCTGAGGTATTTTCAGGCACAACATGGGTTTGGATCTATTTCATATTCTCAATATGGAATGTGTAGCATGTTTTTTAAATCTACACTGACATTGACCTGTTAATATCACAAATATCTATGCAACTCAAATCTCAGGTCATGTCTTTCTAACTCTCTGTAGCACCCAAACCAAACAGCAAACTGCAGAATACAATTTAAAATTGGGCAAGTGCAGAACTCACTCTGTCCCTCCCTGCCTCCCTCTCTCCCTTCCATCTATCTATCCATCCATCCATCTCTCCATCTTGACTTTATTTTTTTTTTAATAAATAACTCAAAGTAGTGGATATACATAATAATCCTTCTTCCTAGTTTCCCACTATAACAACCTGTGAAGGAACATTGAGCTGGGAGTATCCTTTGCACCTTGTAACACTTTATATTTAACCATGGAAATTAAAAGTAAAAACTTAACAGCTTTTTTTCCCCTGCTGCACTAATTTAGATATATTCTGAAATTATTTAAATTACTTGTCAAAACAAGTATTATCTAAAATAAAATCATCAGTCTAGGTGAGACATTCATTATTATCCAGAAGTTGTTTCCAACAATGGCAATTTTATCCCACCTTAACATATATTCTATATCGTAATGTAATTATTTTAAAATGATTAAAATATTTTATATTTGTCACAATGATATCCATATAATGTTCTGTTTATTAATATTAAAATCTGCCAAAGCACAATATGTTTTTAATTTTCTCATTATTATTTCCATTGCCTTTAAAAAATTTCCAGAACCAACACAAGTTCATTTGCAAAACCCCATAAATTAAAAGTTTCTTTTAAAATTTTTACTTCAACAAGAGGAGACAAAAGACCATTCTTATTCGTTGTTGTATCTCACACCATTTTGTTAAATCTCTTTTAATAATTATTTCTGTTTTCTCTGAAGTGTAGATTGGTTTCTATCTTCATGTTATGAACTTCTCTCCAAAATTCATAATTTCCATAATCTTAAACAAGAAAACCGTTCAGATTGTCAAAGGCCTTTTTTGTTTCTTAGAACAGTGGCATTTGTTTTGATAATGTTGTTCCAAGTATTCCAAAATGTTTAATACATTTCTGACATTGTCCTTTAAACTTTTTTTTATGGTAAACCCACAATGTTCCTTGTGCATATATTTTTGCAGAAATATTTTTGGTCTATCAGTCAGGATTGTTGTGAACAACTTGTATGGTAGTTATTGTTCAATAGTTCATAACGTCTTGTTAAAGTCATATCTTGTCCTTCTCTAGATGTTAATGTTGTATCGACCTCTTTCCAGCCATACTTCCTCCTTGTAGGGTAAAGTTAATCATGTTTTTAAAGGTTGTAAAAGTTCATCCTTAAAATATTTATAATAAGAAGCTGATAATCTGTCTGGTCCCAGAATCTTTCCTCGGTTTATCTTTTTTATAGCTTCAGAAATTTCCCTTATTATTATAGGTCCATTTGTAATCTGACTTTATTCTATAGTCCTCAGTAAATTTTGTTTCTTTAGACATTCAACTATTTTCTTTCGGGAGATTTCACTTCCTTTATACAAATTACAATAATATGATGAAATGATTTTTATAGAGTCTCATTGTCCATTAATATAATATTTCCCCCTCGTAATTTCAATAACATTTTCTTTTTTTTTTTCTTTTGATAATTTATGCTAGTTGCTTCCCTGGTATATTTGCAAACTCATTTTCTTTAGTTTTGCATAATTCATTTTAATTTACATTTCTCTTATTGTTAACATAGATAATTGCCATTGTAGAAACTTAATTTGTTGAAAAATACTCATCTTCTCCAGAGAATTCTTTAATTCTTCTTTTCTCTTGATTTCATGTAAAATAGGTTGTGATTTCTCTTGACTGTAATTTTAAGATCAATACTATGACCTCGAATATAAAAGCTTTACTTACACTCCAATCCATTCATAAATCAATGCCCTTAATTGAATTATTTTTAATAATTATTTTGGTTTCTTTTTACAATATTTCATTATTGCTTCCTAGTATAGCAAGTTTTCTTGAGTCTCATCTAAAAGAATTAGATTTTCTTTTGTAAATCAAACTCACAGGATTATGTAAAAAAGTATTTGGTAATATCTTTATTTTAGAAATCTCAGTGGCCAAATCCTTTGAAATCCAAATCATGTTTATCAGGGATGTCAAACTTGTGTCGTAACGTTGTCATCAAATGATGTATCATGACTTTTACCCCTTCATTAAAATGGGGGTGGGCATGGCCAACGCATGACATATCCGGCTGTGGATCATGCGTTTGACATCCCTGAAGTTTATTCTTGAAAAAGAATATGAAAAATCAAATAATGATTTTTGCTCTCTTTTGAGAAGTATTTGTTCCATTTATGTCCCGCATTAAGTATTTATCATCCATGCCAAAAGTTTAGAAAAAAATCTATGATAGATCAGTATCATGCTTTTCTTAATGCACCTGTTGGAATTTTTGTGTAGCCTCCTCTGATACCTATTTGGAACTCTTCCAATTCCAATTTTATTTTTCTAAAAATTCTTTTTTAGAATCATCATCTTTTGAATAGAATCCAGTCAACTTCTATTGTTTTGAAGTAAAAAAGTTACACCTTCCAATTTGTCCCATTGAAATGCTAACCTTTTCTGCTTTAATATCTCAGTCAAAGAAAACCCCTCCCTTACATAAGATTTTAACAGGAATTTCTTTTAAAACATCATATTTGTATTCTCCTCCATGCTGCATCGAGAGCCCAGGATGGGTTGACTACTTCCTATGACA
Source organism: Laticauda colubrina (assembly GCA_015471245.1). NCBI lineage: Eukaryota > Metazoa > Chordata > Lepidosauria > Squamata > Elapidae > Laticauda > Laticauda colubrina. Next base: position 50,080,129 of record BLBF01000004.1, on the reverse strand, counting down.
TCATTTAGCTGAGTCTGCACTAAGATATAAAAGCCAGCCCCCGGGAGAGACCCCAGCTTTTGACTCAGCTCCTTTCAGTCAGTAGCTGTGTCTCTGAAAACTTCTGTTAGATAGCAATCACCAGCAATCTTCAGTACTTTTTCCTTGCTTTAAGCAGCTCCCAGAGATCTGGGAAGCTGCTCTTCCTGGAGAGCAGGGCTGTCTCTCCTGCAACGTTGGGAGCAGTGTTGCCAGAGCACTGTACAGGCAAGTTGGGCAGCATCTGTAGACCTCCCCCACGCCTGCGGTTTGAGTGATCATAAAAAACGATAAGAAATCCGATAACAGCATCAGCCAGCTGATTGTGTGGCCGGGGGCTGCCCTTTGTTGACTTCGCTCGGGGGTCTTTATAGTCTAAGGAGTGATTCTTCTATCTTGGAGCCCATTTCCCCTAGTCAGTGGCCATCTTGGATTGAAGCCTCCCACCACGAGGTGAGCGGTCATTTTGTAAAACCGGGGGCCAATTTATACCCTAAAGGACTTAATACAAAAAAATTTCCAAACAGTTTCTTTCCATCGCAAGAGCCTTTATTCTACAAATGGAGCAAGATAAAGTTCAGGCAGAGCTTTCCCCCCCCCAGTGGAAGAGTCTCTTAAGCCCAATAAGAGAAAAAGACGTAGGCAACGCACCCAATCAGTCCAGAGGGAGGTGGCTGCTAAAATCAGAGCTAAGGCTCTAGCCCCTAAGAAGGCAACTCAGGCTGAGTGCAGGCTGAAGAGCACAGATATGCAACCCTAGAGAGGCAGTTCAACAGAACTATTCAACAGAAGGGAGTGCAACTATAGCATGTTTCAGGTGATATCCGTGGGCCCCAGCCAAGCCCTCCCAGAGGAAGAGAAGTTATCTATGAGCCTTTCCATCCTCCATCCTGGTCTCCTAGGCTTCTGCAGTACAATCTGATCCTCAGGATCTCAGCAGATCTGGGCCTTATTTCCAACAGGCTTCTGGGCCCTATGCTCCAGGCCTCAAACCTCTCCTCAATCTAGGCCTGAAGCCACCTTCACTTCCACAGCAGTGGGCCTTCGGCCTTCTGCCTCTACCTTTGAGCATAGACCAAGGGATATCCAAGATGTAGTCTCATCAGCTATTAGGCAGGGATTGGCTGAAGGCTTCAAGCAAATTCTTCAACCTCTGAAAAGGGTTCAGGCCCTTCTCCCTTCTCAATCTATAAGTTCCTTGCCTCATCACCCTGATTTACACAGGCCCCAGGACCTCAGGGTCCATTCTTCTCTACCAGAATGGGAGGAGGTTGATGAGGAAGGAAGGCCTTCACCATCTGAACACAGTTACTCTTCTCATCCAGAGTGTGAAGAGGGTGAGATTTTTGACCAAAATCTTTCAGAGGAAGAGGATTCTCACCCAGAGCAGACATCCTCTGCATTGGTCTTCAATCCTTCTCTCTTCAGGCCATTGCTCAGCAAGCCCTTGGTCACTGCAAAGCTGTCACCAGAGGAAGTGGCTGCTGAACCACGAGGAAACCCCTCTAGCCAGGGAGACTTGCTCTTCTCCAAGCCTGGAGTGCATGCAGAGGTTTGCCTTCTCCCACTTTGGAGAAGTGGAGCCAGAAGATGTCCTGAAATTGGGTGATAAATGCTCCGAACAGACTCTCCAGTGCAATCACCAGGCCGCTGCATGGGCTGTTCGGGCTTCAACAGCAGCATCCTTTTTTTCACAAGGGCATCCATACAGTGGCTGCACCAACTCCAGGATAGATGCTTGCTTTTGATCTTTGGTCTCACCAAGACCTTAATAGGATTATCGCAGCGGCAGAATTCACTGCAGATGCCACTCTCAATTCCGCCAAAATTTGCATCCAAGGCCATGGCATCTTCAGTAGCAGCAAGATGACTGTTGTGGTTCAGAAATTGGCAGGCGGAGTCATGCCGAAATGGAAGTTGGCTTCAGTTCCATTCGCAGGCGATAAGCTTTTTAGAGATGCTCTGGGACTTTATCTCATCGAAAGCAGAGATAAACGTACAATTCTCTCTTCCTCTGGAAGAAAGCCGACTATCACCCTGCTCCTTATCACCCTCCTGCCTTTCGAGCGGAGACCTCATCTCGCTTCCCCCACTCTCAGAGGCCGTACTCCCAATGCCAAGACCAACGGGTGGAAGCATCTGGCAAGCAACAAACTTCTACTGGTAAATGGCCCTTTCAGGAGGGAAGGGGGTTGTTCCTTCCGTTGCTCTAAGTAATCCCTTGTTGTCCCCACCCATCAGAGGTCACCTAGTCTTCTTTGCCTCCAAATGGGAGGTCAACGATGGACGCCTGGGTGCTCAGCACTATTAGGTCAGGGTTACAATTGGACTTCCTAATGCCACCCCCAGAAAATTTTTTGATCTTTCTTGTCTCTCGGGAGATGTCAAGGCAAGCCCTCACGAATCAGGCCATTCAACACCTTCTTGAAATCAGAGCTATTCAACCTGTTCCCCCCTCTCAATGGGGACGTAGGCTTCACTCTCGCCTTTTCATCATTACCAAAGCCTCGGGTGGTGGAGAGCCATCCTTGATCTAAAATTTCTCAACCAATTTGTAAAATACAGGTGATTTAAAATGCAGACTCTGCATTCTATTTTAAGAGAGCGTTCAGGAGGGAGATCTTTCTTTCATTGATCTCACAGAGGCTCTCCTCCGAGCACTTCCCTTCAGCTTCTCATCGGCTTCAAGAGTCTTTATGAAGGTTCTGGCAGCATTGATGGCATCTCTGTATTCTGTTCCAGTGAGGAGCCAGTGCTACTTGGACGACATTTTGATTCCCGCTCCCACCACAAATACGGAGATCTCTCAATTGATGGCATTCCCTGTTAATCTGGAAGGGACTTCTGTTCAGGGTCCCAGACAAGCTTGTGATAACCACCGATGCCAGCCTCCTGGGTTGGTGTTCCCATATGCAGGGCCAGATAGCTCAGAGCATTTGGTCCAGGTCAGAGCAGACCCTTTCCATGAATTGGCTAGAGCTCAGAGCCATTTTTCTAGCTCTCAAGCATTTCAGGCACTCAGTGACCGGCTCTCATGTTCTAGTCCTTTGGACAACATGGCCGCAATGGCTCATGTCAACTGGCAAGAGGGGACAAGGTCCAGAGCCCTCTTGGGAGAGGCTCTACAGTTGGGGTTATGGGCAGAGAAACACCTGTTGTCGATCTTGGCAGACCACATCTCCGGAGTCGACAACTCCCAGGCCGACTGGCTTAGCAGGAGCCAAGTCGACCAGGCAGAATGGTCCTTTCCTCCATGTCTATTCAGGGACCTTTCCCTGAGATTCAGAATGCCGGAAGTGGATCTCTTCTCCACTCCTCAAAATGCCCAGGTCACCAGATTCTTCACCAGGTTTCCTTGCCAGGGAGTGGAGGGGCCCAATGCTCTTTGGTGCAGATGGCCCAAAGGTCTCCTCTACGCCTTTCCCCCGCTTCCCATCATTCTGGCAGTAATTCGGAAAATGTTGGAGGAACGAGCGGAGCTCCTCCTCCTGGCTCCCTATTGGCCAAGGAGGCCCTGGTTTGCGGACCTGGTCAACCTATTGGTGGCTTCTCCTTGGAGGATCCCAGCCCATCTAATCTCCCTTCATCAGGGAGCTCTGCTCTATCCAGAGCCCCAATGGCTCAAGCTGACTGTGTGGCACTTGAGCAGCAGCGGCTAGAGGAGGCTGATCTTCCAGAAAGGGTCATCCTCACTATCCTGGCATCTCACAAATCTTCTACAAGGCGCATCTGTGATGCCACCTGGAAGGCCCTTTCCCGAAGGTGCCTTAGGGAGGGTCTCTCTCCTGCTTCAGCCAAATTGGCAGAGGTTCTTAGATTCCTTCAGCATGATCTGTAGAAAGGTTTGGCCCCCAACACCTTACACAGGCAGGTTGAGGCCCTCTCCTCGGTTCTTTCATGAGGTTCTCTTCCTTCCTTATCCCATCACCCTTCAGTCAGGAGGTTTTTGAAAGGGGCTTCCAACCTGCACCCACCAGTGGTTCACAGGTATCCTTTCTGGGACCTTCATGTCATCCTTAATGATCTTACGAAGCCCCCTTTTGAACCCCTTAGAACAGTGTCTCTCCGTTTCCTGACTCTGAAGGTAGTGTTCCTTGTTGCCATCACTTCTGCCAGGAGGGTTTCCGAGCTTGCTGCTCTTTCCATCAGACAAGACCTTTGTTCCTTTCACAATGATAGGGTTGTTCTCTGTCTGGACCCCTCATTTATTCCAAAAGTTGACACCTGGTTTCACATTTCCAGGACATTGTGTTGCCTGGCTTCTGCCCCCTCCCGCACCATGACTTAGAGCGGCAGTGGCACACACTAGACGTAAGAAGGGCTCTTAGAATATACATTAAGCGCACTTCCTCCTTCAGGAAATCGGAAGCCATGTTTGTTTCCTTTTCCCTTCTCACTTGGGGCACAAGGCCTCTTCTGCTACTATTAGCAGATGGGTCAGATCTTGCATTGAGCAGGCCTACAAAGCTGCAGCCCTTCTGGTTCCTCAAGGTCTGACGGCGCACTCTACCAGAAGCGCGGCCACTTCTGCTGCCTGGGTGACCCAAGCACCTTTGGAGGAGATCTGTTGTGTGGCCACGTGGACTTCCCTGTCTTCTTTCATCAGACACTACCATCTGGATGACTTTGCTTCAGCGACTGCAGCCTTCGGCAGACGGGTGCTTCAACAAGTGGTTTAACAGTCGGTGTGATGAGCCGGACGAGGACCCACCCGTGGACATGCAAGCTTTGGTATGTCTCATCCTGGGCTCTCGATGCAGCATGGAGGAGAATGGCCGTTGGTAGAGATTACCCTGAACACCCTGTCTGTCTATGCTGCGAAAGAGCCCAGCCCCTCCCTTGATTCATCCAGAGAGGGTAAGTCATATTTCTGTATTCATTTTGTGCTTTCAGAGACACCTTTCAGTCTGTCAAGTATCTTCGCTAAAGTTGGGGTCTCCCCTGGGGGCTGGCTTTTATATCTTCGTACAGACTCAGCTAAATGATGTCATAGGAAGGAGTCAACCCCTCCTGGCCTCTCTCGCAACATAGATACAAAGGGCATTCAGGGTAACTTCTACCAATGCCCATTCTCAGTCTTCAATCTGGTATTAAAATGTTTCTGAAACATCTGATATTTTGTCTTCTTCCTGACAAAGTTTGCTAAAACATCCCTGGCAACATTTCTCGTTCTTACGAATGTGGAATTTGTGTATTTATCTCTTTTTGATTCTGTGTCTTTTTCTTCCCAGTCCAGAAAATTTTGCCAAGGCTTTAATGATCTTTTGTTTAATAACTTCATCAGAATTCTCTGGCATTACTCTAAATCTCAAACTATGTTCCTTCTCTGTGGCTGTCAGTATAGCTAGTTTATCTAGTTCTCTTTCCAGGTTTCTGTAACTTCTATCTTACTCTCTAAAATTTCCACTTTGCCATTAACATTTACCTCTCCAGACAATTGTTTAACAGAGATTTCCATCATTTTAAACTTTTAAAAATCTCCTTCTTTAATCTTTATGAGTCTTTTATCCATTCTTTTTTCAAAATATGCCAATTTGATATCAGATGATTTAGTCAGTTTAGAATCAAGTGATTCTTCTAATTTATTTCCCAATTCCTCAAGCATTTGCTGAACCAAATCTAGTATAATTCCTTTCTCTACAGGTTGGTCCAGCAAGCCTCTCTTCCCCACCATTCTCACCACTGTTTTAGTTTATTTTTAAAATTTATTTGATTTGTCAATCGCTTACAAGATAATAGATATAAGTATAAACATAGTTATGAATACCTGAAATGGATACATATAAGAAAAATAAAAAAGAAACTAGGACAGGGACAGTAGGCATGTTGGTGCGCTTATGCACTCCCCCTACAGTCCTCTTAGGAAAGGGGTAAGGTCAATAGTAGGCAGTTTAAGTTAAAGTTTTTGGGGTTTGGGGAAGAAACCAGAGTCAGGTAGAGTATTCCAGACATTGACCACTCTGTTGCTGAAGTCGTATTTCCTGCAATCAAGTTTGGTGTGGTTTACCTTAAGTTTGTATCTATTGTGTTCTTTTGTGTTGTTATGGTTGAAGCTGAATTATTCATTGACAGGTTGCAATGTATGATTTTATATACTATACTTAGATCGGACCGAAGATGGCATAGTTCTAGGTTTTCTAGGTCTAGAATTTCAAGTCTGTGGCATAAGGTATTCTGCAACAAGTAGAGGAGTGGAGAACTTGTGAAATATTTCTAGACTTTCACAACTGTGTTTATATCAGATACGTAATGCGGGTTCCAGATTGATGAGCTGTATGAGTTGCCACTATCATATTGTCATTCAAAAAGGAAAGTGTCTCTAACAAGAAAGAGAGAAAAGGCAAGATTTCTTAACCCCTCTCCCCATTTTAAAAATGTGTTAATGCTTTGAATAATTTTACTTCTAATGGCACCCCATAGTTCCAATCTACATCAAAGTCTTTATCCCCATCTCCCTAGCTACTATCCCGTTAAGTCTGGCTCAAACTATCTTTTTTATTTTGCAAAATCCACTAATTGTTTGCTCTTCAATAGTAAACTGAAGATATCCTCATGAAGGTCTGCTTCCTTTATCGAATTTAATCCCAATTTATTTAAAAATATTTTTACTAAAAATAATATTTTAAAACAACTGCCCCCTTTATCTGTTTTAAACTTTCTTGGATCAGGTTCTTGTGGAGCTTTTTACCAAAAATTCTAAGTCCTTGAAATTCCTTCCTTCCTTTGTACTCCAAAAAGAATTATAAGTCACTGTAGGTGACTTTCACCGAGTCACATTCTCTCAGCCCAATTCACCTCAGCTGCTGTTGTGGAGAAAATAAAAGGAGGAAGGAGTATTAGATATGTTCACTGCCTTGAATTATTTAAAAAATAGTGAAAGTGAGATTAAAAATAAAGTGGAGTCTTATCCTGACACTTAGACAAATCTCTATTTCGCTATAAATTAATTACATGCAAAAGTGATTAAGAAATGAAGCAACTGAACTTTGTGTCTATATAATAGACTATGAATTTCATTGAATTCCTTCAACTCTCAGCCGCTCAACTCAAGATCCAGTTCTAAAAATCTCAGTTCCTGCATTTTACTCATGAGGAGTAACTGTTCAGAAAACAAACACACATTATCACTATCTCTCTTTTGTCTTGCCTGATCTCTGTCAAGTAATCTAGTAGTCAAGTTTGGTCTCATAGTCAAGGTCCCCTTGATGGAAAGTGAGAGACCATGAGTAAGTCACACTTAGGCATGAAAGCCAACTGGGTAACTTTGGGCCAGTCACAACAGCAACTCACCTCACAGGGTTCTTATGCAGAAAGGAGGAAGAAGGTGTGTTGGATATATTCACCACCTTGAGTTATTTGTAAAAACAATAAAGATGAGATATAAATAAATATTTAAATAAAATTTGTTTGCCCATCTTGGCCGTATACTGTCTCCCTTCTTTAGGGATGTCTAGTTCACATGATCCTCATCAGAAGCTCTCAGGAATACCCTGTAACTTTTTATAAGTTTGCCAGTCTGCCTAACATAGTTCCCCTCAGTCAAGGCACAAATGATCAGAGTCAAATTATCCTATTTCAGATGCAAAGATCTATCTCTCTGGAGAAGAGTCTAATTCTAGGAAAGGAGGAAGGAAAGAGGGGAAGAGGACAACAGCACCAAGTGGCACTGGGTGCATTGTTGGAAGACCTGAAAGATCAAGTTAGGGATAGATTACCATGGGAAAAATCTGTGACTTATAGGGAAAAAATGATCACATATAATAAATCATTTTCCACCTTGCACTGGGATTAAAATATTATAAATGAATACCAATACATTTGTAAAAACATTGTTGTGTCGTGGGACACTAAGGGTTTAAAATATCCTTTCTAGCAGGGTCTTATTGTGAAGCCCGCACACTAAGCTTGTGTAACAAAATGGCTGCTGCATAGGATGTTCCTGCTTTTGTTCCCAGCTATGTTTTATTCTGACTCTCCACTTTGCTTTTAGAAGCCTCCAGGAAATGTGTCCCGAATCTATGAGGATCATTGCCAAGAAGATAGATTCTTCAGCAAACACAAGATAGACAGTTTAAAGCAGCAATGGCTTCCTTTGGTCAATGATTTTCCCCAGCTCTCTGGAGTAATGTAGAAGGGACTAGAAATGGTGGCAATCAGTTATCACATTTTGATTAAAGCCCATTGTTATCTTGATCCTGAGAAATAAATGTATTTTGGCCTTGGCCTTGGATGTGTTTTATTCCTATTCAGAATCATAATCCTATAGCTATATATTTTTAAAAAATATCCTCAGCCTTTTCTTGAGCCATTGGTCAAAATGTTCTATCACAGTGTTTTTTCTACACTTTCCCCCTCTTTCCTCATTAGCTTTATTTTCTCTTAATAGAAAATGAACTAACAGTGCAGCTGGAACTATCCATCAGACTAATTGGGACAACAAGTAAATTTGGGTTGATACATGTTATAGAGTTCCTAGATGGATCAAAAGTGTTCCTAATACTGTAATCTCGTTATCTGAATCTTGGATGTCCACAGAGGATTGTGGGTGGGTATCAGTGATGGGATTCAATTTTTTTTACTACCAATTCTGTGGGCGTGGCTTGGTGGGCCTAACAGGGGAAGGATACTATAAAATCTCCAGTTAGAGGTGGTATTTGCTGGCTCTTTGAACTACTCAAAATTTCTGCTACTGGTTCTCCAGAACTGGTCAGAACCCTCTGGTGGGCATGGTTTCCATCTTACATTTTTACACACATGGGGTTGTGCAAGAAGCTCAGAGAGCATCAAGGACCCATCATTTCAACCCTGAGCTACAAATATTCTCCTTTATTGGTAAATTTATCTCTATCTGGGATAACAGTGATATAAGCATTGATATCAGTCACACAATGCAAAGTAAAACTTGAGTTTTAATGAGTGTGTCTATTTGAGAAGTTCAGAAGGAGGACATTTTTTAAATCATCAGAGAATGTTACAAAGAACATTTTGATATTATCTTAGGTTCATGAACTTATCTAGATCAGATTAATTTTTAACATTTGCTTGAAGGTACAGTTAGATTAGTGGTGGGGTTGGATTTGAATAATTGTAATAACTACTGTATATTTGCCAGTTTAGGATTATGGTCAAGATTGGAGTTAGGGCTAGGAGTAGGATGTTACTTTTCCCTTTACTTTTACATTCCCTCTAATGGTATTATCAAGTCAATATGAATTAATTAATTCATTACTCTGTCCCTTTCTCCCATCTTCTTTTGAAAAAGCAGAATCTTCTTTTGTTTCATTGAAATCATAATCCAACAGAAATCTCCCACAAATCTCAAAAAGTCATGACCAGTTGATAACTGTCTTCTCATTTTATAAATTAATGATACTTAGTTTGAGATGAAGCATCATCATGCTGTTTGCTTGCAGCAGCTAATAAAAACAGTCTGCAGATGGATGAAATGCTGCAGAAATGTTGATAACAGAACCAATGCAATAACCCCGTTGGTGACACATGAAACCTCAAGGAAGGAGCTGCTGAAGGATTTGGGGTTACAGCTTAATTATGGCTTTGGAATAGGTGGTTCAAGACTTGGCTGACCTTTTTCCTGTTTTATCCAAGTTGAACTAGCAGGATTCTCTTCTCTCTTTCATTGTCTCAGACAATGCTGTGGATTCAATTCTTGATGCTTCTCCCCCTTTCTCTCTCCCCCCCCCCCATTTTTTAAAAAAAGTTTTAGCTTCCCAAGTCCAGAACAAACATGATTGTTTTTCATCTCATGTTATTGTGGTTAGATCCAGGAGGAGAGAGGGCTTAACCACTTCACATTTTATGAGACACTTGTCTGTTTTGGAAGACTTCATTGTTATGCTATTGAGGATACACACTCTGTGGGAGAATGTGCTCAGGTTTGGGAGCTGATCACTCTAATTCACTCCCTTAAACTTACAGATAATAAGTTTGCATCTTTCTATCTGTCCTACTTCATTAGCTCATGTGGCAAAGTGGATATGTAGCTAAGTTAATTTATGAATAAATGTTACAAAAATTATTTTCTATATTCCATACTCAGGCTTAATAAAACAACTTTTATTTTTTCCCCCAGTGGTTTTAAATGAGAACATTATTGGGATACTAGTGAGTCATTCTCAAGACTGAATAATTAGTATCTTTATCTCCATTTACTACTTCATTCAAGAGCAAAGGCATCAATATCTTGACATAGTTGGCAACGTTCTCCAATCAAAAACTATATTCAAGCTTGATGACTGGTACAATACCTGGATTTCTAATAATCCACATTTGTATTATGGCTTTTTTTAAAAAAAAAGAAAAATGAAGCTTCTAACCCAGAGATGTTGAGTAGAAGTAATCATATAGGTCCAGTGTTACAGGGATTCGGAGCTGCAAATGAAGCTTTCTGTACACCCCTGAGTTTATCAAAATCTGCAGCCATATGCAGGATTCCTTTTAAAAAGATTTGCCTTTCCATTATTGGTGGTCCTCACTTACTGACTGTGCGGTAATTAAGACCAGCAACTTCATTGCTAGTTGTGATGTGAGATGGGATGTGAGTTATGATTTCTCCTCTGGTTGTTTAAGCAAATCACCAGTTTATTAAATGTAATGTCACATGGCCAAAACTTGCAACTTCCTGCCAGCTTCTCCATTGACTTTGCTTGTTGGAAGCCAGCGGTGAAGATTGCAAATGGTGACTATGTGACCATGGGAAGCTGTGACCATCATAAAATGCACCCTGGTTGCCAATTGCTCAAATTGTGATGATGGGACTATGGGGATGCTGTAATGGCTGCACCTTCAAGGCCCAGTCATAAATCTCCTTTTCCAGGACCATTATAATGTCAAATGTTTGCTGTGAATGATAATTGAGAACAACCTGTAATTACATTAGAACACCTATATTTGCTGGGGTTCAGTCTGTTTGCAGTTATAGTTAGGGAATTTTGGCAAAGCACAAACAGCTGTAGTCAGTTCTGCACTTTCCTTACAATCAACAACTCTTTAAACCCTTTTACAAAAGTCCTACATATGTCTGAACATGAGTTTCAGATCACAACTATATTCATGCATAATTTGATTTGTGTTGGTCATGTATGCCTTGCAACAAAAAAACCAACACCCTGTCTGGGAACCAAATCAGACAACCCAGCATTCCTCTTTGTGTACATTCTGCCTGCTGCTCTCTTTAGGACTTCTATGAAATATTGTCCTCATTGCCTGATTTGAAAAACTTCAGGAAAAGCAAGTGTGCATGAATATCTTGGAAGTTAGGTCATCTTTATAGATCCCTAACATAAATATTAGTATCTTTCTGGAAAAGAAACCCCAACCTATGATTATTTGCTTAATGTAAATGACTTTCTTAGCATATGTAATTAGTTGTATATGCCTTGAGAGTGTTGGAAATGGATTTTCAGTCACATTAGTCTTTTCTGGGGAGTGGAAGCACAATGGTTCAGCAGTTGAAGATGCTGAACTTGCCAGCTGGAAAGCTGACAGCCTGGGTTCGAGATCCGCACAACGGGATGAGCTCCCATTCCTGTCCCAGTTCCTGCTCACCTAGCAGTTCAAAAGCATGCAAATGCGAGCAGATTAATAGGTGCCACTTTGGTGAGAAGGTCACAGTGATCCATGCACCTTTGGTGTATAGCCACGTTGCCCCCACAACCATGACAAATGCCTTTATCAATGCTGGCTCCCTTGGCCAATAAAACAGAGATGACAACTGAACCCTAGAGCTGGACACAACTTGACAGGGAAAGCAATACCTTTAGTATTTTCTGACACATTGATGGAGGGCTTTGTTTTCAATTATCAAATCAGCTAAACAAGAAGAGAGACTAAATGATTTTTTCTTCTGTTTTGGGCTTTAGGCCCTTTTAAGAAAAAAAAAAAGTTCTTCACAGTTACATTTTATTGATTGCCAAGCAAGAGATTTTAGCAGTCATGTACATACAAAAATAATCACATCATACAAGCTGCTTTTGCACATGGAAGAGGGAAAGTACATTGGCATGCACTTGTAAAGATGATTCATAGAAAACTAAGCTCTCCTTGTTTGCTTTCCTGGATTCCTACCCACTTGCAAATGTTCGAATGAAATACTCTGAAAGCTTTGCAATAAATAATGTTCTGACCAACATTCCATTTCTCTTCTAACAACGAATACCATTCATCTTGGCAGGGATTCGGGAAAATATATATCTATATGTGTTTCTATGGCCCCTGAAATAATAAAAACCAGTCGGATGTGGAAAGATATACATGGTGGATTTTGCCATTTGCAACCACATCTGTGGTTTCAGATAACTATCACAATGCCCCATGCAAACAGTGTCACAATAGGAGGATTACTGTCAGTCACCTATATGTTTACTTGTGAAAGCAACACTTATCACACACAGTTTTGAACAGCAGATCCACTGTTGAATGAGGCTTCTTCAGCACAGGGGTGTGTTGCATAGAGTTACACGTAATGCCTTACATCAGGCGCATACCAATGCACAATGCTTCACGTTCAATTTTTCTTGTCAGCTTTTCTTTAGGGGAATGTAAATGGTCCACACCTCTGTGTTAAACAGGCCTGTACTTTGGCTTCAGCAGCATTTCCTGAAACAGTTTGTAAAGTTATAGCACGCTGCCAACTGAATCATTTGGCTGGTCTTTGAACAAGGTTTCTGGAGTTTGCAAGCTGACCTGATTTTTGCAGAACATACAGTTTGTTAGTGAAATGTTTCTTACACAGGAGGCATAGCTGTTTGGTGGTGCTTGAAATCTTATGCAAAACTAGATAGCTATCAATTCAATTCAGACTTCAAGTTTGGAAGACCTCATCGCTGGAGAATCTCAATATGCTGTTTAGTCATACTTCTTCTGAAGAACTGTTCCCATATTTTCTGTTGCTGTCAGCCTGCCTTCAAAATAACTTAATGGGACACACTGCTTTTAGAATCAAGTAAATAGTAAAAGGAAAACTTAGAAAGGGAAATTTGTTTTACAGAAAACTATTTCAAAATAATCCTTTGTTTCTCATTTTACAGTTCAAAACTAATGTATTGTGAAGACTCTGTAACTCACCGTGATAATCTTCAAGGTTTCATCTCCATGGATAATAAAATAATGAAATACCATAAACAGTATGGTTTAAAATAGTTCATGATAACATGCTTTCTTTTCCCTTACCAATTTAATGCTGCTGCATTTTCATTCTCTCCTTTTCCTTTTTTTGTTTGGTTGGTCTCTTTCCTCTTTTTTTGTGTGTGTGTGGTCTGGTTAAAAGATGGCACTTGTATTCAAAGGGTTAACTTTTGGTTAACTGCTTAATAATAGAAACATATGTGCCACTTCACTATTGTTAACCCTAAGTGCACAAAAAACTGTTCTGTATCCTCTAAAGGTTAGGGTCTAAATATGGATGGGAAAGGCAGATACTCAGTTTAATTCATTATTTTAATACTGATAGTTAAGAAGCTCTGATCAATGGAGTGGACAACTGTTCTGCATGAAGATAACTGTGCTTGGGGTGTAGGATTAGAATTGGAGTACAGGGTATGTTAGATTCAGATGTCTTAACTGTGTTTGTATTGGTAGTATTGACTTTTGACCCAAAGGTGGTTTTTCAGGAGGCAACTGGACTTTCTTGTTCTTTCTTTTGAAGACATTTCGCTTCTCATCCAAGAAGCTTCTTCAAATCTGACTGGATGATGGGGAATGGAAGGATATATATTCCTTGCAGATAGCTGGTCATTGGCATCCTTTTAGAGGGCCATTGAAGCACTGGAGGTTTATCAGATAAATTGGATGAGAAGCGAAATTTGTTCAAAAGAAAAAACAAGGAAGTGGTCTCCTGAAAAAGCCCCTTTGGGACAACCATGACCTGGATGACTGAGAGTTGTGAGTATTTAGTATTCTGCAGACCCTGAGCAGTAAATTTGTGAGACACTTTCTTCTTTTTTTCACCGTTCCTGTGACATTCCTCCTAGACTGAACTCTTTCCGTATGTTTTGAATCAATCCCATCTCACTCCTCTCCCTTTTTTTTTTTTTTTCTTCCTTCAGGCGAACGACCTTTTCCTTGTACATGGCCAGAGTGCCTTAAAAAGTTCTCTCGCTCTGATGAGCTAACAAGGCACTACCGAACCCACACTGGGGAGAAGCAGTTTCGATGCCCACTTTGTGAGAAGCGGTTCATGCGGAGTGACCATCTGACCAAGCATGCCCGTCGCCATACTGAGTTCCACCCTAGCATGATCAAGCGATCTAAAAAGACCAGCTCTGCCTCCTTTTGAAGGAAAGACTACAACCAGGGTTGAGGGTGGGGAGAGGGCCATCAGTGAGAAAGGCAGAATGGATCAGCACAAATATGTCCACCACTGTACAGTAAAATCCTCCTCCCCCTGACTTGCATTTTTAAAGCACATGTAGCTGGAAATTTAAAGATTAACATTTTTGTTCTGTCCACCCTGCTGTGCTACCAACCACAGTCTTAAACCAGTGGCTGTTGGGTGGGCGTGGGGAGTTGGGAGGGAGCTGTATGGGGATCAGCAGAAATAATGCAACTTTTTATCGTTTAAAAAGAATCAACACTGGTGTGTGGGTGCATGTGTGTGAACACAAGACGAGCACACACACACACACACACACACATCTGTATATAATTATATGTGACTGGGTGATTTGACCTGTGACACCACAGTAGTGATTCCAAGCTCTTTGTGATTGCTGTGTCATGGAGATGTTTTGTTGACTAATGTAATGCTGCTTGTGTTTTAAAACAAAAAAAAAAAAAAAAATCCAGTTTAGTGAAACCACTTTCCAACTCACTTAAGTATTTTTTCAAGTAAAGCAAAACAAAAACATCGTAGCACATGATAGATGGAATTTCACGTTTCTCTCTCAGTGGTCCACCCTGTTCAAGACTGTTAAGAAAAAAAAAAATCATCGTTCACAGTACCAGATTGGTGGAAGGAAACTGTACTTTTCACCAAGTTACCCTTTTTTTGAGCTGTCCCCCCCCCAGTGGAAACATGCACAGAAACCAATTATGAAACCAAAAGGAAAACAAGAAATCAGCTGGCATCACACACAAGAAGCTATTCTTTGCTCTGTAGAAAAGAAACAACGCAACCTAAACCATGCAAAGAAATGTGGCAGGAGTAAGAGACTATTTTTTTTTTCTCCTTTAGCTGTTCTTAGACTTTCATCTGAAAAGCAACCATATACTGTACTGTACTATACAAATACCACTACCAGTGCTTTATTCTGCTGGGTTTTGTTGGAATGAATGCATAACAGCAGCAACCATCTTGATAAGCTACCACTTTTATAAAAGTTTTTTTTTCCCCTCTTGCGACTCTTTTTCTCGATGGTGCATTTTCTTTACCTCTCGCCAGAATTCTGTCTTGGCTATCGGAACTATGCGCATTTGGAATCGGTAGAAAACCTTTTCCTTGTTTTATTTTTTTCCAACAGAATATTCTCTATGTGGACGAACGCAAGTAACACTAATTTTTTTAAACTACTTTTTAACAGTCTTCTTTTTCTTAAATTGCAGCTGTTATACAGAGTCTGGGGAATAACAACCAAACTAACTTGCAAGTCGGAATTCAGACTCAGATGAAGGAGGCATGTCAAAATACCTTTCGTGACATCGCCTCACCACTACGTACCTTGCAATCTCAATCCTCCGTATCAGGCTCGATACAGTTAATGATAATGGCAATATTTCATCTGTTTCAAATGCTACGGTTTGCTCTTCGGAACAGAGGCACCACCATCCACATTGGAGAAAAGCTCTTTGCATCTAGCCAAGCTGTGTCATCTTTGTTAATGTCCAAAGCATGAACCTGACAAAGGTTGTAATCCATGGACGTTCCCTCCCCTGCCCCGTCTCTCGTGGTGATGGAGAATCATGTTTACAGACTTCCCTCTTGCCCCCTCTGTCCTTGACTCTTCTTTCTCCTGATGGAAGAAGTGGTGCAACTGTCCTTCATAGGGCTAACTTTGTGGGTGAGGAAATCACACGGTAGCCAGAGGGATTACACCTGGATCGGTTTGCCCAACTTTGTAAAGAATCTGTACATACAACCTTGTAAAATATACCTGCTATGAGAGTATCTTGTTCTTGTTTCATCCGATAGAAAGCTAGCTTCCTAGAAAAATAAAATAAAACATCTCAGAGAGTAGAGTATTCTACAATTGTCTGTGGCTTCCAGCACTAGAACTCAGTATGCATCAAGCATTTTTACCTGTGTGGCTCATTATAAAATCTGTCTATGCGAAAAGAACAGCTTTTAAATAAAGGTGTTGGGGCAATGAACAACTTAATGGCATTTCAGAAGCAAAAAGGAATGAGTGTTCTTCAGTGAAGACATGTCAGGAAACCAAGCACACTTTCTACCTCCGTTTCAACTTCTTGAAACGTTTGTTTTATGATAAAACCAAAATTAATTTCTGGTGTCCAAAATAAATTGTAGGGATGTTTGTTCTTCCTTATAAAAATCGGTAGCCTGGCTCTTTCTATTGCTCTCGTGTTGAAAAAAAGTATTCTGCTTTTATCAGTACTGTTAATGCTGCCTTGTTTAATAAGGGTGAGGACTACGTGGTTAGTCAGCAGCTCGCAATGTGGTACTATTCCAGTTGTCCTCCCTTTCTATATGAAACCAATCCTCTGGAGCCTAAGCTCTAGTCTGAGTCCTACTAAACAGTTTGCCAGATCTTTACTGTTGCTTTGGGGTAGGACAAGTGCAGTTTTAGCAAAAGAGAGCCCAAAAGCTGAATGCTGTTGTTCCACCTTTTGTACAAAACAAGCCACAGGCACTTAAATGGCACCCTCCTTATCAGGTCACAAAGGCAGATGAGAATCATCAGGTTTGGTGAAATGGTGGTTAGGGCACTTGCCTGTCTCCTGACAGCTGTGGACTTGATCTCATATGAAACGTGGCCACCTCCAGTCCACCCGAAGGTTCAAAGTTGGTCCCTTGGGCTGGAAAGTCCCAGATGGCCAAATGGTGCTATTCATGTTGCTCCCTTGTGGACTTCAGATCAGGGTATAGAAATGATGGCTTTGCCTTCACCACACCAGCCAAACCATTTGCAAAATAGTTTGCCGTGACCTAATTTGGCAGCATATATTATTTGAACAACAAATCATAGGAACTGCTCCTCTTGTTCCTAAAAGGATTCTTATGGACAAATCCAACCATAGGATGTATAAAAACAATGACTAGGTTGATTTTCTTAACAGCTCTTCCAGCTATTTTTTTTTTTTTAAAAAATGATTCCGATACATTTGGGACTCACCTTTGTGATCTTCTGGTCATCACAATGAGGTGTGCACGACCCTGGTGTGTTATTTCTCGTATCGGAGTGGCCACCAGTTTGCAGTAAGTCGGTTGACTGACATGAAGGTAAACCCATTATATGCTACTGTGGATGTCTCCACTAATGTGCATTGAGAGATGATAAACCTTCTGGCTTGGTAATAAGTAAACCTGTCAGATCACCCACTTTCTGCAAACAGCCATGAGTTTCTCCAGCTATGATGCAGGGGAAGCAACTGCCACGATAATTTTTAATTGGGGCTGTCATGCATACCAATAGTTAGGCTACCAATTGACACAGGCCTGCTTCCTATATTAGTTTTAGACAATGTGTGCGTCACGGGGTCTTAAAGGGCTGGTCTGGCATTCGACAGCAAACAGGGTTGAGAATTTTGGGCATGATTTGTCTGCTGCATAAGTTATGTAAGACACCCGATTTGCAGTTGTTGGGGCAAAAGGAAAAATAAGGTGCTTAATTCTTACCCATTCACTGTTTTCTTCTTCCCAAGCAAATCTCTTCCTCAGGCTGAATCAGTTGGTAATTTGAAGGGCAACTGAGCAGGATTAAGCATGTCTAGTACAGATCTTTGTCCAGCAAACTCTCCACTTTGCAGCAGAAGCAAGGATTTCTTCAACCCTGTTTGCTGACCACTGTACCCCAGCTGCACTATAACTGTTAAAACTGTTTATGTGGGAAATGAAACTCCCATGGCTGCGCCCCAGAAAAGAGATGTATAGCTGAAGGATCCAGGAGTTTTTCATGAGGTTACTCTCAGAAGCAGGGAATGTTTCTTTGGGCTTTAATCTCAGCAAGCTTATTTGAAAGCCGCGTTCCTTCAAATGAATGAAACTTGCTTTCAAATAAATCTGGCAAGCAACGGGATGTAAAATATGCTTTTTAGGAGTCTTCCAAAAGTAACATCAGAAACTACCCAAAGTTTATTAACCACTAACAAAATAAAATCGGACAAGTTTGTCAGATTTGGTGTAAGAGTAAGCAGTGAATTTCACTTGACAGCGCAGTGAAATAAGGTGGTGATCTTTTAGCAAATCAGAATTTGAGAAGAGGCTACAGCAGGTGTTGACAAGAAGGAAAAATCAAGTTCTTGGTGAACTTCTTTGCCAGGCCACTCTGGAAATTCTCAAGAGTGCTGACGTGAATGCAGCTCCTCTCCTCCATTCAGAAAGACCTTCCTAGAGAAGCCATGGCTTTAAACTATAGCTCTACAACATCTTTTGTGAACAATTTTGATGACTTCTATACAGGTCTCTCCTGTTTGTTGATGGACTTAGCCCAGTATGCACCAGACATACTTTTCAAATGCTGTTTTATTGCAGGTTAACAAATCTGTAACACTGTAAAATACCAATCTTTACAACTTTAATCCATTTTATTTTTGTACAGTATTCGTATCCTTTCTAAGTTATTTTGCTGTCCTGTTTTGTAAATCATATGAAATTGTAAAAAAAAGAAAAACAAGAAGAAAAAAGTAGGAATAGGTGTTTTTGTATATATGTATATAAAAATGTCCAAATACTTAAAAAAAATAAAATGAAACAAAATGGAAAAGTTGTTTGGGATGATTTGTATCAGAGTTTGATTGCTCAAAATTGGATAGTACAGGAAACAATGAGAGGAAATATCTATTAACAATGGAGTTGCATCGCTCTCCCCATTTTGATTCTCCCAGATCAGCAAGACAACTCCTTAATCTTCCAGTCACTTAAAGCCTTTGGAGTTGAAAGTCAATATATAGAGAGGCCATTATGTTGGGCCAAGCTGATTTAGACAGATAAAAGTAAAACTTGCAATTAAAATGGCAGAAATGCAAGATGGATAACTTTTTCAAAAGGTTAAAAAAAATGAAGGAGGAAACAAAAACCAGACAAGCTTCTAGTTTAAAAATAGAACATCCTGATGTTTTAAGACAGGTTTAATGTCAGAACAAGTGTGCACACGTGTGCGCACACACACACGGTTCCATAAAGTATTGACCGTCTAGATCAGGGATGTCCAGTCGTGGCAACTTTAAGACCAGTAGACTTTAACTCTGATGAAGGTGAAGTCCACACGTCTCAAAGTTACCAAGGTCGGACGCTTCTGCTCTGAGTGTTTGGAGTACAATTCTCACCATCCCTGACAATTGGCCCCACAGAAGAATTTATGGGGTGGATATCAACATCTGGAAGGCCCCAGATTCTTTGTCCTAACCCTTATAGTCCCTTGGCACTTGCTGACAAGCTTTTGATAAATCTGTTGCAGAATCTGGGAAGTGCCGGTATAAACGCTCTTTCTCCAATCGCCCCATCTTGACTATAAAGGTGTTAGAAGAGCCCTTTAAGTAGTTCTCAACTCAGAATGATACTGGGTTTTCCAAATCAGTATTTTGAATTGCACTTAGAAAACAATGTTGCCTGGCTGCAGCCTTTTTCATTCTGATAGAATGGGGATTCTGGTAATTTCATGCAAGAACTCAAGGAACAGTTCTTATTTGGAAGACTTCGCATAAGCTTTCAAGATATCACATGCTACATGTCAAAGTATCTTACTGATGCAGCAGAGTCTGTTATCAAAGTCAATGTCGGTGCAAGGGCAATATCTTGACACCAATTCTTCCACCCTAACCTGGCAACTTAATCCCCAAGGTAGAGCAACCAGTCCAGAACTAAACCTCACTTCTAAGTTGTATTTGTACAATTCAGAATGCATTTTGACAGCATTAAATGTGAAACAGTGTTGGTTTGTTCCTTCCCGTCTTCTCTGATGTGCTGGCTGTTCTGTCTGACACACAGAAAAAAGGAGTGTGTGCCAAGATGACTCATTTATTTTTTAGTCTTAGTTTCTGAGTTTTATTTTTCAGGGGTTCTCATGCAAGTTTGCAACAACAGGATGCTGCTTCAATAGGGCAGAACTGGCCAAAGATGAACTTTGAATTTCAACATCAGATTTAAGAACAGTCCTCTTCCAATTGTAATCTAATCATTAGGAAAGGGTGCAGACTTTTGTCTCCTGTGTCATCTTTTTATGCTATTTTACTTCACACCATTCCTCACTTTGAGTTTCCTACAGAGGCAAGTATACATTGAAGAGATAATCAAATTAAGCAACAGTTCTTTATTTCCAGTATGTAAATAGCTGTTGTGACATACTGTCCTTTGATTGTTACTTTTGATCGTGTTTTGCAAAGTCAAAGCTCCAAAGCTAGTGCCTTCCAGAAATATTAGCCCAACTCTCCTAGTTACCTAGCCAGCAACCAGCATGACCTTTGGGAGATAGAAGAAATGGCCATGATGGATAGCTAGGGTGATCCTGTGTTGTTATTAGGCTGGCACTTTTTGGTCCACTTTTTGCCATTTATTTTGGGAATTAAGGGAAATAAGTACATTTCACTTTAGGTGAACAGCACCCATTCTCTTATTTATGCTAAAAAAATCAAATTATGCAGATACAGATTATTTAGTGAAATCAAATGTACCCAATGAAGTTATTTTTTCCAGGAATGTTTTCCAGGAACCTTTTAGAAATGCAGATGGAAAATCTTTCCATCTGAACCTTGAATTCTTTTCATGGTTTTGAAAAAGTGAACAAAGATAAATTGCTGATTCCCAGACAGAATATTTAACTCAAACCTTAATATTCTGTGGTATCTAATTTATTCTCATATTCCATATCTTTAACTCCTTGCAGGAAAATCTGTTTGGTCTGCCCATATTCTAGAGGGATAAAGAATGCTGGGAACAACATCCAATAAGATAACAACTTCTCAACAATGCTTTCAAC
This sequence comes from Laticauda colubrina, assembly GCA_015471245.1. Lineage (NCBI taxonomy): Eukaryota > Metazoa > Chordata > Lepidosauria > Squamata > Elapidae > Laticauda > Laticauda colubrina. The sequence goes on along the minus strand of BLBF01000004.1, from coordinate 50,059,004 downwards.
TTCAAGTTAAGTGTTTTCCTATCAGAACAGGACTAAGCCTGAGGGACGAAATGGATGTTAAACCAATACTTTAAAAATCTATTGTTACATTACTTTATATAATCTGTTTTTAGTACTAGCAACACCAAATATTCATTCTTGCTTAATATTTTAAATATTGCTTTAATGCCATCTTCATATTTTGTAAGGTATATTTTACACAACAGCATCACAATTCTTTTTATCAAGCCTTTTCCCAACAATAGTCAGATTGTCCATTCAAGTGATATTTGTTTTTTTAATTTGTTCCCGAGCTTTCTTCCATTACTCACAAAACAGTTTGCAAGTCAGAGAATAAGTCCATGAAGATTGCCAAATAAACTTAACATTAAAAAAAATTGTAGCCTAAATTAAAGAAGCAAGAATTTTAACACTTGAGCACCAAGAAAGTCAACAATATGCAGAAGTTAGCATTCTTCTAAGCTTTACAGAAAACCTGGGTTATTTATTCAGAAATAAGCTCTATTTCATAAAATGAATCTACTCACATAAATATCTTATATCTTTTAAAAGAATGTATATGGCTTCCCAACCTAAACACTCCAGCTTCAGACAATGTACAAAGAATGATTCCAAGTGCCCATGCCTAAAATCTAGCTTATATAATTCATATGTATGTGAAATGCAAGTTTATGTGTATGTTGATACTATAACAAGAATTCCATTATTTTTGGGGGCATAAGTGCATCCAGCTAGAATAACTTTCTGTTTATAATGGCAAAAAAAGGAATGCAAAAGTTTGCTGAGGAAAAAGCAATGATTTCACAAGAGGATGTAACTTTAGGGCAATCTTTCCTAATTTCAGCTCCTCCAAATACATTTGATCCGTTAGCTGAGAATTACTATGGTATATGAAGTTGGGAACGACTGTAAACATCACATACTATAGACCAGGGTTGTCAAACTCACATCATCACAGCGGCATCATGTGACCTATTGTGATTTCCCCCCCTTTGCTAAACCGGCCATGGGCACGGCCAGTGCATGACTCATCCAGCCCACAGGCCGTGAGTTTGACAGCCCTGGTGTAGACCATCACAGGAAATCATAAGCTTGGGTCATGCAAATTTTTTGGTACTGTCTGGATGGTCTTGAAGTTCAACTCCCTGCAATTCTAGCCAACATACTGAATGGTAAAGGAATATGGGAATTATACCTCAACGCCTTGATGTCAAAATGTTGCCCAACATTATAAAGGCTAATTAGGCTATTTTACAGACTATTATTGAACCTGTTACCTGCAATCCTATTTGCAACTCTCTCCATCCAAACAGCCTAGAACCCCATTCCTTCTCTAAAGTTGTAAACAAGTAAATCAGTCCATATTTATCTATTTCATACAGAAAGATAAGCGTATTTCCAGGAGTTCAAAGTGTTGATGGAATCCAGTTTCTATCTTATCTGCAATTTAGCAACCCTTGGTGCTGTTCCTATTTCCACAGGACCAGTGTTTCCTTCCTTTTTTTTTCCTTTTCTGGCTCAGATTTCCAGAAGTGGCCACCACTGATGTAATTTGGTCTAACATTCCCAACAGACAACAGACACTTGCTATAATGAAATGCAGTCCCAAATAGCTTTCAGATGGGAAAGAGACCTTCCTTTCATTCTGAAAGTTGAGGGCATTTATGTGCCTTCCCCCCTTCCCCAACTTCCTTTAAAACCTTCCAAATCCACATGGCAAAACAGATCTCCCACGGATGGGATTAGAGTGGCCTCTGGTGGTAAACTAGAATAAGTTCAATATTAAAAGAAAACCTATATATGTAGAATTCAAATCCTCTGAGCACAGCAATTCGGGTAAGGGAACTGAAATGAACCTAATTCAAATGTTTTCCCTGCACCTTCAAAAACTACCCTTGGTTGCTGTAGGCATTCTTAATTTTTGCAATATAATTTAAAATGAATATGAGGTTCCTTGTTGCTATTACAAACAGCTGGTTCATTAGTTACACTATCTTCAGCAACTTGGCTGGAATTTCCTTCTCATTGTTAGCTCCTCCCAACAGATCAGTTCCTGAGCTGCATGATGAAAGAACAACCGTGTTGCAAGGGCACACACAATGCTATAGACAAAGAGACACTAAGTGTCTGTCTACAAATGGAAGTAATAAGCACATTAGAGTTCTAGGAAAAGGAAGTGATTGACATAAGCAAACAGAAAAGTTCTTAGATGACAATGGAGAAAAATATGAACTCTGTATCTATCTGTCTGATCCCAAAGCTAAACTTTTGGGTTTTTATAAAATGAAAATCAACTGATTAGAAAAGTGTATACTCTTGAATACCCATGCCTCTGCACTTATTGCATTAAACATTAATCATGGTGTCTGTCTCATGGGACTTAGTCTCTCATATTTTTAAAATGCAGTTTAAACAATTATAATAGAAACACATTTCTCCCCTTTCCCTATAATATTCTCTACTGGAGACGGACCTTGTTCCTTAGGTTCAGAAAGGCAAATTTCATGTCTGAAAGCATTTATGCTTTAGATATACTAATCAAAAATGATTTTATGACTGAGATACTTAGTGGATATTTTTGATTATTAGAAATACTAAAAATTGAGTCAGTTTCTATTGCCATATTAACAGGGGTTAAAGAACTGAAAATAAATCACTATTTCCCATATATATATTTATTATATAAAAAGAGATTTGGCATTTTTCCCTATAAAAAAGACAAACATATGGAACAAAATATAAGTATGTACCATGCTGTAAGAATGGTACCATGTATAAAATTACCAGTCAAGCAGGTGGTTGCTTCTAAGATTAGGATAAAAAGACACTGCATATTTTATATATTTCAGAAATGCTTGAAGTTATCATCATTTAGCAGCAATTGGAAAGACTATTTTTCATAGTTAAACTTCTTTCTTGAACAGATTTGGTGAACCTACCAGTTTATCAGTTAATCCAAAGGTTGTATTTATAAGGCCATATTGTAATAAGTGTAATTAAAGCTTCCAAGTTATGAACTGGCAGAACATTTTTTCCCAAATTCATCCAAAACAATTGATTTGCTGGTAAGAAATACATCCTTTCAATTTATCAATTTGTCTTCCAAATTGGTATCTACAGTTCTTCAGAGAAAAATAAGCATAAAAGAAAAGGTGAGCGTTTTAGTCTTATAAAACATTGGCTATCAATGGCTTTTACAAGAGAGAAACTGCTTTTAAGAAATACATTCATTCTAGATCTTTCCAAATATTTTTCTTTTCAGTTTCAGAAAGGAATATCTATTTTACTGCCAATCATGGTTGAAATCTCCGCCTCCTTCTAAAGAAAGCTTTTGAGTCCCACTTGCTTGATTCTAGCATAGATGATCCATTGTAGACCAATAATACGGTCATTTTTTCTCCATAACTGAGATTCTGCAACAGCTGTTAAGAAGCAAGAAAAAAGTGTCTTGTTAAACAATCTTATTATTTATTCTTTACCAAGCATACTTGGTTATTAATTATTGCCAAATGTTTCCCATAGCAGCTACATTTCATTTTTCTCTGGTATTGCTATTCTATTTGGATCAACAATATAGACAATATTGTTAGCTCGGTAATATAATACATGCAAAATAAATTGTGAACTATTGTTTCTATTAATCCTTTCAACTCCAGGGCTGGATCAATTAAATATATATTTTATATTAAGATATTAACAGTTGCAGCCAAGAGAAGTTTTGCTGTTGGCAGAATATATAAATAAAGGAGACAGAAAAAGAAGTATGAGAGATTTTTGATGCTCTCTAGGCTTGGTTGTTGAGCTAATAATTTTATCAAAAAAAATTATATATGCACAAGCAAAATTGGAGTAATATCAATAAATATGTTTCCTAAAATTCTTGCTAGAAAACAAAGCAGCTTCAAAATAGCTTGAAACCAACATTATTGTAAGTGGATATTCCTAAGACTATCAGTAAAACAAGCACCACATTTGGCAAGAAATTGATGGAGGTATAGCTTCCCACAAGATAATTTTTTTCAGTATAAATTATCTATTCTAAAACTCTTCTCCAAATACACTAATAATAGTTTACGAGGCAGAATTGTTAGGGTGTATAGGTAGCCCTCGTTTAACAACTACAACTGGGACTGACAATATAAACCAGCAATTGATGTTTTACTGCCAGCATCTCGATTGACTCTGCTTGTTGGAAGCAGCTGTGAAACACTAAAATGGAAATCACGTGACCTCAGGATACTGCCAATGGTCATAAACACCCACCAGTTGTAAAGTGCCCAGATCTCAAATGTGTGGTTGCAGGGATGCTGTGACAGTCATAACTGTGAAGACCTGACATAAAGTTCCTTTTTGTTTGAACTTATTTTACCAGTGGTTGGAAAAAAAGGGGTGGAGAGTAATAATGGAATCTGTATTGCTAAGCAAATTAAATATCCAGATAATAAAATGTTTATTAAGCAGTAAGAAATGTAATTAATAGTAAATTTATAACATTTATATTTAAAAAGTTCCTTTTTCAGCAATGTTATAACTTCAAATGGTCACTAAACAGGACAGTTATAAAGTAAGGACTACCTGTACATAGTTACCTGGCAGTTAATTTTATTATGCTGAGGGATGGTTACTTCTGATTGCTTACATTTGGTTTATAAAACTACCTGGAGTTTTAGAAAACATTTTTAGTATGCAGCCCATGTGCATCTCTGGATGGCGTGGGGAGAAGACAATGTAATATGCTTAGGGATATCATCACAAAAATGTTATAACTTGTCTATTGGGTTGGAAAGATTTTGTATTTATAAGATGATGTCTCTCCTGTGGATGCCACTGAATCTACCATGCTACCTTTTAAAAATGTAAATAATTTTCAAAGTGTCTCCAAACAGGTACCATGAAGTAGAATGTCATCGGAGAAAAGGAAAGAACTGTTCAGACTCTGACTGCCAATTTCTCATTATCTGATTTCCTTTCTTTTAATTTGCCACCAAGCCATGATAATGGCTGGGGAATTCTGGGAGCTGAAGCCCACACATTTTAAAATTGCCAAGGTTGGATACCTATGACTTAAAGCTAATCTATTTATGTTTTTGGTAAAGTATTAATTATATTATCAGCATTACTTATTTTCTCATAAGGAAATCCAAATTTATATCAGAAAGGGACCAACTTTTATTGGCCTGTAGTTTTTAACAGAGTGATCATTCACAATTATTAGACCAATGCATTATTATTATTAGGTGGGATAAAATAAAAGTGATAATTAGTCAATGTGCAGATTAGAAAATCTGCACATTGACAAAATTTCCATCTGTCAATTGCAAAAGGCCGCACTGCTTGGACTCACACACACACTATGCTGGTCCATTATGACATCCTAAGTTCTTGGGAAGAACTCAGTGAGTATGAAGATCAACTTCAGTAAAAAAAACTGGCAGCTGTGACTGCATATTTTTATAAACAGATAGTAATAATCAATATACACACTTCTCCAAATTGAATCGGTTCAGTTCCGGCTTCAAAATTGCAAAAACAAAAAACAAAACCCCACTATGTAAAGGAAAGATTAAACATTAAAAATTAAGTTAAGGATAAGTATGAATGTAGATACTATTTACGCAGCTGGGGATAGAATAAAACACGATTTACAATTTGGTTCATGCAAAATGGAAAAAGATAAGCTATAGATGGGTTTGTCTGTATAAAATCTATATAAGATGCAGAGTTTTCAGCCACACACCTTTGGTGTAATAAAGAAGTATTGTGAAGTGCTCTTTTTGCAGGCAGTTTCTACCACCACATCAAAGACTCTCCTTTCATTAACTGGATCCATTCCCTGCAAAAGAAATAAACAGCAATATTTTTTCTCTGCTACCGAATACAGTGAAGGAAGCTTTTGTTTCCAGTGCCTGCATATATACCTGATTTATTTCATCAACAACTCTGAAAGGGCATCTGTTGAGTTCCTGCAAAGCCATTAAATACAACATTGTGGAAACGCTTCTCTCTCCTCCACTCTGATGGTAGGGAGTCAACTCATGAAGTTGTGTGCTGCTACGGAATTTGACCCTAATCCGGATCCCGTACTTGTCATATTCCTCCTGTCAAAACACAAATGCTTGTGTTCAGATTATCTTCAAATATATACATTCTCTGACTTAATTAACTGAAAAGAGAAAATGTCACATCAAGGCAAGGTTTGATCAAGCCCCGAGCTTCCAAGCATATGGCAAGCAACAGCTGCACACCTTGATATCAATCTCTAGTTTGCTCTCACTTTAATTCCTGATGATTTGAGCTACCCGAAGACTGTGCCTCTTGCAGGATCAGAAAGAAACTTAACTATGGTTCACTGTTCAGACCCATGAGACATGATTTTAAAGTCTGGTGGCAAATCTGGTTTGTCAGTTCTGATATCCCAGTTCAACCATAGTTGAGTTTCCCCTAAATTCCAGTTCAGGCATTCAGCGTGGGCAGGGTACTGAAATGTATAAGCAACACTGAACCATAGACAACATTGTTGTCTTTCCCCATGCCACTCCCCAGTCTCTATGCTGTGTTTAAGTGTCAATCCTGCAGGAAGACTTCACTGATGTGAATGTGAATGAAAAACAAGATTAGGGAACTGGGTGATGAAGCCAGTGTGCCCTTTACACCCACTGCCGAGCAGGGCTTCTAGCAATGGAATTGAAAGGTTGGAGATCCATGTTGAAGCTACCTCTGGAGAGACAAAAAGAATACAAACACAATTAAGAAACAATGCAGTATAGTACAGAGAGAACTTGACAGTTCAGTTAGTGACCATTTGAAGTTACAAATGGCACTGAGAAAGGTTACAACCTTTCTTACAACCATTACTTACTTACAACCATTTTTCATACTTATAACTGTTGCAGCATCCCCATGGTCATGTGATTTACATTCAGACGTTTGACAACTGGTTCATATTTATGACAGTTGCAATGTCCCGGGATCATGTGATCCCCTTTTGTGACCACCTTCTGACAAGCAAAGTCAACGGAGAAGCCAGATTCACTTAACAGTGGTGCTACTAATTTAACAACTGTGGTGTTACTGTACTTAACAACTGTGTAGTCGTAAAATGGGGCAATACGCACTTAACAAATTTCTCACTTAGCAACCATTTTGGACTCAATTGTGATCGTAAGTCAACGACGACCTGTATTAGCAACAAATAAAATACACACATATCTTGCACATTGTTCAAATGCTTCCTCAAAGTAATCTTTAAACTCCTTCTGAACAATAAATATTTCCGTAATTATTTTTCATAATTTTCAGAATAAATACTCCCTTTATTTTTCTCTTGTTGGTGCCTAAAGTTGTTGCTGGGGCAACAGAACAGGGGAAGAAGTGAAGGCACCGTTACTAGTGTTTTCTTCACCGGCTGAAGGAAAATCCAGCATGGAAAAATAATTCACCTTGCTTGTTATCAAAGTCAGATATCTACTGGGTATTCTCAAGCATTACATCTGGTTTATACATTTCCGAGCAGTTCCTCCAGCAAAGTAAATGAAAATTATGTCAAAATATGTTATTTTTCTTTAGAATAACAGATTGCTTATTTCTAACTGTGGTTTTCTGAATTAACATCTGGATATGGATTATTTATTTGTGCGTTAACCCTCTTTTATAGTTGAGGTGAACTTTTAAATTGAAGACAAGAGCCTAACTACATATGAATGGAACGCTATTCTTGCCGGGGCTTTGAAAACTTGCCATGCCCAATTCACCACAGCAAACTTGCCATAGCAACTTGCTGTAGCCTACACTCTGTAGCCAACTTGCCATGGGACAATTAGACTCAGGACAATGCAATGCAGGATTAGTTCTTTTTATTATTCATCAAAACATTACAAAAGTTGGTAGTCACAGGAATAATTTCTTTTGATATAAGAGATAAAATAATTTTGATGGAAATGTGGTTAACAAAAATAAAAAGAACTAAGTGAAGACGAGCTGTCCTGCAGCAAGTTGGCCGTGGTGAGTTGGCTGCAGAAAATTGGCCATAGCAAGCTGGCTGTGTTGAGTTGTCCCATCCCAGTTCTTGCTTCGGTGCCCTTAAGGCCACTGCAAAGGGAACTGTAGGATAATAGATACTCACAAAGTACTTGAAAAGGAAGGAGGAGTTTCATGAAATCATGGTTTACTACTTGAAGACCCTCTACATTTTTAGGGTATGTATGGTTGGATAGAAAGTTTTTAATTACTGGGGGAAAGTAACACAATTATTTTAATACTGCTCTTATTACCAATAAGCTCCTCACTCCTATGTGCTGACCAGGTAAAAAAACAGGCACAAGAACTACTGAAACTCTACAAACCAGAAACAAAAGCTTGAGAGCTTCACCAAGTTTTGCCTTGTCTGTCTTATAAAAAAGATAAAGTGAGGTTATCTCAAGTTTCTTTCTCAGGGCTGAGCAGGTGTTTATTAATCACTCTTACATTCCTTGTTCAAGGCTGCCTCCATCTCTCTCTACATGGCCATAGGAAACATCTCAGTTACATGGACACTAATACTAATGAAGTTGGTAGATTGACACCAAGACTACAGATCACAATTGTATCAGAAAGGGTACATGTATAACAATGTATTACATCACAATCTGAATGATTTCTAATATCTACAAAGGACAATTCCTTCAACAACTGGTAAGATGTGAAGGTTATTTTGACTATTCAATTGACAAATTACCATGATGAGACCTCTTCCATTTATATTCATCCTAAGAAGCAGACAAAGATGGGCTGTAATAAAAAGAATTGGACCATATATTGTGCATACCCCAGTACACCAGTTACACTGGATATCTGAGGATTGTAATTGATATGTTAGAAAAAAATAATTATGTTAGAAAAAATTCAGAATCATAAAAGACATCTGATTTATTCAGCTACAGAGTTAAGCGTGAAAAGTTCAGAGTTCCCAACAACCACAACCCCATGTTGGGTTTCTGATGATAAAAATACTGTATATACTACAGCATTGTTTTCAAGAAATATGTGACAGAGTTGTGCGAATTAAAGAATGATTTTAGAGTGACAAAGGAGGTTAAAATGGGTTGAGATTGGAAAACTCTTGAAAAAACATTTTGTATCAGCTATGAAAACACAAACAAATTCTGCTTGGAGCAATGGCTGAAATAAATGGCCCTGAGGTAAACTTTTACAGATAATAGGACTAATTTTCAATACTTCTAGGTGAGAAGAAAACAGAAAATTAAGTCAAGATGACAAAACTTTGGCTATCTGTCACTGAACATGGCAAAAGAGATTAATTGCAAGACCACTGTGATGTCTGCTGTGAAATTAGAACAAAGGAACCACACAGTGAGATAAAGGGAATAGAGATTTGGTGATAAGTATTTCCTTTTGCTGTAAAATACAAAATCTGCCCTATTTGGTAAATAGGTAAAGGTTCTGCAAAACAGATGGAACAGGTTTGATAAGCTCAATCACCAAAGTGCTATTGGGAAATTACCAGAGCCACCTGGTGGTGATGGCAGCAAGGAAGACCAGTAGAAAAAGCAGAGGGTACAGGGCTTCCAGTTTGAGCTTCTTCAGCGACAGACTGAAATTTCATCTCTGCGAGGCTTCGATCTATGCTCGCTGCTGGAGCACCCCGAGCCAGCTGGCTTCGGGGCGAAGCCACCCCATAGAGGTGGTGAAGAGGGGGGAGACTGCCTGCAGGGTTGAGGAGAGCTGCATCTCTCCTCCCCAGCTGGCCATTAATCCCTTTCCCGAAGGCGGTTGCAGCGGTGGTCAGAAATGGCCACCACAAAGAAGAACTCGACCGGGAAAGAATGTGCAGGAGGAAGATAAGAGGAGAAAGTTTTAGTTGACCGGGTCAAACAGCAAAAGCAACAAATAAGGTACCCTGGAATTGAAACTATTAAAAAACAATAACATTGTTCCCTAAGAAAATTTTTAAGCTGCAAAAGAGAGAGAAAGGGGAAAAGATTTGGGTTTTTTTCTCCTTTTCCTATACTGACAGCTAAGAGACCTAAGTAAGAAATTGGAAAAAAATCCACTTTGACATTAATAGGCATTTAATGCTGAAAATAAAAAGTCAAAGGGATAATAAAGATTTCTCGATAATTAAAAGCTTTTGTAAACAGGAACAGAGAGAGGAAGAATAAAAGGACAGGATCTGGAAGGGAGGAGACTGCCTGGAATTAAAAAAGAACTTATAGCAAAATCTCTTATAGCAAAAAGACTTCCAAAAGATACATTCTAACTGAAATATCGCAACAAAAACCCCAGGAAGAGAAAGTCAAAAAAGAAATAAGAAGATATAACTTGGGACTATCTGGATTACTTGATGATTTCTGGATTCTTGGTTGTTGATTGAATGACTAAAATCAATCAGGTGGTTGTTTAAAACTGTTTAAAATGGCTCTACTTTTAGAAGAACTGAAAATGGAACTTAAAAAGTACAAAGAAGATTCACAAGAAGGGAGAGGTTCTTTTGGCTTCGTATTTCAGTTTTTAGAAATGGAGATTTGGAATTATGAGAAACAACAAGAAATGCCTACAGAACAAGAAGATTGTGACAAAGAAGAAGCCATCTTTAATGAACAAGTAATCTTAGATGGGGGGGAAAAAAGGGGAGGAAAGAGAATGGAAAGTTTAAGATTGGGAAAAACAACTCCCCCCCCTCAAAAAAAAATAGAGTGAAAAATAAGTATAAAATCAGAAAGCAACAGAAGAGGGAAATGCAGAAGAGATAATTAGAAATAGAGAGACTAGGGGGTAAAAAGGGGAGGGAGAAGATGAGAGGGAAGAAAGAAAGGAAAAGAAGTCATAAAGGACAGAAACAAAACACAGAGAAACAGGGCCTATTTTAGAGATCATGGGTGAAAATTTAATGGAAAAATGGATTCTGCAAAGGTACATAAGATAGTATGGTTATACTTGAAACAGAAATAATTTTAGAAAATATGAAACAATGTATGATTAAAATGTCTGATAAAATAGCTATTGTAATTCAGTGGAATGCTTGTCAATAAATAAATGTAATAAAAGGTATATTTAATGACTTATAAAACATATGTGAAGAGAAATAAAGGAAAAATTAATTATGGAGATTATATGTGTTTTTAAGGAAGTATGATATATAATTGAAAATAAGTGTTAAAGATGTTAAGATTTTAATGATTATTCATGATAGAACTGAACTGGAATGGAATGAGGGTTTATAATTATACATATTTACAATCTTTTTTTAAAAAGAATATAGTGTGTATTATAAGAATGTTCCAAGCAGAATTTGATTGGAAGTTATGTATTATGTATTATATTGAAGGTCATAACCTTAAGGTATATATTGAAGTTTAAATAAGAGTTGAATTGATGTAATTAAAAGTTACAAAGGTATCATACTCCAATTAGTAACTACAGGAGAAAACTTGTTTAATGAGAAAAAATAATATGAAATTGAAACAGAACAGACAAAAGTATAAATATAATGATTTGAATTGATATGAGATAATCAAATTAAAATTGAGAAAATCAAAGGGGAAAAACTATATAGAAAATGTAAAATAGTATAAGATATGGAATAGAATACAAAAAGGAGCATGAAATTGAGTTTTGTGTCTGTAGTTCAACCTGGGACCATGTTATTTTCAAAAAAGATGTTTTACTTGTATTTTGTATGTGTGAAAACCCAAATAAAACTTTATTTAAAAAAAAAAGAAAAGCAGAGGATACAAAGGCAAGGAGGAATTGTGGAAAATCTTACATACGGAGTGATGTCTTTAGGTCAGACACAAGCACCTGATAGGAATCAAGGACTGCATACCCCGTTCTGAAGTAGAATTGGCTCAGCAGGCATCACTGCTAGTTATATGGATCACAAGAGGCATAATGGCATTTTAAGATGCATTAATTCTAAAAGAGATCAGTACCTCCAGGAAAGTCTGCAATGAGCAATAGATGGGAAAAGGTGGCTGAAATAGCGATGCTCCTGGTATCTTAGAGAAAGTGATGTTGTTGCTAAATTATTTTAATATCTAAGAGGAATTGAGATGATGGATGTAACAGATTGTTTCTCTTTTTAAAAACAGATTTAGACGTCTATCAGGGGCCCCTTAGTTTTGTATTTCTTTGATCCCTGCAGTGCTTCAGTCAACCAATCAAATGAGGTGCAAAGGACTGTTAGGCCAACCCAATGGATGACACACTAAAGCTATGTGCCATGCAGATAATGATAAGAATGTGCCCAGAGATTCTAAAGAATCAGGCACTACTGCTAAGAAAGCTTTTGGAGTCTCCAGGCTTTGATCGACACCACAATCTGCACTACTTTTTATTCTCAAATAACCAGTAAATTTGCTAGGATGAATGAACTTTATTTTTCTCCCAAAATGAAATGCTTATTAATATGACAGATAGATGACAGCAAATAGCAAATGTATATTCAAAGTATTCTATGAGTACTTATGGATTCTCTGAAGAGCTTCTTATTGCTGGAACTGGGACTGGAGCTAAGAAACATTCTTGGTGGAACACAAGTTTTGACTTGATAAGCATACTAATGTGCAGCATCTGACTTACACCTGATTATTTATAATTGTATTTTCATGCTAACATTTCTCTTTCAACTCAAGGTGGCTTATATGAACAATTCCCTAACCTATCAAAACCTCAGTAACAAATCAATTTGATGACAGAGGCTAGGTAGAGTCAGAGTCACCCAGTGAAATTTGCAATCCGGTCTTCTAGTGCAGGAGTGGGCAACTATGACAACTTTATGACCTGTTGGACTTCAACTCCCAGAATTCCTGATCCAGCCATGCTACAATAATATATATTGTAGTTGCATCTATTTATTTTGCTCAACATACCTCAATTAGGCAAAATGAGCAAGAATCCATTTGGCTTACCCTATTCCTTTCAGCGTGCTCTATCTGCCATTACTTTCTACTTATGGCAAAAGCAGCTCACTAATGCCCAATAGATGTTTTAGAATGCAATTTGCATCAATTCTGCCAATATGGCCAGTAGCAAAGGATTGTGAAAAATGTAGTCCAAAACACCTGTCCTCAAATTGATGCGCTACTAGGTAGAGCTCTGATAGCTTTTAATGTGGAGTTAGTATTCAGTGTTGCAGTTGAAACCACTATTAAAGTTGCATCGTGTCCACATTATTCACAGATCTTATACGTGGACTGCCAGAATTTAACTAGATGACAGTATACAAAGCTGTAAAAATATGCACCATACTGCCTATTGTTTCATTGAAAAGACATAATGTATGCATGTGGGAGTTGTTTTCCCCTCTATAAAGAAATGCATCACTTTTATAATCATACCTCATTCTCTGCATGAAGATCTATCTCCCCTGCACATTGCATAGAGCTAAAAAAGCTGCTGAACTTTTCATTTATCTTGTCAATCATCTTTTTCAAAGGGTTCAACCACCTTTCCTTAACCTAAAAAAAAAAAAGACTGGTCATAACAGAAGTGGCGATAAAGATTCCATCACCAGTAGTACAGAATATGCCAGAATAAAGTATTCAATATATTAATAATTAATAGTGATCTTAATTACTTACCTACCTGCACAGTGATCAGAAACAACGATGTATCCAGGGTCTGAATTGCTTATTTCAAACTAATCCATGCATCAATATTGCTCCATTGAAAATAAATGTAGGCTGTGTTGCCTTGCACCATGTTGATTCTGCACTTTCACACTGCACTTTGGTAATCTTCATGCGCATCAATGGATACCATCATCAAGCTAACTTATTTATAAGTGGCCACTAGGAGGTGAAACTCCCATTCCATCTCTCTTTAGACGTACTGATGTACACAAGGCTATTCTGCGCTCTCTCGCGCGCGCTCGCTCTCTCTCTCTCTCTCTCTCCCTCTCTCTCTCCCTTCCCCCCCCTCTCTTTCTCTCTCTCTCTCTCCTTCTCTCCCTCCCTCTTAGAAGTAATTCTGGGCAAGTTACAAACCATTTTTCCCTGTATGTTTTTGTATTTATTTGTTAATTCAATTTACTTGTCTCACTTGGCACACAACAAACAATAATTTTAGGGCCAATAATCCTTTATGCTGCATCTTACAATGTAATTCCTTAATGGATATTTATTTCAGGACAAAAAGAATAGTGAAAGTAATAACAGGAATACCTGTGAAATATTTTTTCTATAGCTGTCCAGTTCCTTTTTTTTTTCCTCCAGTTCTGCTGTCATCTGTGCTATTTCTTTAACTCTTTTATTATACTCTTCAACAACCTGGGAAGAAAAGGCTGCTTTGGTTAAAAGGCATTATCGTTTGAATGGACAATGCAGAATGTTGACTATCCACATCTGAAGAAAAAATACTAATTATTTCCTCACATACTAAACTTGGTACCTTGCTTGCATATTATTATTTCAAGCAAGAAGAATCCAAGGCTGTGATTTATATGGATATAGTTACACCTAACATTGACTTGTAAGTTCTAAACAAGTTCTGATCAAACACATCATGGTGGCAGCAATAATTTTTTGACTTAAAAGAAATGTATGGTTTGAAAGCTAACTTCTACCCCCATTTCTTTAGTTCTCTACAGTATATTATATCTGAGAACTGTTCATTTCTTAAATTGTGGAAAGGTATTATTCAAATATGATTGGGGGGAGGTACTTGAAAGAGGTTACTTCATTTAAATTAAAACTGGTATCTAGTAAATTGAGCTATTTTTTCCTAATTTCCTATTATGTTTTTTCTTCTTCGTTTTTAAAAGAACAGCAGCACAAAATATATTTGACCTTAAACGAATTATTTAAAATTCTAATAGTATTTACATTATTCCTGCTATTTAGCTGCGACTGCTGACAAAGACATTGATTATTAATTTCTACATAATGCATGTAATATACTATTATGCAATACTGGGAATACATACTGAAGCATTAAGGCCTGTGAAACATGAAGCTCTTGTTTTCTCCTCATTCAGCAGAGCATCAATTTCATCCACTGTGCTTGGAAGGTCCAGGAATGCCTAAAAAGATTTGTGTAAAATAAGATAAATTACTCTGCACAAGCATCTGTTGATGTTTAGGACACTCTTTTGTGCATGCATGGCCTTTTTGCTAGCAAAACTCAAGCTGCTTGCTTCTATCTCCCTGCCTTGATACAGATAACCTTTCATAAACATGAGATGGCAGAAGGGAACAACTGTGATAGATGTTCACTACTCACTTCAAGCAAAAAAAAAAGGAGAGGACATTGATTTATTATAGCATTCCATTACCAAAGTCCAAGTTTAAGCTTCCTCTATTGCTTGAAGTGGAAAGGGGGATTATTCACATAATTGTGCAACGCTACCATCCAATACAGCTTTAGCAACATGCTATTATCCAGTTGCAAAGAAAGTTGTGATACTTATCATATTCTTCAGAGAATAAAGGAAAATAGTAGTGAGCATGATAAATGACACTGTGAATTTCTGATAAGCTATTGATTATACATTATGCTGCCAACTAGAAGTTTTTGGACTCCTGCTGCATATACAAAAATACAATTACTCAGTGGAATCATGATTAATAGAAAAATGGGTGTTTGTGCAAGACAATATAGAAAAATAAAATGACATTATTTCACAATAATGCCTACAATATTTCAGGAAATTTTCAGTAGTAAACAAGGAACAACATGTATTACAGCATCTCTCTTTGCCCAAAATCTAAGTGTATGGTTCTGGTGGCCAATCCTTATTAATATGGATAAGGATAGATAATTGTTTATGTTTATTAAAATCTACTCATCTACTGGAGGCTCTGTGAGCAACAAGTGTAAAGATTTGAGTGCAATTTGAAGAAATACTAATGGAGAATGATGTTTTAGAAACTTGAAACCCAATAGCATTACATTCTATGTCTCCTAGATTTTTTAATCAGACGAGAGCATAAAAGTATTGAATTGATAAATGGAAACATTCATGAATTTGAAAAACAGCCTCAAGCAGCCTTTGTGACCTACAGATATGATGACAGCTAGAGGTAATCTATGAACAATGCATTCTTTTGGATTATCTGTATTTAATAAGAAAAAGTTTGTCATTGAAAATTATGCCAAAATGAAATTTCAAAATACTGGAAACCAACTATCAGCCAGATGCTGAAGATCTACCTAGTGAGTACTTCTGGGGCTTCATGGGCTTTAATTCATCTAAACACAACCCACAATGCTAGTCTTAATGTATAAAATTCTATACAATTTATGACCACAATTCTGCCCAAAATTTTCACATTAAGCAAGACAGTTTTTAAGTGAGTTGCGCCCCATTTGATGGTATTTTTGCTGGTTAAATGAATCACTGCAGTTGTTAAATGAATCATGCAGTTCTTAAGAGATCTGAATTACTCTATTGACTTTGCTTGTCAGAAGCTTGGCTGGGAAGATTACAAATGGTGATCACATGACCCTGGGACAGTGCAACTGTCCTAAATACATGCCTGTTGCTAACCATCCGAATTTTGATCATGTGACTTAGAGAAACCATAATGTACTTAAGTATGAAAAACAATCATAAGTCACCTTTTTCAGTGCTGTAATAATTTCAAATGGTCACTAAACAAATGGTTGTAAGTCAAGGGCTTTCTGCACAGCTCACTCTCTGAATCTATTTTTGAGGTTTCCTTGGTATTCTTGACATCTAAAGTAAGACAACTAAAAAAAAAGGCATTCTTATGTGTAGGCCTTCTAGTGTTTCAGCCATTACATTAAACTGTGTCCAATACAATTCTTTTAATTGTTTTATGTCTCATTGATGTCAGGGACAATTTTGCATTTTGAGCTTATTTTACATGTACTGTAGGTTTCTCAGGAAAAGGGTAGAAGAATATTCTCTGTGTGTGTGTGTGTGTGTGTGTGTGTGTGTGTGTAATCTTTTTACTGTGATATTTACCTTGTAGATATTTTCTGGAAGGTTTTGATCCATACCAAGGTTACAAACTTTTTTAGCAGTGCTCAGTAAACTTTTACACTTCGTTAAAAGAGAATTCTTCTTTATGTCCAGGTCAGAAATTTGTTGCTGGAGTAAATAGAAGAGATTAAAACAAAAGGCTAAACCGTGTTTCTGAAAGTTTACTGGTTTCAAGAAAATCCAGCCAAACATTTATCAGAGTTAAGCCTTCAGAATATGCAATACACTTATTGATACAAGTCCAGCAGTAATATCTAATGGCTGTCATATCAGTTTGTTATCTATTTGAGAGTCTAACAGTCATGGATAACAAGCACTTGAGAAGCTATAATACCCATATTATAAGATAAAATTTGATAAAATGGCTCATCAACTCATATTCTTCAACTATAGAAATAATAGATGAAGTTGCCTCAAGCCAAGGCAGGCTATTTGCTCGCTTAGCCCAACATTTATGTATCGGCAGTGGTTCTCTGGGGTCAATCTTGTTGCCTCAACAGATACATGCCAATGGTACTTTTTAAGATGCCCCATTTTCCTCAAGGAAGAGATGGATCTAGGTGAAGGCTGGGTGAAGAATTTTCTTGAATCTGACAGATAAAATCATTTGAAACTGCTAGGAGCTGAATTCCAATTGGGCATGCCTACTTAATACAAATGAATCACAGTATTATTCAGTTAGTTGGAAAGATTTAGATCCCGTAATTCTTGATGCAGTAGACAGGATCCTTGGGTCTACCTAGTCACCTAATTATTAGATCCATGTCACTTCCTGATTTATTTTTATTCATGTATTTACTAAAATTATATTACATCCATCTTACTGATAAGGCACCCCTGAGCAGCTTAATAAATAGTAAAAAGATAAATATAAAAACAATTAAAATTAAGAAGAGTTACATAAAAATTAAAACCAAAGGAACCAACAGCATAGGGATGAAGTCTTCTTATCCCACCAACCATCTCCAGTGAAAAATGTCCCCATTGGGGCCCCAAGCCAACCAACTAAACTGGGTTTAGATACATGGGTGTCATAAACTGGGTACAGATGCATCCAGTAAAAGTACAATCTAAAATTTCTGCTTCTCACTACTTACTTCTTGGGCATCAAGAACTAAGCATGCAGAAAACGTGCAGCTTTCATTCAAAAAAGACAATCCAAATTTTTTTGTCTTGGATAAGTTTTATGAAAAGTCAATATGGAAATTATAGGCCGTTAAATATTTTAAAAATATTGTTAGGTTAGATGAAATGTTTAAAAATATGTCTAGCAAATGTTGGAAATGTAATTAAAAGACAGGCACATTTTATCATATGTGATGGACTTGTGCTAAAATTTAAAAAAAGGGCAATGATACATATGTGGCTAGAAAAGGTGATGAGGAATCATGTAAAACTTAAATCTGGACTGTTTTTATTAGGTATAATATCAGAAAAGTTAGATAAGCAAAGTATGCATTTAATATTACATGTTGTAATATTAGCGAGGATTATATTCACACAATATTGGAAAAATGAAGAAACACTGTGAGATGAAGAAATAATTAAGAAGATAGATTGTGCAGAAATAGATAGATTGACATTGAAAATTGAGCAGAAAGAAGATACAGAATACTATCAAACATGGAAACTATTTTACCAGTGGTTGGAAAAAAGGGGTGGAGATTAAGAAAATAATCAGAATTGTTAAGTAAATTAAATACCCAGACAACACTATGTTTATTATAAGAACTAAGAAATATAATTAATAAAAAAATCAATAAAATTTGGAGAAAATGTTTTAAAAACAGATCAATATCATATCATTTTTTTCAGTCTATAGGAGATAATGATAAATAACTTATTAAATCAACTTTTAGGCACTTTTTAAGAGTAGTCTTCACCGCACATACAACAGCAAATACCCAATTTAATCAACT
Source organism: Laticauda colubrina (assembly GCA_015471245.1). Lineage (NCBI taxonomy): Eukaryota > Metazoa > Chordata > Lepidosauria > Squamata > Elapidae > Laticauda > Laticauda colubrina. The sequence goes on along the minus strand of BLBF01000004.1, from coordinate 50,040,143 downwards.
TCAAATCCTCTTTTAGACTTCTGCATAAAACCCCAAAATGAACATATGATTTGTAGTTTTTATGATTAAGAGTGATAGATTATAGAAAGGAGTTATGTTGTAACCATAAAGTAAGAGATAAATTTGGAATTTTACTTTAATTGCTTGAAGATCAGACACTACTAATGTGTATCTTTCTCTCCTGTTCTGCTTTTCTTTTACTTTTTTACTTAATAGAAAAACTATACTAAAACAAGCAGGCAAATTAATGCAAGTTTTGTTTTTGTTTTTCATTCGGAAGTTAGAAAATTCTAGTTCACATATAAAAGATGAGGATTATTTGCTTGGCAAGATGAGGATTATTTGCTTGGCAATGATATATATGAAAAAGATACTGGAATTTTAATGGTGCAAGTCAGTAGTGCAATGCAATTGCAAACTTGCTAATACAACTTTAGAACAAGCAAGGTCTCACTTGAAGCACAAGTGACCAAACTCAAATTATGATATTTTAGACACATGTGAAGATCTAACTTTCTTGAAAAGTCGATAATGTTAATTAAGGTGAAAGGAAAACGAAATAGAGGACAACCAGAAACAAGGAATCAATTACATTGATGATGGATGAACCAATGAAAGACTTGAAGGGTCAAGTTGGAGACAAATTATCTGGGAATAGGTCTATTTCAGTGATGGCTAACCTTTTGGGGCTCCTGTGGAAAAACTGCGCATATGCTAGTGCATACACACTCACATGCCAGCACCCAGAATGCAATGTATGTCCCCCCCTCTCCCCATGTCCCTTGTGCATGCATATGCAATCCCCACCACCACTCCCTTACCTTCACTGCACCTCACAGCTGATTTTTTGGCTGGTTTGAGACCTTTGTGGGCCACCCAGAGGCTTAGAAAAAGCCTCTGCAAGGTTTTTCAGGACAAATTATAGGCCCATTTCATCACTTTCGGTATTACCGGAAGTGTTGAAACAGGCCTATAATTTGGCCTGAAAGGCCTTGCACAAGCTTTTTCCAAGCCTCTGAGAGGCTGAAAAAGGCCTCAAACCAACCAACAAAAATAAGCTGTGAGGCACACACATGCGCAGTGAGGTAAGTTTGCCTGCAGCTCGCATGCCTGCACAAATGGCTCTGTGTGCGACTTGTGGAAAGTGTGCCATAGGTTTGCCATCACAAGTCTATGTGGTTGCTAAGAGTTGGCACTGATTTACTGGCATCCAACCAATATCAAATCCTGAGAAGTCACTGAGGATTTCATTTTGTTTTGCATAAGTCAGATGTTCCCCTGAGTATCTTGCCCAATTCTGGATGCCACACTTAAAGAAGGATATGCAAATAAGCTAGTATAGATGAAGAGGATAACAATAAGGCAGTCTACTCAAAAGAAAAATAAATTCATGAAGAAATCTTATTATTGCCACATGACACTTTAATGTACACTTCAAATACCAAACAGCTGTCTCCCAGATGTGCTCTCTGCCTGTACAGAGCAAAAAGCTTGATTAAAAGGCTTATATTAGAAGCAGCCACACTTGAACATTAGTTCTTAACAATACAAACAATTTGACAACAGAACTAATATCCTGAAAGGATTTCGAGTACTAGGTGCTGATGGTCTTCATTTGGCTGATATGTTCTAACTCTGGGTTTCATGAACCAAGAAAACAGTGACAGAATCTCATTTATAAATAGGAGCCCTCTAGTGGCAAAAGACAATAGTTCAGCTTTTTGTTCATCTATTACCAAAAGATAAATTAATAAACCAATATTAGTTTATTTAGAATCAGGCCAATCTATTTGAATTGATTCAAATCTATTTTAAACATCTGCCAGAAAAAACAATTTAAACATTAAAAATGCCTTTATAGATGACAATGCCAAACAATTTATTTCAAGCTTAGTTTAGGTTAGTATAGATGTAATCAAAACATTATTTAACACTATTATACATTAATAAATTGTTATCAGGATCTTTTTTCCATATAAAAAATGAGAAACCTGGTCTTGAATTTTAATCTAGTAGCTTTGTCCCCAAATAATTGGATGCCTGTGCTTTGCTAAAATCACAGGATGATCTTCAACTTTTCTCATTTACTAAACTTTACATATAGTATTCCCAAGTATGGAAATCAGAAAGAATTTGGACTTACTTAAAGATAAACTGTGACTTTTCTGTACAGCAGAAAATCATGTTTCCCATGAATTTGGAGGAATAACATAGGGAAATAAAAAATCATCCTATTTTACAATGGCCCAATACTCTTACACCAACTTTCAAAATAGTACAATAATATATAATTAATCTGTAGGTATAAATTTATAAATGAATTCATTAGTCTGAAAAATATGAGCCTCATTTTATATATTTGATCCAAGCAAAGGTAATATAAAGAACATATGGGAATCCCATAATCCCATTTGTAGATAAAGCATTCATCCCTCTCTGCATCCTTGCCAATGTTAACTCGATGTCTTCATATTTATTGTTTCAATATTGTAAATGTTTTCTCCTGCGTTTAATTCATTATAATCTGCCTAGAGTCACCTCTAGGTGAGATAAGCCACATATAAGTTGTATAAACAAACTAACAAATAAATAATCCTGTATAACTGAAATGCTATTCAATTCACATTTCACCACCCCATCAGTTATGTTGTATCATAAGCATAAGCCTGACATTTTCTTCCACAGCAAGAACATGGGGCTGTTTACCCCGGGTGTAGGGCGCTGAAAAACTATGGTTCCCCATCAGAATGATATGAACAGTGTACAGAGAAAAAATATATTGATATGTTCTTAAAATAAACACTGTGGTATCTATTCTGAATAATATTTTGTAGAATTTCATCTCAAACATCAGAAAACTTTAATCCATGGAAGCAAGAGAATTAAAAAAACACCCCATATTGACATATCCCAAAAGCAACAGTGCCATTCTCTCATGATCAAATGGGGAAACAATTCCTATCACCCTGAGTTAGGCAAAAGCATGCATTTGCTGCACCGATTCACTGAGAGAACAGGCAATGAATAAATGAGAATGAATGAACTAAATTTAGCGTCACACTGAAAAGCAGAAGTAGGAGAGATGCTACATTCATGTAATATTTTTACATCATGTATACGATAGCATGAAAAAAAAATCTGAGTTGACAAATGCAGAAGGCATGTATGCAGCATTTGACTCCCACAAAAATACTGCTGATGATGTTTGGGTAACGAAATGTCTGCAAGAAAACAACCAATTTCAGAGAGCACCAAGGACCCCTCATTTCAACCCTGAGCTACAAATATTCTCCTCTATTAATTAAAAATACTATCATAATACAAGCCATGCTAAAAGCTGTGGTATTTCAGACAAACCTAAATTTAACTGGTGGAATCCATCTTATCTTAATCCATAATTCAGGAGATAGAAGGATGGAATTCTTTTGGAAAGCAAAGGAATCCATTACAGGAGTTGTTTTTAATATTCATTATTTTGTTCATACAAAGGAAATGCAAACCTAGTATTATCTAGGAACTATGTGCACAACCCTCTTATAAATAGGTTAGGTAAATATACATTAGGTATATTTTCAAGTTCATTTGTCAAGTAGCAAAATGGAAAGCTTACATCCATAGCTCGAAGGTGTACAGTTGCAGTTCTATATTCAACATCAAGTCTGCCCTTGTGAAAAGTAGCTATTGTGTTCTCTAGCACCAAATTTGTTTTGTCTTCATTAAGGGCCATACAACTCTGCAGAAAATAAATGCAAATATTGATTAGAAAAGTTTGCAAATGTTTCAAACGTCAGAAATTTAGAAATTCCGATTACATTACTCCACATCATATGAAATTTGATCCAATGTAGGTATTCATGATTGTTTATCGTTTAGATTCAACCTGCCATATCAGTGAAACAAGTGTAACTCTTACTTTGTTTTCTTTTCTCAACTGAAATTGTCCCACTTAATACTTCTTTAAAAGTGAAACTTTCTCTCCCTCATGAATGCATCTGAGTACTCAAGCAAAATATTTTCCTCCATAATCAATGACCCTCAAATCAAATGATATTTTTCATTTCCCGAGCCCAGCCCAAAATTACACTTGTCAAGGACAAGAATGCAAACAACCCCCCCCCAAAAAAAAGAGGGGGGGAGAATGAGCTCTAAAAAGGAAACTTCCAGAAAGAATATTCAGGGAGATTTTGAGGTGTTTGTTTTGGGTCTTTGAGTCAGTGACTCCTGCTGACTGCCTGGACTAGATTTCTTTGTAAGGTCTTTTAGAAGTTGTTTGTCATTCCCTCCTACAAAGAGCTGAGTCACGAGCCCAAGGTCACTCAACTGGCTTGTGCCTAAGATGGGAAGAGAACTCAAGATCTCCCAATTTCTAGCCTGATGCCTTCACCGCTAGTCCAAACTGGTTCTCAGTTTATATGTACTATGTGTTACAGCAGAAGTTATGTAATTATCTGGCAATTCTAGAAAGCTAAAGCCCTACTTTATACTGAATTTGGACTACAGTTAACTTTTGGACACATTTTTAAAGAATGAATTACATTTACTCAGAAACAGGAATATATTTAGGAATCCTTCCTTCCTCTTTATAAATCATAAGAAAAAACAATTTACCATACTAATAGTACACCTATGTTGTCCTCACCTGTCATATCTGAAACCATCTTATTTTCCTTTTTCCCCTTGTCATTCTCTTTTAAGATATTAATAACTGATTATTCCTATCCATCCAATGAAACATGTTACATTAGGAAAAGGAGAGCAGCTGAGGTTATGAAGTCTATTGTTCATTAAAAAAAAATCAATACACTTTTAAGAAATTTGAAAAAGCAGGCTCATTCTCAGTCTACACTGCATATTGTAAGGAACAGCCATAGATTATTTGTAGAGTACATGCTATGTGTGTTGAATTTGCAGCTTCTCCAGGCAAAGCTGCAAAAAGTATAGCCTACAATCAGGGAGAATGCTGACCAAAAGCAGTGCCAATATTGGTTTAAATGGTTTCATTCTTTAGATTATAGAATAATCTAAATAATAATCTTTTGCCTCCAAAAGTTGTGGATGCTCCAACACTGCAAGTTTTTAAGAAGATACTGGGCAACCATTTGTCTGAAATGGTATAGGGTTTGTTGCCTGAGCAGGCAGTTGGACTAGAACAGATTTCCCCAACTTTTTCAGCTTTGAAGGCCGGCAGGGGGGAGAGGAAGGTTATGTGCGTGCAACTTTATTTGTGTGACCAGTGGGTATGCGTGTCTGCCACTCATGCAAATGGAGCACACACACATACATGCTCATCCATCACTTCTGCAGTTCTATTCCAAAGAGGCTCAAGGCCCGGTATTGTGCCTAGGGGTTGGGACCCCAGGACTAGAATACTTCCAAGATTCCTTCCAACTTTGTTATTCTGTTATTTTCTGTTCTAGAATAGGGTTGGAAGGAACCTTGAAAGCTTTCTAGTCCAACCTTCTGCCTATGGCAGGGGATCTTGTATCATTCCAAACGAATGGCTCTCCAGCCTCTTCTTGAAAATCTCCAGTGATGCAGCACCCAGAACTTCCAGAGGAAAGCCATCATGAGGCAGCTTCCTATAGTTTTACCACAAGACCTGCGCTAGGCTAAAATCAATGTCAAGAACAGAACACTGTTTTATTTGCTGAGGATATTTAGTCTGACAGCTACTTATTTTGGTCAGGCAAAGTAATTCTTCTCTTACCAAATTGCAAAGCCACTCAAACATCATCTTGCAACATAGGTCTCAGTGGGCAAATTCTTAACATCTGTGCTGGTGTAATGCAAATATCAGAGTTCAGATCAACAGCAGGATTTATTCATTTGAACTGAGTTCACTTAATAATTATCACATGAAAATTAACATGATGAATCACACAGTGAATGTCCATCATTAATCAAAACATTTGAGTTATTGAATGTCACTCAATGTAATTTGAGTGTACAATGTAAAAGAGCAACAAAGATGATTAGGAGGACTGGTTGTTATAAAGAACAGTTGCTGGAACTGGGTATGTCTTGTCTGATGAAAAGAAGGACTAGGGGAGACATGATAGCAGTGTTCCAATATCTCAGGAGCTGCCACAAAGAAGAGGGAGTCAAGCTATTCTCCAAAGCACCTGAGGGCAGGACAAGAAGCAGTGGATGGAAATTAATCAAGGAGAGAAGCAACTTAGAACTAAGGAGAAATTTCATGACAGAACAATTAATAAGTGAAACAACGTGCCTCCAGAAGTTGTGAATGCTCCAACACTGGAAGTTTTAAAAAAGATGTTGGATAACCATTTATCTGAAATGGTATAGTGTTTCCTGCCTAGGCAGGGGGTTGGACTAGAAGACCTCCAAGGTCCCTTCCAACTCTGTTTTCCATTCCATTCTATTCTATTCCTTCTAAGCAGTCAGTGACAGGAATTTAAGATATGAAACACGATTAATATTAACAGTTAAATGTTATCCAAATTCAATGCATGTGCCAACTACCACATATAATAGCCAATTTTGTGACAGAGGAATGAAAAATGTTGTATTTAATGTTTAAATGTTTATAATATGTTAAACATTTAATGTTTAAATGTTTATAATATAATGTTGTATAATATACAGTTAGATTAAGAGTATCTCTTCATTTTTAGAAACTGTATTTACCTTTATTAGATGCATAAAATCAATCACAAGTTTTACTTTCTGAGTATTAAGTTTCTTAATTTTAGCATTTGCTTGTTCAGATTCTTCTTCCAGATTGATGCCATCTTGTTCCATCTGTCTTAAACTGTATAAAAAAGATTTATGAGCAATGTTTTGAGAATAATTATTATACTCTTAGTTCAACATTACAAAAATGTTTCAGGAATATTTTGGAAAATTAGAAAACAAGATTGCTATTTTGAAAGTAGAAAATCATCATCATCATTGAAATATGCTGTAAAGGTGTCCCCAAACTCTCAAAGTTTAATTTAACACTATCTGCTATAAGACATCTTTGTCTCAGCTTTCTCGAACTGTGTTTAGTTGAATGTATACACAATGTTTAGGCTCAGGAAAATTATTACAGCGAAGAAATTCTAAAACAAATAAAATCACACACTTTACCTACAAGGTTAACTACCCCAACAGTTAAAATCCCAAGGATCATTGCTATTGTCTTTGACTTACAAACCTGTAGTTTTCCACAAGTGTGCTGGTGGCAGAAGCTCCTAAACTGGATCCTGGATTTACAACAAAACAACTACAAACTGCAGGATAGGGCATTTGTAACCAGTCCCCAGAAACTAGAGGGAGTCCTCTTGTTGCTGTGGGCTGGCTGCAAATGCTGTGTTGCAAATACTCCATGTCTAAATCCTGCTGGGACTTTGGGACAGACCTTTTTTAGCCAGCCTCTTTCAGAGTGAAAGGGCTGCCTGCTTGGGTTTTGGCCCTGTGCAGGACAGAGTCCCTTTGGCAGGCAGCTCTTTGAGTCATGATGCCTCATTTAATGATCCCTTCAGTTAACAACTAACATTTTCAGTCTCAACTGTGGTTGTAATTCAAGGACTATCTGTAAGCATTGTATGGGGAAGGTTGGGTGGAGAGAGACTTCAAGCAAAAATAAGAGTGTATTTCAATCTTCTTGTAAGATTTTGTTTTCCAATAAAGGAAACAGAGCTACTATTCTATCTATTCATTATCATAAAATTGTGGCAGTCACCTCTTTTCCTGGAAGGCATATTACATAGGATAAGAACTAGATGTTTTGGTTTTGCTTTCTAAATTCTATTTTTCTATCTAGATTTTAAAGTAACTTTATATAATATTTAAAATCCATACCTATCACTTTTCATACTAATTTTTGATTCTAATTGCTTCCTTTTATTTTTTCGTTCCAAGAGTTCCTTTTTCTCTTGACGGAGTTGGTTGTCTTTGCATTCGAAGCGTTTCTGCTTCTCAGAGAGTAATGCCATTTGAGAATCCAATGATTGCAACTGCTTGTTAATTTCCTGTTAATAAGTAGCATAAAAGAAACATCCCATTTTACTGTGCAATCTTACTAAGGATGTTTGCTCTGACTGCTTTAAATCACACATATTTTACTCTTGTGTTCAATCAAGTAACAATTTACTATTTGGATTCTAATAAACAGATCTGCGCACATGCGCGCGTGCACACACACACACACAGAGTGTGTTTTGAACAGAAGCTTTTCTATTAACAATACAATTGTGTAGCCAATCTAGATTAATTAAATCTAATTAAATTAAATCCCACTGAGTTCAATGTCCTTTAGGAATTAATCCTAACTAAGATGTTTAGAAATGCAACTTTAGCCTGTTAATTTGTTGATCTAGTGCGGGGGTGTAAAACTCAAGGCCCAGTGGCTGGATCCGGTCCGCAGAGTGCTTAGATCTGATCTGCAGGGCTGCCCTGGAAACAGCGAAGGACCAGCCTGCAGTGCCTCTGCCAGCAAAAACAGAGCTTGGGAGGACTGCGTGTGGCCCTCCTGAACTCCATTTTTGCTGACAGATGGTTGCAGGAGGCCGTTGCAGCCAAAAACAAAGCTCGGGATCCCGTTTTCTCTGGCAGAGCACTCAGATCACCACAGGCGCTGACACAAATGTTGTCAAGCTGGCCATGCCCACACCCCACCCCGGCCTCCAAGGTCAAACACAACCCTGATGCGGCTCTCAATGAAATCGATTTTGACACCCCTGATCTCGTGAATTAACTTCCTACATTAATCACCTTTTGGAACATGTGTTACTTAAATTTCACTAAAACTTTTTCTCTTACATATTATCTTATGTAAGGAATAAGGTAGATCATTTTTCAATGATTATACATTCTTGATAATCTTAAGAATTTCAATAATCTATTAATTTGAAGAATCCTTAATGCACTCTGAGCTTGATTGTTGGCTTAAGAATGTTTCATTACCTGACTAGAGAATATCATCACCCTTGATCTACATACATTCTAATACAGGACTCTTCAAATTTGATCACTTTAAGACTTGTGGACTTCAACTTCCAGAATTCTTCCTCCAGTCATTCCTCCAGTAGCTCAGGAATTCCGGGAGTTGAAGTCCACAACTCTTAAACTTGCCAAGTTTGAAGTCCCTTGTTCTCGTAGAATCAAAGCCCATGTCACACTGGCCAACGGATGCAAAAAGGACACAGCGGACGAGCAAAATGTTCCATCCATTGTTATCTGCTCTCAAAAGGGGCAAAAATTTGCATAACCGGAACGGATAACATGGACACGGGGAGGACGCAGGGCGGATGCAAAGCGGATGCAGAACGGAAGCCCAGCGAATGGAAGCGGATGAGAGCGGATGGCGCATCCGCTAGGCTTCCGGGGGGCCTCAGCAAAGCGGACGCGGAACGGAAAGAGTGGATGCAGAGCGGACTCCGAGCGGATGAAGCGGATGCACAGCGGATGCCCAACAGATGCACAGCGGAAGCGGAACGGATGCCGGGCGTTAATTGCGCATGCGGGGGGGATGCATTGCGTAAGCCCCCCGGATATAAAGGGAAGCAGCTCGCACGTGGCCAGCATTCCGAGGAAAGACCTGCTGCTGGACACTTCGAGTTCCTTGCCTGCCCTGCCTGCATACCTGCCTGCCAGCCTTGCTGCCAGCCTGCCTTCCAGCCAGCCTTGGGGCCTGCCTGCCAGCCTGCCTTCCTGCCAGCCTACCTGCCAGGCTTCCTGCCAGCCTTGGTGCCTGCCTGCCAGCCTTGGTGCCTGGCTTCCTGCCAGCCTTCCTGCCAGCCTTGGTGCCTGCAAGCCAGCAACCCCACAACCATGGGGAGGAAGCGAAAGCCTCAGCAGCCTGCCTCCATCCCTGGCAAGAGAGACAGGGCCAACCTCCCGCCCCCTGCCCCTGACTTGCTTCTGCTGGGGCTTCTGCTGAAGCTGCTCCTGGCGGTGGTGCTTCTGCTGGTGCTTACTCTGTTGAAGCTGCTCCTGGTCCTGCTCGTGCTCCTGGACTTGCTTGTCCTGCTCGTGCTCCAGGTCTTGCTTGTCCTGCTCGTGTTCCTGGTCCTGCTCGTGCTCCTGGACTTGCTGGCCCTGCTGGTGCTTACACTACTGCTGCTGATCCTGGTCCTGCTGGTGCTGGTCCTGCTGGTGCTGATCCTGCTGGTGCTGATGATCCTGCTGCTGCTGCTGCTGCTGCTGATGATGATGATGATATGATCCTGCTGGTGAGGATGATGATGATGATGATGATGATCCTGCTGGTGCTGCTGCTGGTGGTGTGGAGGAGCAGTCCCTACTACCTGGGAGCCCCTCTGATGAGGGTCCATCTGGTCCTGCCAAAGGGAGGAAGAGGCATATGCGGCAACGGGAGAGGAAGCAATACTATATTGAGGAGGCGCACGAGGATGAGGTGCTGTAGTGGCTGAGAGAATGACTATCTGTGGCGGAAGGGACACCGGCTGTACAGGGACACCAAGCGGAAACAGGCTGCTTGGAGAGAGAGGGCGGAGAGTATGGGTTACACTTCGGAGGTGCTCCTCGGCTGGTGGAAGCACATGCACACCTGGTACGGGAAGCTGCACCTGAAGAAATCTGGCCAGGCCACGGTTAAGCTGACAGAGACCTACGTCATGGCCAGGTGCAGCTTCCTGGGGGGTGAGGTCCGCCACCGAGGTGCACCAGCAGCCCCTCTCATGACCCTCTCTCTCCGGCAGCCTGCTGAGAGCCAGTCCTCTTCCGACCGAGAGTCAGTCCCTGTCTCCAGGCAGGTTTCTGTGGAGTGTGCCACGGCAGAGAACCCGCGGACAAGTGTGGTAAGCGTGGTGGAGTGCGTGGAGGCCTCCCTGGTGCGGTGGGAGAAAGGAGACATCGAGTCCACCACAGTCCTAGCTGCATCCACCACCCCCAGCTCCGCCTCCGCATAAAGGCAGAGATCCGGACAGCAGGAGGGGCAGAGCCACACTGTCCTGCTGGAGATCAGGGACACCATCCGCACCAGCATAGATGTCCTCTCAGCTGGTCCACACCGACTCCTCCAACCGCAAGCCCTTCTTCACCTATGTGAACCAGACCCTCAAGGAAATGGCGGATCCACAGTACCAGGTGGTGAAGGACCGGATCACCGAACTGCTTCACAACCCTCCAGACCCAGAGGAACCTGCTCCCACCCAGTCCAGGTCTGCTCCTCCACCCCAGGTGATGTCCCTCCCATTCCAAGGCTTCCAACAGGCCCTCACCTACCAGGGCTACGGCTACCAGGAGGTTCAGCAGCACAGGCAGCAGCCCTTCCCAGTCCAGGCAGTCATCGGGCAACACCGTTGTCACCAGTTCCACTGATGCCGATGCCACCCATGACAATGCCGACAGCGATGCCACCCACGCCAATGATGCCACCCACGCCAGTCCTCACCCAGCTGCAGAGCAGACAGCCCCACTACACTGCTCCTTCCTCCACCCCACAGCCAAGCCCGGCCTCAGTACATCTGTCATCAGTACTGGGGCTGACACCCCATGGCATGGAAGAAGGACCTCTAAGCATCACGGGGCTGAGCCAGCTGTCCGACACCTTCCTCAACAACGTCCCCTGTTGTCCTCTCGGGGCCAGGCACTCCAGCACCACCCACCACCACAGCACCTGGACCCTTCACCCCTGAGACTGGGCACACCTCCGAGTGACCGATAAGAGTGCCAGAGACCGGGTAGCTGGCTACCTGTGGACTTTATTTGGACACTTGACTTGGTTCATTTTTCTGTTACAGCTTATTGTTCAATCAAGTTTATCTTTGATTCACACACTTGCTTCATTTCTTTTTTCCAATAAAGTCTTGGTGGAAACTTTTAGAAATGGTTTAAGCCTTTGCATGCTTGTGGGATGGGTTAAGATAGCAGTGGGGTGGGCAGGGATACCTGTGAAATGAGCAGGGATACCTTTGGGATGGCTAATAGCTGTGGGATAGATAAACCTCCAGTGCAAGCATAGTGGGACTGTATGGTCTATCCTCCCAGGTGCCACACCTATGGCCCTTTTTTATCAATAACAATGTAAGCATTGATCCACACATGTCAACACAAACACAACTCTTTATTAAACGCCCTGTTCATTGTAGGCCCACCCAATATACATGGCCCAATCTCATCAGTGTGATGAGACAGGCTGAAGGAAGCATCCATTAAGCATCTACCATCCCGTCTTGCCACTCCACTGCTCCAGCTGGGGAGTTGCACCAGTGTTTCAGGAGGTTGCGCTGCTTCTGCCCTGCCCGTGAGGCTCTGTTGGGGCCTTGCACATCCTGAGTGTCGATCAGGTTTCGCCCTTGCCTCCATTCCCCAGGCTCCATGTCCCCATTGCCTTGTTGACGGTCCACAAGCCTGTTCTGCAAGACTGAGTAGCGGGTGCGCATGAGATTGTGCAGGATGCAGCAAGCTTCCACGATCCTCCTCACGGTCTCTGGGCGATGCTGCATGGTGGTGAGAAGTACCTGGAACGTGTTGGCCAGGATGCCAAAGGCGTTCTCCACCACCCGCCTTGCCCTGGACAGCCTGTAGTTGAAGATCCTCTCTTCACAGGTGAGGAGTCTGGAGGTGTAGGGCTTCATGAGGTAAGTTCTGAGGGAGAAGGCGTCATCCCCCATGATGAAGTAGGGCACATCTTACGTGTCGTTGGGCAGGGGTTCTGGATCTGGGAAGCCCACGATGAGGTTGCCTTCCAGCCCCTCCTTGAGGTCACTGGCGTTGTATACCTGGGCATCTGAAGATGAGCCGTAGCCTGAAGCATCGATATACATGAACTTGTAGTCAGCATCGACCATGGCGAAGAGGACGATGCTGAAGAAACCCTTGTAGTTGAAATAAGTGGACCCCGACTTGGCTGGAGCTTTGCAGGCCACGTGCTTCCCATCTATGGCTCCAATGGTGTGTGGGAAGTTCCACCTCTGATACCACTGCTCTGCAACTTTCTTCCATCCTTCTTCAGAGGAGGGGCACCGGAGGAGCTCCTCCTTGTATTCTTCGATGATGGCCTGCACCACTTCTCTGACCACAATGCTGATGGTGTTGGGTGGCACCCTCCAGCCGTACTGCATGCTCCTGTAGGTGGTCCCTGAGGCCAGGTGGCGCAGAGTGAGTGCCACCTTGAGCCCAGGTTCCAGGCTGGGCTGGAAGTTGGTGTTTGCCTTGGTCAACCTGGGTGTCAGCCGCTGCACAACTTCGTCAAACATGGCTGGAGGCATCCTCATGAAGTTCTGGAACGCACGAGTGTCTTCGTTCCTGAGCTCCACCATCAGCTTGTTGTACAGTCCGTACTCTGCTCTTCTCCCGATTCATTTTCGGACCCAGACGCTTCTTGGCTGCCTCTTTTTCTTCCCGTAGTAGAGTTCACAGAGCCTGTAGATGGCTTCGCACTGTTGCAGAAGGATGGCGGCTGCCAAAAGGACTTTGTTACGATCCACGGTGGACATGACTGGATGCTGTGGAAGAGGAAGAGTCAGATGAAGGCTGCAGAGGTCTGCACAGGTGGGCTGCTGGTCTGAAAGTGAGATGCAGGTGAGTTGCTCCCCCTTTTTATAGGCAGTATAGCTGTCCCTTTGCATCCTCTAGGCAACCTGTAGACATCCTTAATATCCGAGATAGGTCCCCTCTGCGAACGTTTTTTCCGTTTTAAACCCTTTGTTTCCATGCTGCATCCGTTCTGCATCCATTCCGCTTTCTCCCTGCGTCCGAGCGGATGCGAGTTGCGTGGATGCGCAGCGGATATAGCGGATGCATAACGGATGCGTAGCGGATGCAGAACAGACGAACTGGATACATTTTCCGCGCAAAAGTTTTGGGCAACCCAAAACTTTTGGAGCGGATGAAACGTCAATAAACGGATGCTGGACAGATAGAGAGGAAGCAAAACGGAGGCAGTGAGTACATCGCGTTTTCGAACGGATGGCAAGCTTTTTTGTCCGTTTTACATCCTCTTTGCACCCTTTGGTTCAGTGTGACATGGACTTTAATTATTTTACTATCAATTTATCAATATTCCTTGTTTTAAAAACTTGCACTACCTTTAAAATGGATATACACACACTATCTCCTCTACTATATCTCTAGGCTCTCCAAGATTCTCAAATGAAATTCTACCCTATTATAAATAAGCTTTTTAAGAAATACAAATTAGTGTACAACAATAAGTTAAAGTGAGAAAGAACAAAATGGATTTAAAATCTAAAATTTATAACACAGATTGCCAATATATTTTCAAAACAATAATTACTAGAAGTCATAGGTTGTAATGATTTGATTCGTACTAAGGTAAAAGAAATACTGCTAGTAACTGAATGAAAAAAAGAAGGATCAAGCATGGCAGCACTTTTCCAAATTTAAGTGTGAAAACAGAGACAAAGAGAATAGATCAGCGCATTTATTTATTTACAAAGGACTTATATTTGAATCTAGACAGTTGTTAGGTCTCTCTCTGTTATTTTCAGGAGAAAGGCATGAGTGAACATGAAAAATAAGCTAGTTTTTTTTTAAAAAAATTCAATTTTATCCTTTATTTCAAATAGACAAAAAAGGGTTTCAATGATAGGATTTTTGGTAACGTGCATGAGCACTAGGTCCACAGAACTTCTTGCACTCACAATGTTGAGGATCAGCAATTAACAAGGTCCTATCATACTGGATGAGGATATCCTATATTTCCTTCTTAGAAGCTTCATCAACATATTTCTGGAAATAAACCACCAGTGCTTTGGAAATAGATTGCCGAATTGCATATATCTGGGCCATGACCACCACCCTTCACACGGACTCTTATGTCAACTCCTGCAAAGCGCTCTTTGCCCAAAAGAAGTACTGGTTCAAGCAGAAATAGAATAAATAACAAAAATAAGCTAGTTTAAAGTTATCTCATTCTGAAAATATTTTTTCAATATCCTGAGAGAATTTGTATGTTGCATGGTTTATTGTTCCTCATTGTAGCACATGGTTTTATCATCATTAGTACAATTTTAAATTTTATGCATCTTTCCTATAGTTTGTCATGCCATATCATTATATACTGAATATGTATCTTATTGTGTCTATTCTGGATGTGCCATCGTTTTCAATAGCAAGATATAACTAGCCTTTTCTATAGTTTTCTGAAACTCTGCTCAGAAAAGTTGTAGACTCAGCCCACGGATGAAAAGATTAAACATTTGCCATTAGAAAGAGAATTAATTACTACTGCTAATAATAAATAGTAAAACTATTATTGTTATTTTAAAAAAATGCTCCATAATATAGATATAAAAAAACAGAAAAACTGCTAAGGACAAAGACGTTTTAAAATGAAAAACACCAAAACTTCAAATAAAAAGGGAATCTTGCTTTCTTGAAGCACTATAGAAATTAACTTACATTTTTTTTATCTTCTAACTGTCTTCTTTTATCTGCATCCACTGTAACAGTAAGATATTGTGCTGGCTTCAGTGATATGTTAGTGGAAACAGACTGATTTGTGTATCGGGATATTTTTACTGTGTACTTTTCTTCTGCTGTATAGATTTGCTTAAGTTTTGTTTCCTTTATTACCTGTACATGAAAGAAGTGACAAAATGAATACAACAGGAAGTAGAGAAGTTATCTAAAACTCCAGGAAGTCTAGCTGCTGCCAGCTAAGGAACTTCCTGGCAAGCTGAAAGGAGATGGATTGGGTATCTTTCTTTGTTACTCTCTTAATGTTTGGTTAATAAAATCTTCTTTGGCATTTCACCAGGGTTCACTATTGTTTTTGTCTCTCAGTTGGCAATAGAGGTGTTCAGGAATATATCTTACCCTTTCAATCATATTCCTAGTCTTCTCTGTTCCTACAGGAACCTCATAAACATGATATTGATAACAAAGATAATTCATCACAGGGAGGGGAGCATCGAATAACTCCCTTAAGTAAGAGCAAAATCCGTAGCGGCTGGAAAAAAAGAAAGAGAAACAGGTAGACAGCTTTTCAGTTACTGTTAATACACATATTCCTTGAGCAATGAAACAGAGATGGAAATGTATGGACGGGAAGGAACTTAAATTTACTAAAATAAAAATTAAGTTTATGCAATACAAAAATCAAATTGTGCAATTTTTTTTCTGGTTATAATTGTATCATAGCCAATTGTGTTGATTTTTCTAATCAAATAAGTTGACTCTATTTACAAGTTAGAAACTATATTATGAAGTTAAAAAACATTCTTTAATTAAAAAAAAACAGTAGAAAAGTAGGCATATGCCATTCTTTGAGTACTTATTGACAAGTGAAGAGAGCCAGTTGGGTGACTTTGGGACAGTCACTCACTACCAGCCCAATCCACCTCACTGGGTTGCTGTTGTAGGGAAAATTAGAAGGAGGAAGGTGTGCTGAATATGTTCAACATCTTATATTACTTGTAAAAATAATAAAAATGGGATACAAACAAATAAGTAGACACAAAAACTATAAAAGATAAAACCACCAAATCAAGCAATATATATTACTTTTATATTGTAGCACACGTTAATTTATGTAATATCTGATTTTAACGTAGGGCTGTAATACTTACTACAGTTCTTCAATTGGTTTTGGAGGTCTTCTTTCAGCAAATGATTCACTAGGTGCACATACAGCATTAACTCTTAGTTTGCAATTATCCCGCATCTACAATACGTTGGACCAATGAAGAAAATGTGAATTCATTTATCTTACAATGATAAATTTGATTATTATTAGAGCGTATAACATTCCCTTCTGAATTTAACTAAGGATATTTTTTCTGCATTGCACAGGCAATCCTTGATTACCACTTGCTTCATTTAGCAACTATTTGAAGTTGTACTGGTGTAAAAACAACAAGCTTTGCAACCAATCCTCGCATTTGCGATAGTCGCAGCACCCTCCCAGGCTCAATTTCTAATTGTGCTTCATACCTGACCTCTGGGCAGCAGAGTTAATAAAGATTGTTGAAATGAAGCCTAAGTCACAGTCATGTCATGTCTTGCTTAATGATGATGGGGATTCATTTAACAACCAAAACAGCAGTGAGGTCATAAGTCACGGCCACAAGATATTTAACGTAGCAATCATGACATTTAGTGACACAGTTGCTGGTACCCATTGTGGTCGTTAAGTAAAGAGTAGCCGTATAAGATAATTAAATTGCTACATTCTATGTATATATTTTTTTCTTTCCAAAAGGAAAAGTTATTAACCAAAAATTGTTCACAAGTATTTGCAACTTGAAAAAAAAGCCAGCAATGATTAAATATCCATTTAAAAATCTACTGCAATCTTACAATTGGTAAAAGCACGATGTAGGAAACAGGTTCTACTTTATTCTATGTTAAATGAATCATGTCAAGAAATGCATCCAATTTTGATTGCAAACACTGTAGAGGTGTAAAGGAATGGACAGTGGACTCTATTAATGTGTGTTGACATTATTGAAAAGAAACTATATTTTGCACTGAGCACGAGTTTGTTATTAGAACAAAGTTGGTGGATGGCTTTTTTTATATTGCTGCACAACAACTCCAAGTATCTCTCAATACTGATCACCCAGTTGGTGATCCTGGTAGTGTCTATCTTATGTCTTTTGAATTATTTATCGGCCACTCAAAGCATGATGATTATTCTAAACAAGAAATAGGTATGTTCCATCAAGTTAAGAGTGAGGAAACTATCTCTCTCTCTCCCTCTCACCCCCTCCCTCCCTCTCCAATCTTAGTGTTATTATAATGCCAGATAATGACATACAGTGCTAGGTGCCAGTTTCTAATCATGTGAATTTTTTTTACCTCTTTTAAAAATAATTCCATATCTTCCTTCATTTCAAACACAAAGGCCTTCATGTCATTAGCAGAAATGTGATTTTCTACATATTTAGCGTGTTTATTGTCTTTCATATTTATCTGTACAAGAAGAAACTACAGTTACAAAAAGAATTGCAGTTAAAAACATCCAAAAGCCTGGATTTTTATACATCATTCCTTCAACATAATATGCTGCTATAGAACAATCATTCATTACTGTAAAAGGCTACATGCATATCAATACAACTTTGACCATACAGAGCAGAAAGTCAACTTGGAGGGTCTTGAAAAAACAGTGCAACCTCTTCTTCTAAAAGATCTACACTAAACAGTAGTCATTAAGGAAAATTATTAAACTTCATATATATTGTAACCATGAATGCAACGAATTCACTCCCCTCCGAAGCACTTTATTATTTGTGAACATATTATTATTATCTTTGTGTAATAAGCATGTATAAAATTAAATAAATGGAACCTCGGGTAGTGACCAAATCGGGTGGCAAACAAAAAATCCACCCAATTTTTGAATGATTCAAAAATTGGGTGGCAAACAAAATCGGCAAAAAATCTTTCCAAAATTGGAAAGATTCCCTTTCTGCCTCAATTTCCCCTTCAGCACCATTTTTTTTGAACTGCGCACATGCGCAATCAGTTGTGCTTCTGGACACAATCAAATCAGGTCACAACCGGAGTCCAGGAATGGATTACAATTGTAACCTGAGGCTCCACTGTAATAAAAAATGTTAACATATCATAATTATGACATTTTTTAGAATGCTCTTTATAACACAGCCATACAATTGTACTTAAATTTCATGCGACAAATTATATCCACATAGCCAACTTAAGACATCAAAATACACATATCTTAGTTGATAATACAATAATGTATTGCTTGGAAAAGGTTTTAAAAATAAGATAACGGAAATAATGATTAAATTTTAGGAATAACACTGAAGTGGGTCAGCTTACTGAAAGCAACAGAGGGTCACAGACGCTTTTTTTAAATCGGTGTCTATTCTTTCTTAGCCACATAAGAGCACTGTGTGTATCTTGGAATCTCCCTTTCAGCTTCTCTTCCTTTATATTCATCAGATTTTCAAATTGAGTAATGCGATCTTCAATATCTGTAATTTCAATAACCCTGATATATTTACTGTAATATATGATTACAATGTAGCCTCCCTCCCACTTTACTATGTATTGTGAAAGCATACTTAATTTGATACTTTTCTGCTCTTCTAACAAAGGTTAATGTTTGTAAAAACAATGGAGACTTATGAACTATTCCTATGAAATTATCCAACAAGAGTTGCTGAAATTTCATCAGAAAACAAATGTATAACTGCTATTCAAAAGATGCCTAAGAATCTAGCTCTCATAACAATAGGACCCTTTTCCTCAACACCAATCATTCTGTTAGTATAAATTATCACTAGAGAATAAGACAAAATACAAAGATGTTCTTACATGCTTATATAAACCGAATTTCCCAAAGTTATTCCCCAACATCTAGCAAGTCTTAGAATTTCTAAGGCTATTCCTTAAAGAAGTATAATGTGAAAAATTAAATCTTAAAGATATTCAGACAGAAATGTTTGGATGGTGCCAAGAAGCAAAGTTTAGCAAATAAATTGCTTGGATCCTGCCATGGAACAGGTAAGAAAAGAAAAACATCACATCTTCCCTCTGGACAGAGTAGGTAAGTTGTCAGTTATCAATATGTTTATTTGTTTGGAACTCAGGTTGTAGGAATGGCAAAAATATACTTAAGCATCTTTACCTTTTCTTTCTTTTAGCAAGTTCTCCCTTTCCTTATGGAGATCGTTTAATTCACCATCAATATTTGCCTTCTCTTCCTCCAACTGTCTGAGGTTGGCATTAAGAGAATTCATTAAAGGCTGAATGTTCTCAGCATTCTCTGTGTTTTCAAGCTCACTGGTCCAGTCTTCTATCATCTTACGAGTATTTTGTATTCTCTTCTGGCGATCCATTTCTGCCTCTCGTTTCATCCTTATAGCTAGTTTAATATCTTCAATCTAAAAAATACAAAGAAATATTCTCCAGAAATGCCAATAAAAAAGTAAGTTTCCATTATAAAATCTCAAAGAAAATGGCAAAAGACTTGTTTTAATTACAGTACTCTTGCAACCACAATGAAAGTTGTTCTGTCGCTCAATTCCAAAATTTCAATTCTAGGTGATCCCAAACTTATTATTTTGCACAGTAGAGGTAAAGTAAACAAAACAGGCTGGCATATATGACTATGAGAAATGATATAGCCAAATATTCAAAGGAAGCATCGGTGTTATAGAATTCTAATAATAGAATTATCTAATTGTGAACTGTGGTCTTGAAGGGAAACAACTCACAAACAACTGGAGGTATGGATGCAAACATTTTTTTGGTCAATCAGGGTTAAACTGGAAAAGGAGCAGCATTGTCAAAACCTGCTCCAACTTTGCTAGGGTACAGTCACAGTGGATTTGGTCTAGGGCACAGGTGTCAAACTTGTGGTGTCACGTTGCTGTCACGTGTTTTACAGCATTTTTTCCTTCACCGAGCTGGGGTGACATGGCCTGCGTGTGACACATCCGACCCACGGGCTGCCAGTTTGATACCCCTGGTCTCGGAAATCAAGAAATCCTGAGTGCTATATAAACTCTGCCTGCACCAGTCCACAGTAACCTTGCCAAGACAAGGGAGAATAGAGGCTAGAGCGAGTTGACCAAATTAGAAAGTGCTTTGCCTGGGTGATATACATAAACTCATTTTATGAGGGCATTGTATTACACTTTTTAAGATCCCTGAAGTACTTGTAAAATTAAAATAGGCAGTGATTATCATAGTAAAATTTAACATTTATATTCTTGAATGTTGTGACAAGACTGAATGATTAATACTGCAGACTGCCATTTATACAATGAGACTCCTCTTCTTCCCACTTCAGCTCCTTAGGTTGGTTTGGGTGATAGGTGAGACTGGAGAGGAACAAGAACCTATTCAGTCAGCAAAACGATGCTACTATAGATGATGTCCCTTTAAAAGCCACTCATTCAGTGATTGTTCAAAGTTAAAATGGCGCCAAACAAAGGAACTTACAATGTTTACTCTCCCCCCCCCCCCATATATTAAATATCTGATCTGTTGGTCACTCATCTTACCACAGGGGTTGCACTTCTCACAGCATCCTTGCAGTTAAGTGTTTGCAACCAACTCACAGTTATGAAAATTGCTATGTCCTGTGACTGCCATTTGTGATCTTCTCTCCTGGCTAGCAAACTCATTTGGGAAGCTGGCAGGAGGTCACAAATGGTATCACACAGGATTCACCTAATGATGGCAACTGGTACTGCCAGAACTGCCACCATAAGCTAGCATGGTCACATGACACATTGCTTAGCAATGGAGTTGCCAGTCCCAATTTCCAGTGTTAAGTGAAAATTACTTGCAACTACAAGTCAAAAGTCTTACTTGCTTGTCTTTTTTCTCCAAAGTATCCTGTTGCTGTTTACATTTCTGAGATGTTTCTTTGATTGCTGCAATCTATATAAGATAATTTTACGTTAGCAGTGTGTTCTAGTGAATTTATCAACTAATACAGCACCAGGGAGCATGAGCATAATATGAACATACTATAGTACAGTATATACTTTATTCTTTATAGTTCTTTATAGTTCATGGAGAATAATCACCACTTGATACAAAGCTGTAAACTATTATTGTTGAGTTTTTCAACTGCAATTTGAACAGCTGAAGTCTTAAGTCTTAAGTCATTTTAAGGATTCAACCTAAAGTCGAAATATTTATTAAGAACAGAGTTTCTATTTTGGTAATAGGTACAGCTACTGGAATGAGACCAAATTTCTGTTTTCTTCACATTCAGTACTGTACTGTACTGTACTGTACTGTATCATAGACTTCCACAAGCAGGAAAATAACAGTGAATGCTTTAAAAAGAATGGTTGGCAGAAGTTTACATGCATTTGTTCAAGATTCTAAGTTTTCAATCAGCATACTAATACTAAAAATAGGAATTAGTTAACTGACCTAAGTTATATTTGCTCCAGATGCAGAATAGAACAAGGACATTGGTACGGAACAGAAAACTTATAGCTCAGGATAAGACCTCTATCTTATTTAAAGAGCAGACCTTTTGGTTTGTTGAATTAGAGATTCAGTCAATCTATGATTTTCAAGTCCCAAGGCCGTAGGACACATTTGGTGGTTTAAATTCTGCTAAAGCTAGTTATTACTTTATTAGCAATGTTCAAATATTGTGATTAATTAAAGATTATCAATTGACATCCAGTGGAGGTCAGATTAATATCTGATCCAGAATGCCTTCCCGATAGTGCATTAGTCTTGAAATGGAGGCTTGTTGGAAAGTTAAATTGCATGAAATCTTTTCTTCTATGATTTTAACCCAATTACCTCTGATAGTTTTTAATCAACTGTTTCAATTTTTAATTTCATGACTACAGGCTACTTTCCTATAACTTTTCTATGTACATTTATCATTTTGTCTTCTCTAAGATGTCATGCAAACGTGATACAATGACTCTAAAAACATACCTTTTGCTTGATTTTGTCTTCCAGTTTTGCACATTGTTTGTCAGCTTCTCTCATCTCATGAATCATAGGAGCCTGGGTCTGTCTCAATGTTTTTAATTCTTCTTTCTGTCTATCTCGGGTTTTTTTAGCCTCTTCATACAGTTTCCGTGTTTCTTCATATATCTATAAAGCAATGCATTCAAAATATTTAGTGACACTGCACCAAGTATATATAGGATGATGCTATCTGATTTTGCTACTTTGCTCACATTTCATATTTATATAATTATTATACATTAGCTTGAACTAGAATAGCTTAACTAGGCATTACTTAGTAAAGGAAAAACAACACAACCGATATCAGGAAACCACCACATGGAGGAATGCTCCTTTATAATTGCACTGTTAACTCAATTTTTATTTGACATTATGATCAGAATTACAACACTGCTTAAATTCTAAATTGTTGTTTGTAATACTTGCACAATTGTTTGCTTTTTAATGAATATGAATCACTTGTTGGTATATATACACAACAAATATAGGTTTCATTGTTTTGTAATCTTTTCCTTTTTTCAATATTTAAAAGTTTATTTCTGTCAAGATGACTGCCACGAATTAAATATCCCTGGATTTCTCAAACAAGCTAAAGGAAACAATGTAGCATTATGTATTATAATCTTAATGCAGCATAAATATTATGATTTTGATTTGGGAATTATAATTTCAAAGGTATTTTTCTTATTTTTTTTAAACAACAGCTGACTGATGCTATACAAATCACATTAAATTTTATGTAGCTAATCGAATTCTGGGCTCTCAGACCCTTTTATGGTATTCAATAGTGTGTATTTAAATAGGTATATCTCAATTTGTATGAATGTTGAAGTCAAGTTTTAAAATATTATAGCAAAATGGAATACTATGGCTTTAAAATTGTGTTCAGGCTATTTAAAATGCAAACAGCATGATGTTTTCCTTGAATTAAAAAAATCCGAATACAATCAGAATTAAAGCAGATAGTGGGTTGATGTGTTTTGGCTTGCCACAGTAGAGAATCACCTCACTTTTACAACATATTAGTCTAAAAAAAACGACAGAGAGAATATGTACTAAAAACATAGAAAAGAACATCATGTTGCAGGATAAAAACAAAACCTTAGCTCAATTCCAAGAAAATAAGTATTTTAGGAGCTACATATTAGAGGCAAATTGGGGGACGGGAGAAAAAAGTGAATTTTTCATGATTTCATTTTGAAAATGTTACTATTTTTACAATTTATTCTGCATTTGATAATCATGGAAATTACCAAAAAGGCATATTTAAAACACTTACCAACAGTTTGCAATCTCCCTTGTTACCTTGAGCAGACATTTGTTAGACAAAAATACAGATTACAGATATTTGACATTTGATCAGTTTCCCCATTTCACTCCAACACTTTCTTGCTATATTAGCCTTGCTTTTGTGCATGTGTATGGCAATGTGTATGTGTTTAAAAATACATCTTCAAATCTCTATAAAAATTAGGAACTTACCACCCATGGCCTTTTTTTCTTCAGCATTGCAATTGAATCTAGATGATGCTGACGTTCATGATATCGCTCCACATCTTGCTTATATCTTTCATTCTTTTGCTTCATTTTTTCTAGATTGCTATTTTTTTCCGTGCATGAATTCTGTCAGCACAGATGTTGCAAATTATTTACATGACTAAAATAACACAGGTAATTCTCAGGTTATTATTGTTCTGCCATCTACTTCATTCAATTATGTACATGAGAAGAACATAATTAATATTATTGCAAATGGGAATTTTATCTCCAGAAATAGAACTTATTCTGCAATGTGCAGGTGAAAAACAGAAAGGTCAATGGGTTGTAGTCACATAAATGATCACTATTGTAGATTGTAATCAATTATCTGCTCTCAATTTCCACCTGCTGAATGGGAAAGGCAATTTTTAACAATTCTCCCTCCATTTGGAAGAGTCTTCTATTTCTTACTAACATTGATGGAAATCTTCACTGGACCAATGACCATTCAACAAAGGGACATCACTTGATACAACCCAATATAACTTTGGATATAATGCATAAAAATTCATCATAATTAGAATTTCTGGTCTTTGCTATGAATCAGATCTATATAAATGCATTAGAAGCCAAATATATATTAAATGAAAATGTTCAATCAATAATATAATATATGCAGGTAGTCCTCGGTTTACAACCACAACAGCTCCAAATGTTCATTGCTCAGTAGGCAGTTGTTAAATGAGTTTTGCTATGGTTGTTCATCATAATTAGAATTTCCCTGCAGGAAAGGTTACAAATGGTGATCAGAGAACACCAGGCCAGTGCAACTGTTATAAATACATGCCAGTTGCCAAGTACCTGAATTTTGAACATGTGACCATAGGGATACTGCAATGGTCGTAAGTGTGAAAACCAATCATAAGTCACTTTTTTCAGTGCTGTTGTAATTTCAAACGATCATTCAACAAATGGTTGAAAATTGAGGAATATCTGTGTTTTCTACTTAAATACTATATTGATCATTATGTTAACAATTGATATTCTACTTGGCAACATTACTAATAAGAACTATGATTAATAATGGTGTATGTAATTTACATTTCAGCTTTTTTTTTTTAAATTGGGTAAAATGACTATTTTTTTTAGTCTATGAAATAAATATTAAATAAAGAGAAAAGTTTTTACAAGCCTTCCATAATCTATTGAAGTGAATAGCTGTTTAATAATTATCAAAATAACAGCAAAATGGTATTTCAATAAAATAGTTGTAACTACCATAAAATATAAAAATCTAATAATCATAATTTCCAACTGTCCAATGTACTTGTTTAAATAGCAATAGCACTTAAACTTATATACCGCTTTACACTGCTTTTACAACCCTCTCTAAATTGTTTACAGAGTCAGCATATTGTCTCCAACAATCTAGGTCCTCATTTTCCCAACCTCGGAAGGGTAGAAGGCTGAATTAATCTTGAGCTGGTAAGAATTGAACTGCCGAACTGCTTGCAGCCAGCAGTCAGCAGAATTAGCCTGCAGTACTGCATTCTAATCACTGCGCCACCACCACATATATGCATCAAATTTCAAGTAATCATAGGAATCACGAGGAAACCAACCTCCCAGTAAATTAATGCGAAACATATAACAGATCGATCCATATATATTGGCAGTCAAAAAAATGTTATAGTTTTGCTGTACTGCAATTTTGAAATTTTGAAAGCATTATTGTAAGATAAAACAAAAATACTATAAACGAATAGTAGTATAATGGTATTATATATTCCTGGACATTTACTCACTACTTATTCCCAGGGACTCAGGTGTAAAGAAAAAAAAAATTAAGTTTTTCTGAAGACTTACCAGTTTTTTTTTCTTATTTGATAATACAGATTTAAAAGGTGTTTTTTTTTTGCAAACTAATTATTTATCTTATCAAATATATATTTTGTATTCTGTTTATTTGTGGGTATATTTTATTCTTTATCCTATACAATTCTTTTGTGTTTCATTTCTTTTATATTTTTGTCATTTTTTGTTATAAAATACAATATACAGGGAAAAAAAAAGAAAAATCTTTCTGAGGAACAAGGACAGAATCAGCAATCATTAAAGAAACTTCAATTGTTTGAGGTTTTTTAATCTCAGGTAATTAAAAAAACATAAAAGCTAGAAATAAGATCCACAATAAGCAAAGTATAAGAAACAAAGCCAATAAGCCAAGATAACAGCACTCCTGCTCTTGAATAGTCATATAATATTCTCAGTAAAAAGGCAATTTATCTTGTACATTCTTAGAATGCAACAAACCCAATATTTTTCTTTAAAATTGTAAAGCTTACGCAATTCATATCTTACTTCAAGTTCTCGCTCCCTCTGCCTGAAGTTTTTGAGATCACAGTGAAATTTGTACATCTCTGGTGGACCAATAGATTTCTCTGTAGCTTCAAGCAACTCAATTTTGGACAATTTTGCAAATTCTCCAACTTTATCCTGTGTAGAAATATAAATGGCAAGGTAAGAAAGCAAGAATAAAGTTAAAACTTTTGCAAGATGCCAGATTAAGAGGAGGATTTGGTTTGCCTAATTGGGAGTTGTATTACCAAGCCACAAATTTGATGTGGGTTAAGGAATGGATAACATTAAGAAATACTAGATTGTTGACATTAGAAAGACATGATCTGTTGTTGGGGTGGCATGCTTTTCTATGGTATAAAGGAACTAAAACACAGGGGTATTTTAGAAGACATTATATACGGAAGTCTCTGTGGTTAAACTGGAAGACGATTAAGACAATGTTATTTGAAAATTCCAGTCTGGCTATCGATGATTGAAGCATTTTCTTATCATATAATATATGAAAAGGAACAAACAGTTAGATATGGTGAAATATTGAATGAAAAGGGTGAACTTAAATCTATACAAAAATTTGAGGAACAAGGTATAAAGATGAATTGGTTTTCATATGGGCAAATACATTCAAGGTATGATAAAGACTCTAAAACAGAAGGTTTCTATGATAAATTGACTGATTTAGATAAGATTTTGACAGGTACTGATGAAAAGGTGATTAAAAAATTGTATAGATATTTATTAGAAATTAAACTAGAAGAACAAGTTAAAGAAACAATGATTGCTTGGGGGAAGAATTTTGGATATGGGATTGATCTAGAGAAATGGCAAAAATTGTGGTCTCAAAATTATAAAATGACAATGTCAACAGCATATAAAGAAAATTTGTATAAGATGTTTTACAGGTGGCATTTCCCCCTGACAAGAATAGCAAGAATGTTCAAGAACAAATCTGAAAAATGTTGGAAATGTCATCAGACACCTGGCTCATATTACCATATGTGGTGGACTTGTGCGGATGCCAGAAAATATTGGACTAAAATCTACACGTGGTTGGAAAAAATCACAAAAAAGCACATAGACTTGAAACCAGAGATATTTTTATTGGAAATTTTACCTGAAATATACCGTAAATAATTGAAATATTTGATTGTAAAATGTATTAATAGCGGCTAGGATCGTATTTGCTAAAAACTGGAAAAATGAGAAAGTACCATCACAGGAGGAAATCATTAAGAAAATATTGAAATGTGCTGAAATGATTAGATTGACATTTGAAATCAGAGAACAAGATGATAAACAATTTTATAAAATTTGGGATCTATTCTATCAATGATTAGACAATAAAACATGGTAATGAAATATGTAGATTCTTAGAAAATAATAAATAAATGTGTATTCTTTTCTTATTATATCTACAAAATGATTGTAGGATAGATTTGAGATGATAATATGAACTGTCATAAAACAAATTAAGTAAAATATGATAATTCCATAAAACATGAATGAATAAAAGTATTGTCAAATGATTAATAATCATATTAATGTATTTAATACTTGATTGAAAATACGAGAATATATACAATGTAATTGTAATTGAAGACTACGAAATGGAAGCACAAAACAATTTGTAAACTAACCGGTACACTGTATGTATATATATGGAAGATGGCTTGATGTTTTTATGTTTTGTTTGTCTATGTTCGTCTTAAAAACCAATAAAAATAAAAGATTGTACCCAAGACATATCTACTGCAGAGTTTCATTGTCCAAGAATTTTCCATTTACGGTAGTACCATTCAGATAAAGTATTTCAGTTACACTAATATAAATGAGAGAAGTCTAATAAATCATAGAACCATAAGTTGGAAGGGGCCATTTATGTTATTCAATTCTCTACTGATGCAGGGATTTAAAACAATAAAAAAAGGCTATTCAATTTCTGCTTGAGAACACCCAGTAACTAGTAACTAGTTTATCTAACTGATTTCCCTGTCAAACATTACGATATTTTTTCCTAACATTTAGTCATAATCCACTTTGCTGTCATTTAAATCAATTATCATGTCATGCACACATTGGAATGAAAGAGGTGAAACTATAAAGATTATTATTTTCATAATTTATCCTATTACATCTAATAGCTAATTATCAGGTTGCAAGTATTTATCTTGCACAAGATTTCTCATGTCATTTATTATTTCATTTATTGAAACTGTTAATATTTATATTTTCTTTAAAATGAAAAGTATTCATACCTGTGGAAGAAACTGGCATAGATTGCCCACTTGAATATTTAAAGCAGAGACTTGTTCCTCTACCATTTTGAGAGTGCTGGGGATTTTATTAAGAAACCAAATTGACTGGTTGTTTGACACAGACATTTCTCGTGTGATTACAACATTGTTTGGCACCTTATACCTAATGGTCAGAAAATAATTGTTACGTCTTACTTTAGGCTATGGTAATATTTAGCACTATATATGTACTACTAAAATAAACATGTATATCTTAATGCTACACTTTCTCAACAATTTCTCAATAACATTATTTTTCAAGTGCAGGTTGTCCTCGATTAACTACAACTGAGCTCAAAATTTCAATTGCTAACTGAGACATTTTAAAGCGAGTTTAAGAACATTTCTTGCCATAGTTGTTCATGAATCACTGCAGTTAAGTTGGTAATATGACTGTTAAGTGAATCTGGCTTCCCCACTGACTTTGCTAATCAGAAGGTTTTAACAGGTGATCACATGACCCCAGGACACTGCAACTGTCATAAATATGAGTCAGTTGCCAAGTGTCTGAATTTTGATCACAAGACTAGGAGGAGGATGCAATGGTCGTAAGTGTGAAAAACAGTCATGTCACTTTTTTCAGTGCCATAGTAACTTCAAACGGTCACTAAAAAACTGTTAATTTGAATAGTACCTGTACACTTGTGAAAATGGGCATATAAACAAGTCTCATTACTCACACCTCAATTTCAACTGTTCCTTTATTGCAACCTCGCTTCACATAATGACCAACCTGAACAAATGGAAAAGATACACAGAGATCTTTAATTTATAAGTATTGCATATCATTGCATATTATGAAACACTTAAGTAGAGTTGTTTAATAAAAATTGGGACAGGAAACCAGTGAAATGAAAAAAGAATGCAGAGAAGAGTAAGTATAAAGAGGTATCATTTTTGGTTACCTAAACTCAATATTCTAGCAGCGCTTAGCTCTCTAACTCATGACAGAAATCATAACTGCCAGTACAGTGCAGTATTTATTACAAAATATGCAATTTAGGAAGTAGCATAAAAGTAGAAAGAGCAGAATTTGCTGTTTAGTCACTTTTGAAATCATTACAGTTAAAACTATCCAGCAGATGCAATACAGTGTTGGCATAACAAAGGAGAGAGGCGAATTAAAGAGTAGCACCAATGAACAAATTATGTTGAAGGACAACAAAACATTCCAGAGATTAAAGTTGTTTAGAAGAATAAGTAGACAAAATAAACCAGGCTCTCTTGGTTCTGTTAATCAAATGATATTCGAGTAGGAACTGGAAAGCAGGCTGCCTTTGTTGTGGCAACTGTCCTCTAGAATAGGCTCCTCCTTGAGATTCCAATGACCTCCCCCCCCCCCAGTTTAATGACTTTTAACAGCGCATTAAAAACATGGTTTTGTCACTTGGTTTAGATTAAGTAGGGATCCTTTTTATCTGTTTTATTTCTGCTAACTCAAAAAAGAGTTAGTTGTTTTACACCCCAATGCTATATTTTGGGTTAAATGTGATTAATAAATATAAAAATCAATTCTAAAAAAGAGTACATTAAGGTTCTCATACAAAGGACCATCATTTATTTGCTATGTATTATATGGAAATTATTTTGAAAAACCTAAAGATATATATCCTAATAAAAGTCCAAATAATATCATATGATTCCAAACAGAAGCAAACCAAATCCTCACCTTGTCAGCTCGTCCTATAAAGGAAGGTTTTCCTGCCAATCCAAGGCATATCGCACATACAATGCTTGATTTACCTGTCCCATTAGCTCCCACTATCATATTTAAGTGAGGACCTGGAAATACCACACAGTTATCATAGGTTCTGAAAAGCAATATTTTAAAAAAATGTTGATAAGGAAGTTATTTGTAAAGATAAAAAGGAGAAGTTATGCCCTCAATAATTCATTTTTTTCCAATTGTTTCACTACTGTTTTGAATGCTCATCAAAATACAACGGCAAGGTATAAAGCAATGAAAGAAGCTAACAAATAGATACCATATTTAAGATCATCTGACTTTAAATTTTAACTCCGAAACAGAGAAAAATAAAATCCTATGCCAGTTTATCAAAGGACAAAGAAATTAATGTGTCTTAACTGAAACAAGAATTCTATCTAAAGCTAACTTTTAATGCTAGTATTTTAACCATCAAAAGTTTGCAATACCTTGTATAGAGGTGGGAGTTATATTCATGTCCTTTATGGAAAAAGACAAATGTAGTAACACTTATATGATATGAAGAAAGTAAACAAGGAGTTTTTCAGTGCAAATCATTTGTCAATTCACTCTCATAGTATAACATTGACCACACACTTGGGCAACTTTAATGAAGGTTGTCAATCAACCATTATGGCTAATTATTAGCTCCAGTACCAAGGGCAATATGCCTCTCAATACTAATTACTGAGAAACAAGAGCAGAAAATAGGTATTATTTGGCTTTGATTACAGTGAATATTTGCTTGGCTTGTGTAGGATGAGCATGTTTATGTGGACTTATCATCTGATTCAGCAGGGATCTTTCATAAATACTTGCATATTAAGGCATCAGTGACCAATTAATAAATATCGATACAGAAATAGCGCGCCTTTATTTAATATAGTAGCTGTGCGGCCATCCCAGGGTATTCAATATTATTCACTACCAAAGCAACATTTACTGGAGTTCAGCTTTTCAGCTCATTGAATGCAAGTTTATTTAGTGACCCCACCAAAGCTAATAGACCATAGATCTATTGAATTTGCACAGGAATATCAATCCCATGCTTACTTATATGAAAACCCATCTTTTTGAATTGAATAGAAGTCTGGATTCCCCAATCTTCTCCCTTTCAAATATAGTGGCTTAAAACTGCTTTCACTTCCATCCAATACAACTAAGCCAGACTGGTTTCAAGTGAAAGAAATTATAATGAATAACTATCAGATAAATGTTGGTTTGGAAAATGCTGTTTTAAGTAAAGGGTCAGAAACTCTTTAGCTAGTCTATGTCTGGTCTATGTCTCCTCTAGTCTCTTATGACGAGTCGAGTGGAAAGAAAAAGTAAGCCCTGGGGGATGACATGATAGCAGTATTCCAGTATTTAAGGAGCTGTCACAAAGAAGAAGGGGTCAAGTTATTTTCCAGAACTCCAGAAGGCAAGACAAGAAACAATGGATGGAAAATAATCAAGCAGAGAAGCAACCTGAGATTAAAGGGGGGTGGGGGTGGAAATATTTATAACAGCGAGGACAATTAACCAGTGGAAAAAAGTTGCTTCCACAACTTGCGCGTGCTTCATCACTGGAGGTTTTTAAGACAGCCACTTGTCCAAAATGGTAAGGGATCTCTTGCTTGAGCAGGGGTTGGAATAGAACAAGGGTCCTCCACCTTGGCAACTTTAAGACTTGTGGACTTCAACTCCCAGAATTCCTCAGCCAGCTTTGCTGGCTGAGGAATTCTGGGAGTTGAAGTCCACAAGTCTTAAAGTTGAGACCCCTGGATTAGAAGACTTTCAAGCTCCCTTCCTGAGGAAAGTTGAGAGTCCCCAGTTGTATAGAGGGCCAATGGGACATGACCCTACAGGTGGCAAGAGGAAATCAGATATCGAGAAGCAACCTACCACCAACTCTCTATTTGACTCCAAGTAATTACTCCCTTTCCGTTTAAAGGCAATGGGACGTCCCTAGAACCCTTCTCAGGATCTGAGGTAAAGTGTAACGAAGATGAACCTGATTTTTAGTTCACTCTATTGTGTACTGCACCTCGTAAAATGAAATCAAACACCATCTTCAGTGCACATCATGACCATGAAAATAAACACAAACACACATCCTTCATCCTTCACACGCTGAACCGAAACCCCCCCCCCGCCTCCCCCGACGCCGCACCAACGCTGCACTATACAGCAGAATTCAAAAGAGCTATTTGCCCTGGGATAGAAGCTGTTTTTCAGCCTATCTGTCCTTGTTTTTATTATTCTGTACTGTCTGCTGGATGATAATAGTTCAAAAAAAAAAAAAAAAGGTTCCCAGGATGAGATGGATCTTTGAGAATGGTCTTTTTTCCCCCCCCCCCTTTTTTGGGCGATGGGGTAACTACTGCTGATAACAAAAAAGGAGACATTAAGGCCCTCTCAGATTTAGAGTTAAGCAAGCCTGAGAGCGCCCGGGCAAAACACCATCCAGGGATACCCCCGAAGTTGGCCACCACCAACCCTCTCCCTCCGGTCATTGGGGGGGGGGGGGAGAAGTTTCTCTCTCAGCCTTGAAAGAGGCCAGGCCCACCGGACCTCATTCCGCCCCCTCGCCTCCCTCAACCCCCCGTTATCGGCCAGCCGCTGCCCGTGTGCCTTTCGCGCTCACAGAAAGTTTTCCATGGAGATTCTCACGATAGCGCCCTCGACGAACGATGGACCCGCGCTTCGTCGATCGCCCGATCGCGACTGGCTTTCCCTCGAGGTTCGTTTATTCGAGCGAGTCCTGCCGTCGCTGCTCCCCGCCGCCTCATTATCTTCA
Organism: Laticauda colubrina; assembly: GCA_015471245.1. Taxonomy (NCBI): domain Eukaryota; kingdom Metazoa; phylum Chordata; class Lepidosauria; order Squamata; family Elapidae; genus Laticauda; species Laticauda colubrina. Next base: position 50,007,163 of record BLBF01000004.1, on the reverse strand, counting down.
GATTTACGCTTGGCAGAAGCCGCCATCTTTGCCGCCTCCCGCAACAATTAATGCGAATTCTAAGGTGGGCTAGGCGAGCGACAGTGCGCGCTCGATTCCCATTGGTTGCTCTAGCCTCTCGTTCGGCTGCCGGCGGATGTGATTGGTTAGGACCATCCTCCTTCTCGTGAGTCTTTCCGTTAGAAGAAAAGAGGACACGATTTCCTCTTTTTTTCCCCGTCGCATACCGGCCGGGGAGGAAGCGCGGGAGATCTTCATGTCTATTGGATGGTGAGGAAAAAAAAGGGCGGGAACGAGCGTTTTCATTGGGCGCGAGAAGCAGGGGGGCGTTTCTCTGTGCAACCTTGAGCTGTCGAGAAGCTGTTCAATTCCCTCTTATTGTTCCTTAATATAACTTGCGGTAGACATTTTTAAGGACGTTGCGAATTCGTGTAAGTAGATTTGGACGGCAGAAACTGGGGGCCCCCTGCTACCTTAGCGCTCGTCCACAACTGACGCGAGGGATAATTTTTGGCCCGCTTAGGCAAAGCCTCTCCTTGATAAACTAAAAGTAGTTGCTGGTGGTGGCTAGGAAAGGAGGTAGGCGCGCACGTTTGGAGCAGGGGAAAAAAAAAAAAAAAGAGTTGGGAGCAGGAAAAAAATGAGTATCCCGTAAAAAAAACTGACAAATAATACCTTGTTTCTAAACCAACCCGTGTCAGTGTAGATATAGGATTGCAAATCACAAGTATCAATGAATGTTACAGAAGTAACTATGGCCAGAGGTTAGGTTTGAACACAAGCATCACATGACATTTATGTGATCCTTATCTATCCAAGGACTTCTTTGCTTTTGGTTTTTTTTTTTTTTAATTCTCTGAGACAGCTTCAGGGTAAGTTCAGGCAACTTGGCTTTCTTTCCATGGCAAAGTCTTTGTGTGCATTGTTTTTCCCCACCTCCACATTTGTAAGCTATTGTGGCACTGGTTATTTAGGATTATATTCTGAAATATTGAGACCAGAGGTTTCCAACTTTGGCAACTTTTTAAGACTTATGAATTTCAAATCCCAATATTCTCCAGCCAACACGAGACAAGATCATGTGCGGGAAGATAAGAAAGGCGAATCGATCTTTTGATAGGAAAAAAAGGGAGTAAAAATCATGGTAGAAAAAATGGCTTTTTGCTCCCTCTCCTTTTTTTCCCTATCAAAAGTTCAGTTCACTTCCTTTATTTCCCTGCACAGGTGCTTATCTTACTTTAGAGTGGAGGTTGCAAGTCATGATTAAAACTAGCCTTAGTTTTTCAGGTGCTGTTATGCTTAAATTCTAGTAAGAATAATAACAATGTCTTGATTGTAGTCAGTCCTATAAACAGATTAAGGCAGAAAGGAATGAAAAATATACGTAAGCTCCTATCTTCATCGTGGAGTTTATTTTCCTTCTCTCTTTGCCCATTTTTGTTTGAGTTAATGATGTTATGTCTACCTGGATTTAATGGGCTCCAAGGAAGATACTGGAAATCTTCAAAGGTTAATGATAAAAGTGAATTATTATTTTTGGCACATACCCTTTTGGCACATACTTTTGTTTATAAATCACTTAATTCTATCCATCGGTGCTTTCCGTTATTTCAATAGCCACATTTATTTGTGTGCAGCAAGAGGAAAGCACTACACAGAAAAAGGAATCTAGCTCTTATAAATTCATTTAATCAGTGGAATGCCGAGGCCATTTGACTCCAGACAACTCTTACATAATAAAAGGAATAAAAACAAAGAAGATTATGAGAGTTTCTCAACCCTGAAAGAAGAGAACACAACACCCAAAAAACACCCCAAGAGAAAAACAATGGGATAAACAGCCCTCCTACCTCCAAACCTGGGACCAGAGCCCAGTTTTCAATGATTTTGAAAACAGCATCACGGTAAGTTGGAAAGATGTCTTTTCTAGCTTACAGATGCTGTAACCAAAGTAACTTTCTCAGTTCTGATAGATCACATTGATTAATTGAAGGAGCCCATCCACTCTGCCAATCTAAGGTCAGACAGAATGGGAACGCTCCAGATCTCTTCAGTTAATCGTGTATCTAATGTCTTTTCTGTTATGGTGCCTTAGGATAAACTTAGATTCTGAAATGACTAGGATGTGGCACTTAACCGGAAATTTGCTAAAACCAATGGTACAGTATTCATAAAAGTGTAAAAATGGGCAAGATGGCAGATATCACACTATGATGCAAGCTCTGCCCTTTTATGTGGATAATGTGGAAAGGATGAGACTTGCATTTTTCACTGTTATCACAGATGGTACTGATCCAGTTCAGTTCAATCTTTATTATAGTCATAGACTAAAACAAGGTACTGATCCACATATATATGATCCATAATATGCTGCCCCCCGCCTCTGTGTGTGTGCGTGTGTGTATGTGCGTGTATGTGTTCATGCGCATGCGCTATACTATAGCAAATAGACACTGTCGGGTGGGATTCAAATTTTTTAACAACCGGTTCTGTGGGCGTGGCTTGGGTGGTGGGCATGGCTTGGTGGTCATGTGACTGGGTGGACGTGGCTTGGTCAAATTATTGGCTGGGTGTGGCCAATATCACTCACATCAAGGCATGCATACAGGATTTTTGCAAGTTCATAATTTATTAAACTAGAGGGTGTTCTTTTTAAAGTCTCCACTAGATGTCAGGAGAATATCACAGGCAAGAAAGAAATGTATCAACAATTAACTATTTACTTCCTATTTTTGACCAAAAAAATATTGACAGCCAGTAATAAATGATGTAAAAAATGTAATTCTATTTAAATGTGTAATGCATAAAATAAAATTATTAGAAACACTGCAGTGAAAGGTATTAATAAAACTACTGTACTAACAATATTTTGTGGAACAAAACAATGGGTAAATGGATATCTATCTGAATTGGATATAAAAGATCTAGGTTTTGCATCCAGTAATGTTAATTCACTGCTTGGATGCATGGTACAGGCACACTGTATTCTTTTCTATGGACTTTATATAGATTGCAGATTCCAAAGAATTATGGGAGATTTTCAAAAAATTCTAGAGATTTTGAAAAAGCTGGAGGAAATGTTAGATGTTAGTGTAATAATCCCAGTACAGTAGAACCTCTGGTCATGACCATAATTTGTTCCATAACTTTGTGATTTCTTCATCTTCTAATGTTTAATCTTCAGGAATTTCTGGGTCAGGGTTCATGTTTGATCACCACCCGAGTATGTGTTTGTGACCAGATTCAAAAAATTTGTGAATGTTTTGGTTGGAACCCAATTTGGTTGTTGTCAGTAGCGTTCACGACCAAAGGTTTTACTATACTTAACATGACACTCATTCAACAGCATAATGAGCAAAGCTCAGGCAGGCTTACATTCCTAGGAAGATGTTATACAGATAATATACAGATCATTCTTGCAATCATTTGAAAGGCCCCTTCTCCAAATCGCACAGTTTGGAGAAGGAGCATCTGAACAGCTGTGAGAATTGGGCCCATGTGCTGAACAAAATGAGGTGATCTCCGTAGAAGGCCACACCTATCAGCTGGGCATGCCTGTCAGAAAAACAACACAAAGATAAGTGGACCCAGGCGCAATGGGTGGGGAAGGGCTCAGGCAATTCAGTGTTAGGGGAGAAAGGCCTAGACCTCCCATCCTGCAACAGGTTTCCACACACCTCTGAGCACCAAGCTCCCCGAGCCTCCCACACCACAAAGTACTCCATGCTCTACTTAATGTTCCATCAAATTACTTAACCGCCGCTACTATGAAAGCCAGTATTGTGACCATTGGGCAAAGTGATTATGTAAGTATTTTGCTTAACTATTTCTTTACTTAATGACTGAGATTCTAGTCCCAATTGTGGCTGTAAATTAAGAAATACTTTAATCTGGATTTCATATGAATAGCAACAGAAAGCCAGGTACATAATATTAACAGAACTGTTTATTACAGCAATTGGCAAGTTATGTTACATTACAGACCATATTTTTTTTCAAATACATTTCATAGCTAGCTAATTGAAGCAGTCTGGTGTGGCAGTTTCCACTGTTGGATATTGTGGAAAAAACATCAAATTTGTTTCAAAAATAGTACATTTCTGGCCACAGGTGAAGTTAAAGTGAATTAAAAACACATTTTGTGAGATCAATTAAAATCATAGAAAAAGCATTTGTACACACATATACATATATGAAATGCATGTCCCTCTATGCCTATCACACACTCAACATTCAAATGGGGATCATTTGTTTCAAACAGTAATATAATTTGTGGATAAATGTAACTTAAAGTCATTCCTGACAAGTCTATCAAACCATTAATATATTAAAAAATAAAATTGCATTCCAAACAGTTTCCTCATATATATGTTGTTCAATATTGGTGTACTGTATTATATTTTATAGAACATTTACATAGATTTTATCTGTCAGCTGCAGCCTGGATAAACAAATTCATTATGACAATTATTAGCAAAAAAACAGTACAATAATTAAAATATCTTATTGGTGAGATCCTTAAATTGCAAAACTAGGCACATCATCTGGGAGTCACTTTCATTGAGCTCAGTGCCATGAATTTCTGAGTGGACATGCATAGGATTCCATGATATTTGGCACAACCAAAAAGGTTCCAACAGATATTAGTCTTCCTAAACAATAATAGAAACAGTTGCAAACAACATATAAAATGTTAATAATGTTTATAAATTTCTTTGTTATTTCAGAATTTTTAATTACATCCATTATTTGCCAACAAGGCATTCATTGAATGCAGATTTTGTTAACACAATGACAGATTGTGTCCATTTTACTTTATATATTTGTATGGCTGAAAATTCTTCTTAAAAAAATCTATATTGATTATTGCAAATTTGGCACAAATTCAATATCTCCTTATAATAATTGATGTCACATGCAAAAAAAAAAAAAGCATAAAACAAAGTGAGAGAAACCCTGAGTCAAAAATTTCATAAGGCACTAAATCTTTCCTCAGCTCTTCCTGTGCCTTTGTGTCTTTTACAAAATAATCCAGTAGTTATCTTTAAATTTGATAGTAGGGACAAGTTTGTGCAGTTTGTACTGTAGAGAAGGCACTGGTATCCCATCGGCTTCTGCAGATTTCAGTACTCTATTTCATTGAAGTCAGCAGAATATCCTGATGATTGTAGTATAGTTTCTTCCATTTCTAAGAGGACAAAAAGAATATTAGAAACATCTGCATATTACTTCACATTTGAGTCATTTTGAGCTGTACTAAGATACAGGGAGGATAGTCTGAAGCCTAGCTATCCTTTCTTTCATGAGTATTAAAGTAGAAATAATGAAAGAGCTTTAGCTCAAGAATGGTTTTGTGGGGCTTCTAATAAATATAACAATAATTGTAAATCTAGAAAGAAACACTTGAACAGTTGTCTCATTTTAAAATTGTATACTTTATTATGTGTGTATGTGTATGTAAATATACACACATGTATGTATATATGTATGTAGGTATGTATGTAGGTATGTATATATATGTATGCATGCATACATGCATGCAGTATTATGAGACTTGCAAGAAGCAAATGTAACTCAAATGCTAGGGCAAATTCAATCAAGTTAAGTTTACCTTTACAAGGTCCTCTCTGAAATGAAATGTCATCTATAGCAATGTCACTTCTTATTGATATTCCACGAATTGCTTCAAATATAATCTGTATTTAAAAAAAAATCATAATTGATGAAGTAGAAGAAAGCTATTAAATGAATATCTCTCCTTTAAAAACGGATTGTTTCTTCTCACATGTTTTCATTTATTTTTAATTAGAGGAGAAAGGGAAAATTGTTCTTTATCTTCCTGGCAAGCCACATGATAGCAGAGGCAAGATTTCAGGGCAGAAGTGTCATCTTATACACCAAAGCAATGATTTTCCACATTCTTTGTAATCTCTGCCTTGTTCAGCAAGGAATAACTTCACTGGAAGAGCCTCTATCTGTGCTTTCATTAGCTGGATGTAAAAGCTCCACCAGCTTTACATTTACATAGACGTAAAGCTACATTTACTACTCCAGATTGAGAACAAACCTTTACATATGTTTTTTAGAAGAATTTACTTTTAGAAGCAAGAATTTTGATTGCATCAAAATATATTCTTCCTTCAACAGAATAAATTTCCTTTCCCTCTTCGTGTCCTTCTTCAAATGTATTGTGGGTAGTTGAAAGATGGTTCATGAGCACAGATCCATACACATCTGGACTAAACCACATTTGGCTGTTTTTTGAAATAAATGTATAACTGTTGCTTTGACCTTTATATTCCTGCATCTCTTCCTTCATACTATTATATGTAACTGAAATTCAAACTCTGTAACATTAGATCTACACATTTAAATTATCTAAAACTGGATAGAGAGACATATAGTTAGTACTATGAGCAAGTAGCCAATTGAAATTGTTTGTTAGATTTGAGAGTAGATGGATAAAAATGCCAGAGACCAGTTGGCGTCGCGGTGGGAATGGTCTGGAAATAGTGGAGCTCCATGAAACTAGCCAGTATCTGCATGCCAGGAGACCCTACGGATTCAAAGCCGCCCTGGAGGGATATTGAAGGAAAGAGAGGTGATTTGTTGACCGTGAGGAAACCGCAATTTCCCCATTAGGTACAAAGAAAGATCTCCCGAACAGCAGCAGGGATGATGGCCATTTTTGGCAAGTCACAAGCTGTGACAACTGGGACAAAAAGATTTGTGCTGGAGTGGTATATGGGCAGAGCATTGAAACTGGGTGAGACAACTTCCTTTATTTTAGAGATCTAATCCAAATTTAAAGAATTTTTAAAGATAATCTCCAAACATTAAGAAAGCAGCGATTGGACACATGGAGAAAGACTAAAAACTCAGAGGTGAAAGACATTATCTAGTGGAAGCTTTAAAATATAAAAAGCCTGGAAAAAGATTTAACAACATTTCAAAAAGTGATTATTGGAAGAAATTGCTTTTCCTGTTTTCATCTTCTTGTTTTTTGTAACACTGTTTAATGTTGCATTTGGAGCAGGGGAGTCAACTACTGGAGGAAGAAGATTACTGCAGTGTGAGAACTAAGTGAAAGTGATAATTGTTCAATATTCACAAAGAAAGGAAGAGAAAGTAAATAACATCTGGAAGGCCACTTAACCTTGATTCTATTTCAGTAGGCGATTGGATGTTTGGAAATATCTAGTGAACTTTTTGAAGATTTTTTAAGACAAACTGAATTGCAAATAACCAATTTGCAGAAAACAGATGAGAAATTAGAAGTGGTGGTGGAGAAAAGTCAAAATAAGTTACAAGGAGACAAAAACACTAAAGAGACAAGAACAAGTTACTGTCACAAAAGGTAATAGAATCAATAAGAATAAAATCAATAAGAAATAGATAATTCTTTAAGAATGTACAATAGAACGGAGGAAAAAAAGGAAGATCTGCCAAATATAATGAAAGGGTTATGGATGGGTATTCAAATGGTGCAGCGGAAGGAGACAAAGGGATATGGCAGAGGGATTATTCAGTCGATGCAAAAATATTAGAAAGAAACATAAGATTCCAAAAGAGAAATATAAAAGAGTTATCTAAAAGTCAATAAATGATGAAATTCTAAAAATACTAAGAGATGATGGATAGAGATAAAATATCTTGCAATACGGTGACCGTATTAAAAATTAATAGAAAGTATAAATTGGGAAACTAGTAGTAAACATATCGACTTATAATAGAATATATTATAACCACAGATATATTAAGGTTAAGAAGTGGAAGACTATGATTAGGTATATTTAAATGTATTATTATTGTTAACTCTGTAAAAATATATATTGAAATTTATAGCCTTTGAGGACTATAAATTCAGGGGACCTAGCGATATAATCCTAGGACTGATTAATTTTTTTAAATAATTGATTTTACTGGTGTTTGTAGAAAATTGAGATATTGGAATTATGGTGGAATATTGAGTAATATTTAAAATATTAGTAATTCAGTAGAGGACTACGAACACGTGTGAAGAAATATTATTGATGTTTAAATATAATTATGGAGAAAGTGATAAAGAATAATAAGGAGAGAATGGTATTGTTTAAAGACAAAGATGTGGCTATGGAAGAACCCCAACAAATGGGCAGGGGGGGAAATGAGTACAAATTGGGAAAATAGTATTATATACACTGCTATATAAAAGATTTCATTATAAATACAATGTGTATTTTAAGGTTAGAAGTTTGAAGACAAAGATTATGTATATTTAATTGTATTATTAATGTTAGCATTGTGTAAAAAGTATATATTGAGTATATCTATAGAGAGGGGGAGGAGGGAAAGAGATTGTTAGATTTGTGAAGTGTAAAGGACAAATGATCTATTGAATTTCTCCTTTTTTGTATACAATTTTTAGACTGCTTGAAAAATGGTTATGCGGTGAAGGGTGGAGTATTTCACAAACATCAGTATCACCTTCCTAAGGGCAAAAGCATCATATAGCATCTATGAGAATATTTACACAAATTTCTTCTAAATATAATTTCTAAAGCAAATGCTCCATCAAATTAAATAAGAACCTTACGGAAAAAATACATGAGAATTTCTGTGCATAACATCTGACACAGCTACTATTTTTAATGAGAGACAGGCTTATTTTAGTTGCTTATACATCAGTTTAGACTCAATTAATTCAAGACTATCCAGTGCTATTTTAAACTGGCATGCTTCAGTTTTTCCTTACAGGTCTTGGATAATTTATGACTGTTACTACCATTTAACAAACTTGTCAACTGGAAAATTATCACCTCCAATTTTGGGGGGCCATAAATTAAACAGATACTGATTCCCATAAAGGGATTGTTAACTTACCTGATGAGATTTATCACATGTATATTCTATTAGTCCCCTTAACCATGAGATGCTTTGTTCACCATGTCTTCTCCAGATGAGTATCTCCTTTTTAGAACCATGCATTTTCAAATAAACATTTAACAGTCCGGTCCCACGTCCATACATATGATAAAAAAATATAAGACACTGATGTCCAAATGTCTTTCGTAATAACCTTGAAATAAGTTGTGCCTTCTGTCCATAGATCATATTAGAAGCTTCTATATACATGTAATGTCCTTCAAAAAGAAAATATATGAAAGTATATTTTAAGAGATTTTATAATTTATATAGAGTGATTTAGATGTCTGAATTTTACTAGAAACAACAAACTCCTTTCCATCACTTTTGAGAGTTTTTTTACACCTCAAAAGTACACATATTTCCAACATTTATTCAATGATTTGTCTATCTTGGCAGTTATTGATCTTTTCCAGTATGAATTAACTTCTCTCAAATCTTATCCAAAATTATCGGAGAAGTCTGGAAAAAAAATACATAACAATTGTCTTATTTATTGAAGAACGTTCAGGAGAAGATTTTTTTAGCATAAACATTTTAAAAATGAATAGATTTTGTTTAAGCATGGAAATCCTGATCTGTATGTTTAATAGAAAAGAATAAGCATCAAATGTTCTCGTTTATCTTGGAATAAAAACTATTCTTATTTGATATTCTATTGTTTAGATCACTTATCACCATTTAAACTATAACTTACCTACCCCAGTAGTGTGGTCTCCTGTTGGACCAGTGTAAGATGTAGGAGTTGGACTTCTCCTCCTATGCCAACCATGCCTATTTCTTGGTTGCAGAGTAAATGCACACTCATTTTTTTCAAAGGTACATTCTCCAGGAAAATCAGGTGGTATATCTACCAAACACATATAGTAAAATGCAGTTATGTTTAAGTATATCTAAATATATCTAATTGACCTGCATAAAACTCCTGGTATGGATAAGGCTATCAGTTTTATTCAACTGGACTTACAGCATAGAAACTGCTTTTCTATCTGAATTTTTAATTTGATGTCCCTCTACTCAATTTTTAAGAAAAAACAAACTACATTACATTTTCTGCTTTCAAAAAATTCCAGGCACATATTACTTTTCTAAGTAAATATGATTTTTCATTTAAATAGATTTTATAAGTAATAACAGATAATTAGTTGCATGTTTTACAATTTGGCTTGAATTGCTAAGATAAGAGCTAGTTACCAGTAGAAAACCATGTAACTATTCATGGTTTAGTTAATTCAAATTTCACTGCAATCCCTTGAGTTTACTCATAATTTATTAATTATTAAAATTGAGAAAATATAGTTTTTTAAACTTAAATCTATATCTCCATCCACTATGGAATGGTGTGTATACAGAATAGAATAACGGAGTTGGAAGGGACCGTAGAGATCTTCTAGTCCAACCCCCTGCCTAGGCAGGAAATAGTATACCATTTCAGATAAATGGTTATCCAACATCTTTTTAAAAACATCCAGTGCTGGAGCATTCACAACTTCTGGAGGCAAGTTGTTCCATTGATTAATTGTTCTAACTGTCAGGAAATTTTTCCTTAGTTCTAAGTTGCTTCTCTCCTTGATTAGAAAGACAGAACAGATGACTAATATCAGAAGGTATACATCAATTGCAATAAATATACATACTATGGATTTGAAATGTAATTAATTTTACCAGCACTATGACAGCTTCCCAAATTCACTGATATATCATCTAGTGCCACTATTCCACAATCCCAAAAGTTTCTACACCAGCTCAGAAACACCACCTGAAATTTGCACAAAAATACAATCTTAATTTTTTCAAGCCCATTTCCCCCAAAATGCTCTTTTAATCAGTTGAATTCTATAAAGCATTTGAAAGAGATGCTTTATAAAGCATATTAAATATTTGCACACGTATTCCTTGAATTGCTTCAACATCCTTTGAAAGTTTCTTCAAAGGATGTCAGTACAGATGGAGATGCATTCACTTTACTCATAATCTCAAATGAAATGTTCTCAATCTATGTACATATCACAGATGGACAAAACTTAAAGCTAACATTTTCCCAATATTTGTGGGAAAAATGTTTTGCTTACTATAACTAATTTATAAACAATCTTTCATGCTCTGAACACATGGAGCAACCAGTTTGTATTTCGTGCATCATTTTGTCAGTTACAAATAAAGAAAATATAAGTATAAAAGATTGCTAACTTGCTGTGTTTCTGGTTACTTCCATTTTAGCACAAATCTGAATTAAACAGCAATTTGGCTTATCCAGATTTTTCATTAATGAAACAGCTAAGAAATTCTATAGTATTACTAGAACTTGAAACATGTAATTTAGCAATGAATATTTATATTTGAGATTATTGTTTCAAATTATATTTGTTCTGTAGAAGAAATATGTATATAAATAATTGAAGTAGAAATATTATTCAGGCATTGATACTTTCTTCAACAGAACACAATACTACTCTCTGAGCTTGGTTGTTTGCTTGCAAACGTTTCATAACACGACTATGGTAGATTTTTATTTTTTTTCCAAATGGCAGCTAGCGAATTTTTCTGAGTATTGCCAGGAGGATCTTTCAATTCCCTACCATCTAAGTCCAATTATAACCTTCAATCAGAGTAATCAATGCTGTGGTGGGATTTAAATTTTTTTACTACTGGTTCTGTGGGCATGGCTTGGTGGGCATGGCAGAGGAAGGATACTGTAAAATCTCCAGTCAGAGGTGGTATTTGCCTGTTCTCCAAACTCAAAATTTCCGCTACCAGTTCTCCAAAAACTAGTCAGAACCTGCTAAATACCACCTCTGAACCAATGCCATTCCATTCCATGACCAGGGCCGAATCCTTACTGGTAGAGATCTAGACTAGATAATCTTTTCTTAAGGAAGCCCCTTTTCTTAAGGAAGGGGCTTCTTCAGGAAAGAGTCGTACTCATAGCGTCCCCATAGTAGATGATACATAGATTTACCTCTTCTCTTTCTCTCAAACCAAAACTTACAAAGAAATGTCTAAAATAGAATTAAAACACCACTAAAAGTAATTATAATAGCAAATTTATCTGGTTAAAAGCATTATGGAAACAAATTGGTTTCCAGCCAGAACTATATATAGAAATGATATTAAAGATCTTTTACAAAAATTTGTAAAATTGTTTCACAAATTATGTTGTTAGTTGTGAAGTCATGTCTAACCCATCATGACCCCATGGACAACATTCTTCCAGGCCTTCCTGTCCTCTAACATCCTCCGGAGTCCATTTAAGGTCACGCCTACTACTTCAGTGACTCCATCCAGCTATTTCTGCCATCCCCTTCTTCTATTGCCCTCAATCTTTCCCAGCCTTAGGCTCTTCTCCAGTGAACCCTTCCTTCTCATTAGGTGGCCAAAGTATTTGAGTTTCATCTTCAGGATCTGGCCTTCCAAAGAACAGTCAGGGTTGATCTCCTCTAGGACTTGAATGCCTTGCAGTCCAAGGGACTCGCAGGAGTCTTCTCCAGCACCATAGTTCAAAGGCCTCAATTCTTTGGTGCTCAGCCTTTCTTATGGTCCAACTTTCACATCAACACATTGTAATTGGGAAAACATTGGCTTGATTATATGCAGTTTTGTTGGCAGTGTGATGTCTCAACTTTATTATTATTCACAACTTTATTAATGATTATATTATTGTTTCTGCAGAATGCAACATTGTTCAAACATGGCTGAAATGTAGGGTCGTTGGTACTCTCTGAACTTGGTTTTATTGCAGATATTTTATTACTAAACTAGTTAAATTTACTTTTCAGTTAACTAGTTTGGACAGATGGTAAAAGCAAAGGAATGCTTCGGTGGTCGTGAGGAGAGGAGAGACTTCTCGACTGACCCAAAGAAAACCCCTCCATCCAAACTAAAAAGAGAACTGCCAGCATGGCTAAATCGAAGCCAAAAAGGCAGCTGAGACAAGTGAAAAAGAAAGGAAAGATCTTGTAACAGCATGCTTAGTCTTGGTAAGAATCACTACAATTTCTGCAGTGGAATTTTCCTTGGAAAGTGGGACTCAAAGGAGGAAAATAGCTGTGATTGACGATCTGGAGTGACTGTCAGATTTAGTTAAAAAAAAAAAAAGATATTGCGACTAGAAGTAACTTTAAAAGTAAAGGACAGATTGGATTGGTTAACCCAAATTTCTGGACTGTATTTTTACTACTACTCAACTTGAAGAACTTAAGGAAACTATTGGAAAACAATCTTATTCAGAGACATATCGATTGTAGTTAAAGTGCTTTAATTCAGCGAGTTTTGCTCTATTTCAAAAATTTGAATGTCTTGTAACAGCCTATTATTTACAGAGTAATAGCAGCAGCAATCAGAGCAATAAATTCCTCCCACCCAGTAAATCACAGCTGCTAGTAAAACAATTAACCCTTTCCTTACAGACTCTCAATTCTAACTCATTACTTTAATCAAACACTGATTAATTCATTACCTCAAAACTTACAACTTTTCTACCTCATTACCTATATCAATGACTAGATAATCAATTTCTATAAAATATTTCATTAATGGTTTAATTGATTTATTGTTTTAATTGATTAGTGTGATTAGAATGTTTAGTGCAAATAGTGTGATTACTGATTATTTTAAAAGATCAAGATTCATGTAATTTAATTGATTAGTAAAATCAGTGTTTCAGTGAATTTAATTGAACAATGTGATTAATGATTAGTGTAATTAATTGATTAGGCTGATTGTTGCTTAGGAAAATTATTTGGCTAGAGAGATTACTGCAAATGATTGATCAGTGTGATATTGGCTGTACTGATTACCTAAAAGTGTTCCATTAATTAATTTAATCAACGTATCATCTTAACAAACCTACCATGCCAAGAAAAAAATCCAATGCCAAACCACAACCTAAAGAGAAAGTAATCCCCACCAATGAACCACAAGACTCCTGCACATGGCTTAAATGCTACAAAACTCTAAAGGATAATGAAAACTCCATCAAATGTTCTCTATGTAACAAATACGTTCATCATGACTGCTTAGGATTTCCCGAGCAAATGATTCAATACCTAGAATCATCCCATGAGTTTCCATATCTCTGCAAATCATGCAGACCCAAACTGGATCTGTTGGAAAGAGTTGATACCATTGAAACACGAATAACATCCCTTGACACCATAGTAGCATCCCTGGACACCTTAAAAGAAAGATTATCCAACCTTGAAAAAAAAACAACACAAATACCTGAACATCCAACAGCTACAAACCACATCTCTACCCAACAACCACAACCTAATCCACAACCCAATCCACAAAAAAACATAAGCCAGACAAATAATGATATCCCAATCCTCATCAGGGAAGCTGTTGAGCATGAATGGAAACGTCCAAACGTCATCTTATTTGGTCTAGAGGACATCAATAATAATGATGACATCACAACTGTCCAAAACATCATCAGTGATTATCAAGCATCAACCATCTCCTCTGATGATAAACTTGACATTTCCCGCATTGGCCAAGAGCTCAAAATCAGAGACGGCTCTGTGGCCCCAACCTTCTACAGGGTCATTTGCAAAAATGAATCAAGCAAACGTAAATTCATTTACACTATAAATTCACTCGCCAAAACCAACACCAATCATAAGAACCTCTGTTGTTGCCCTGATACAGCAATGTGCCCGCTCCCGTGTACTCCGCACTGAACTCAAAAAATGTCTACACAGTGGACAGAAGGACCTGTACATTGACTACCATGCTGACTGTATCAATAGTAAGCCACACAACCCGCAACTCAGCTTTAACCTTCAACCACAACCCCACCTCAACCAATCTACCATCACCCAAGACTAGGCACGCACGCCCCTAACTACCTTAATTCCAACTACTGCTGGCCTTAAATGCAAGCTACTCAATGCAAGAAGCCTTGCAAATAAAATACCTGAATTTCTCCTCTTACTAAATATGGCTAAATTTGACATCATATTTTCTGTGAAACATGGCTCAATGCATCTCTCCTTGACTCCATTACCACAGTAAGAGACTATCATGTGTACCAATCAGATCATGAAATTCGTAGAGGAGGTGGTGTTGCTATCTTCTATAAAAAGTCCTTACATCTAAAAAACATCCAAGTTACCCAGGAGCTTGCTCTTCCTGAGACCATCGTCTGTGAATGATCCTTAAATATCACATTTCGATTCTTACTATGTTACAGAGCACCTGATTATGACATCGAACATGTAAACAAGCTAAATACACAACAAACATGGGCAGCATCCTGCCCACACACTTTTATCTTTCTTGGTGACTTCAATCTACCTCATATTGACTGGACCCTAAATGAATGTACAACTGAGCCCATACATGCAACCTTCTACAATGCTGTTACAAATCTGGGACTGGAACAACTAGTAACCAACAACACTAGACTAAACAATTGCCTCGATCTTATCTTCTGCAATAGTTTGAATTTAATTTACAGAATACAAACAAAAGAACCCTTTTCCAGCAGTGACCCAACATGATTTACTTTTGTCTCAACATACGTCCACACAAAAATCATCACAATGACATAATTCCCAATTGTAACTTAAAAAAAGGCAACTATGATCTTATAGACAATGATCTTTCATTCCTTGATTGGCAATCTCTATTCACTGGATGCAATACTGTTGAAGACCATTACAACATATTTTTACTTGAAGCCAAAAGAGTCATCAAACTATATGTACTTTCATAGAAGGAAAACCTTCGATGCACCAATTCCACCCGCACTTTTTATGATTTTGTAAACAACAAACTACAAGACTCAAGGTCCATCCCACCCCTGAAAGGACTTAATGGCAAAGACTGCAACGACGACACCATTAAAGCCAACATCTTTAACACATTCTTCGGCTCAATATTTGTAAACAGCTATGGATCATGCCCAGTATTTCCTAGCCGAACCACAGACAACTACAATGATCTAATACATATTGATTTTACAGAAGACAATGTTGAAATAGCATTATGCAATCTAAAACCATCTCTATCTATTGGACCGGATGGAATATGTGCCTACTTCTTAAAAAAGCTATCCACTGCCATAGCCGAACCTCTAAGCATAATCTTTGAAAAATCTTTCAGGACCAGCTCCTTGCCTAACCTATCATCACAAGCCACGGTCATCCCCATCTTCAAAAAGGGAGACCCCAGCCTAGTTGAAAATTATAGACCAATCTCCTTATGCTGCGTCACCTGTAAAGTCATGGAATCAATTATTAATCAATCCATTATCCTTCACTTAGAGACAAACAACCTACTCTCTAATAAACAATTTGGTTTCAGGAAAAAACCATCCTTTAATCTGCAAAAACATATGGAGTACACTGCAAAAACATATGGACTACACAACTCGATCAGGGCAAAGCAATAGAAGCAATCTACATAGACTTTTGTAAAGCCTTTGATTCAATGGTACATGACAAACTACATGACTTAAACTAAAATCTTATGGTATCTGTGGACATCTACAAAACTGGATAGAAGCATTCCTGTCAAACAGACAACAAATGGTCAAAATTGGGAGTGTCCTATCAAATTCTGTACCTGTCAATAATGGTGTCCCCCAAGACAGTGTTCTAGGACCAACTCTCTTCATATACTACATAAATGACCTCTGTGATCATATTAACAGCAGCTGTATTCTTTTCGCTGATGATGTAAAGCTGTTAAATACCACAGACAATACTGCTACCCTTCAAAAAGATCTTGACTATGTATCAGAATGGTCAAACAAATGGCAACTTCAAATCTCAACAAATAAATGCTCTGTCTTACATATTGGCAAAAAAAAAATCAGAAAATGAAATACAAGCTGAATATTCAAGATCTTGTTGATGATCCAAGCTCTGTAAAGGACCTTGGAATACTCATCTCTAATGATCTAAGTGCTAGAGCCCACTGTAACTACATAGCCAAAAAAGGCATTAAGAGTTGTTATCCTAATCCTACATAGCTTTTTCTCTGGTAATATCACACTACTAACCAGAGCATACAAAACATTTGCTAGACCAATACTCAAATACAGCTCATCAGTCTGGAACCCACATTACGTATCTGATATTAATACAGTTGAGAAAGTCCAGAAATATTTCACAAGAACTGTTCTCCACTCCTCGTTGTAGAATACCTTATGCTACCAGACTTGAAATTCTAGACTAGAAAACCTTGAATTATGCCATCTTCGGTCTGATGTAAGTATGGTATATAAAATCATACATTGCGATGTCCTACATGTCAATGAATACTTCAGCTTCAACCATAACAACACAAGAGCACACAATCGATACAAACTCAAGGTTAACCACACCAAACTTCATTGCAGGAAATACGACTTCAGCAACAGAGTGGTCAATGTCTGGAATACTCTACCTGACTCTGTAGTTTCTTCCCCAAACCCCAAAAACTTTAACTTTACACTGTCTACTATTGACCTCACCCCTTTCCTAAGAGATCTGTCGGGGGCGTGCATAAGCGCACCAACGTGCCTATTGTCCCTGTCCTATTGTTTCTTTTATTTTTCTTACATGTACCCATTTCATGTATTCATTACTATGTATATATTTATACCTATTATCTTGTAAGCAATTGACAAATCAAATAAATAAATAAAAATAAATAAATGCCTGCAAGAAAATCACCAAGCATAGAAAGTTCCAAGGAGCGTACAGTTCAACTCCAAGCTACAAATGTTCTCTTTTATCAATGGCTGAAATTTCATAAGCAACTCAGTGTTTCAATGATTTAATGTCCTTTTTATACTTTATATTTTCTAGGAAAAAAAATCCCTGAATTCTAGAAAAAGGACAATATAGTAAGGAGCGTGGTTTTATCCTAAGATCTTGTTACAACCTGAAAAATATAATAAAAATAATATAAATAATATAAATTTTATATATTTTAAGTTTTTTGCATTTAATTACATAAAGCAATTAGACAAATATTCTAAAATAATGTTTTTCAAGTAGCTCATTAATGTTAGTGGCTAATTTCTTCTATATAAAATATCAGTAATTGGCTTAGAGAGCTAATTTCAAATAGATACTCCAAAATGTACTCATCCCTGGAAACCAAGTCTTTCATTATTATGCTTTACAGCTTTTCCAGCTGAAATGACAATGACTAAATATTAAATATTTCTTATTTGAGGAAAGATGCAGAGTAAAATACGTTATCAAAAAGAGTTTCTGATGGCTGAAATTTTTAAATTAGAGAACCTGTAAAAGGAAGTAATGGAGAGATCTGATTCTCTTATGCAATGTGACATTCAAGGATGGCCAAGACTCAACTTGGCTGCTGAGGGTGTTTACTATTTCTATGGACACTTGGAAAGGAAAAATCAAAGTTGCATAAAATCAGTTGTAGGGAAGATGAAGTAAATGCTGGTTGTGATCTACCAGTAGTTTGCTATACCATGGAGTGCTATAAAGATTGTAAGCTTAGAATCTTTTGATTCGGAATATATATTCCCAGATAATATAAGCAAACAGTATAATGACAGCCATGGAAGTAGCTATTCATTTTACTCTTGATGCATACAAAACACATTATTAATACATTTGTCACAATTAGCATTCATATTTTAAATTTGCTTCCCATTTGGGTCAAAATGATTAAAACAAGATTCTCTCTGGTACAGTTTTAAAATGTCATAAACCTACTGATATTTTCAGTATGAATGGCATACTTGCATATGAACTGAACTTCACGTGAAATAAGTGTAATATGTGGTTACATGAAGTTACCCTCAAATTTTCCATTTATAATACGTGGTACCAAATTATACACAGTCTTGTTAATCAACAGAAGTTTCAAATGCGCCTGGTGTGAATAGGTATGTCACAAAAAATAATCATAATGTGATTTTCGTATTGCATACTATCCAGTGGCTGCATTTTCACTGATATTTTTGTCATGCAAACTGCTAGCAGGATTCAGGCTCTAATTTAACTAAATAAATCTAAACAAAAATGCTACAACTCTTCTTTCCAGAAACACCACAGAAATTAAAACTTGGATTTTTGTTTAATTGCTTTTTGCTCTGTTCAACCTCCTGTCACACAAACCATACAGTGACTGCTCTTCTATCTGTGGTCATATTACCATCTGTCAGGATAATTTTGCTGTCTCTTACTGGAAAAGACAGAAGATGAACAAATCCTTTTGCCTTTTTTTTTACAGAAGAGTCATTATGACTCATTTAGGAGACTCTGAAAATAATAGTATCTGAGACAGAAAACTTTGGTTTTCATACCTTGCAAGGCATGGGCTTTCTGAAGGGGATTTCAGCTTGAGTCCAGACTCTTTGGGGAATTTCTGAGACAGACCAGATTTTTTCTTGAACAATATGGTTTTCTTCAAAGATATAAACAGCCAGGGAATCTCTCATTTTGAAAAAACCAAACAAAGCATAATAAAATCTCAGACAATATTGTAAGTTTTCTGGCAGAGTTGGACTATATAAGCGGCCAATATATCCAGGTTGCGATGTAAACTTTGTATTTGCCAGCAAATAGAAACCTGTAATGCAATGTAAAGTTTAAATCATTTCAAGCAATTTACTCCTCCTGAGATATTTCTAGGTATTTTATTGGACTTCCACTGGCATGTCTGCAGGCTAGGGCTGCTATATACAGTAAGACCATGCCCCTAAAGAGCTATTTCCTACAAAAATATCTTAAATAATCTTTCCATGCTTGGATATTTTTAGTTGCTATTTTCCAGTTGTTACAGAGATAGATACATTATCTTTACAGTAAAAGAAAACATTTTTTACCCAATTTTAAGTCTAATTTTGTTCCAAAGCTATTTTATCCTACCTATAGTAATGATAATTAGGTAATTGAGTTACATATACAGATAATCATCCTCATCTTATGACCACAATTGAGCCCAACATTTTTGCTGCGAAGCAAAGCAATTAAGTGATTGTTGTCCCATTCCATGATCTTTTGCCACAATTGTTACGCGAATCACTACAGTTATTATGTAGTCATTAACTGAATCTGGTTTCCCCCCATTGACTTTGCTTGTCGGAAGCTGGCTGAAAAGGTTACAAGCGGTGATCACATGTCTGGGGACAGTGCAGCTTTCATAAGTACATGATAGTTGCAAAGCGCCTAAATTTTTATCATGCGACCATGGAATGATGGTTCAGTGCTTAAAGATGCTGAGCTTGTCAACTGAAGAGCTGACAGCCCAGATTCAAGACTCAAACTCCGCACAATGGGGTGAGCTCCTCATTACTTGTCCCCAGTTCAAAAGCATCCAAATGCAAGTAGATTAATAGGTAGGTACCACTATGATGGGAAGGTAACAGTGTTACATGCGCCTTTGGCTATAATCATGCTGGCCACATGACTATGGAAATTGTCTAGTGACAACACTGGCTCCCTCAGCCAAGAAATGGAAATGAGCACCATGCCCCAGAATTTAGACTAAGAGGAAAACCTTTACCTTTTCACCATGGGGATGCATAATGGTGTGAAAACTAGCATGTGAAAGTGTGAAAACTATCATAAATCACTTTTTCCAGTGGCATTGTAACCAAACAGTCACTAAATGAATGACTGCTAGTCAAGGACTGCCTGTAATTTAATTTTCCTGCCTGGATTTTTCAGTGAGCAGACCATTAAAAAACAAACAACCCCCCATTTTCTGAAATTCATTTTTAGATCTTCAGACACACATATCACTTTTGCACAGAACTAGATATCAATATATGTATATGGGTCTGGCTGAACCTGTTTCATATAATACTGCTATGTCATTTATCATATTAATGCCTTGATTTGAAATGAAACAATTCACCACAATTGTTCTTTTAATAGAAAAGCTATTTTGGAGGTGAACCAGAACAGCGGACTTTGCAGTTTGGCCAGTAGCTCTTTCTCTAGTGAACTTATGCAGCAGGCTTATATCATTCCCTCCCCACCACTCCTTCCCTATTTGTTAGCATCTGATCACCGCTAGTAGGAGGAGGGAGCCCCATGTGTGAAAACTCTTTAAACTGAGATCTTGTTTTAGAGATTTCTAAAATAATACTTCATCTAAATTTATGTGAAGCTAGTATTAGGTGGTCCAGGTTTCATAATGTTTACACAGTTACATTTATTACTGCATCTCTTCATATGATCTGAAGTCACATACATATTCTTATCCCAAAGCAGAACAACTGAATAAATCCCAGGATTCCTACTTCAAGTATTTTATTTAAGGCTCTTTCTTTGGGACTCTCATAACAAGATTTTTTTTTCACATCCTGTAGTAGCTCAAGCCTATCAAGAAATTGCTGAAATGTCCGGATATCCCTCAAAGCTTCAGGAGATTTGGATTGAATTCAGCATGTTGAAAAAGTTAATGTACCCACCCCATATATCTTCCAATAAATATGTTTACTTACCTGTGCCAGTAGTGTGGTCACCCGGCCTATATGCATTAGGCTTCACTTTTATCCTGCTCCAACCAGAACCGTCCTTGTAATCTTGATAAAAATGGCAAAAATTCTCCTCAAAAGTGCAACTTGCCTGTAAGGGACTGAAGGAAGTGGCTAAGGATAATCAAACGGAAGAGCATTAAAACTGCATACTTGAAAGAGAAAGCTGATAAATACTAGCAAAATCAGTAAGAAGGAATCAGTCTGTTTGTCCATTAATAGCAGTTACGGATAGTAACACTGAATAAAACATATCCAAAAGAGAATTAAGGATTCCACAGAACCAGAAGACTTCCTTCTACCCACATAGTCACACATAAATACAAGGCTACAAAAGGAAATGACTCAGATAATTCTATTTTCAGTTAAAGTAACTTGCATTCTCCAGTGGAAATAATTTGTATCAAATAAAAAGGAAAGTTAGATAATAACCATGGAAGATGCACAATGAGTCTATATTCAGTATCTGTTATTACCTCAGTAATAATATTCCCACCAGTAATGTTCAATTGTTTAGAAAAAGCCATTTTTAAAATGCTACTTTCCTTAACATATGCATCTGCTGCACAACTTGTTCATTTTTTTATATACTCAACATTACTGAAATATATCTTTATTCATCATTTGTCAGATGCAAAGTATTTTAGTCATAATTTCTGAGATGAAAACACTATGAATTATACATCTGTTTATACTGTAATGAGCTCCACTTTGTGAATTGTGCCATTTTGCTTTAAAAGATATATCTTTCTTCAATATCTTAATTCAATTTCAGTAAGAAGATGGGGCATACAAAGTTCCGTTAAACCTATGACAATCTAAGTATGTATACTGAAACAGAATTGTAGACTGCAAAGAAGACTACAACATACAGATGGCTAGAGATACAGTTTATGAGTAGCTGTATCCATTCAAAAAAGTTCATCAATTATTTGTTCAGGCAACGCTTGTGTTGTGTGATTGTCCTTCATTATTTATAGGATGTTGTTTTCTTATGGATCTTTTCTATGTTTTTCACCAGTAATGGAGAAAATATGTATATAACATCTTTTTATTGATAAAGTCCTGAATGTGGGCAGAACTCTTTTTACTCAATAACAATTGATGTCCTAGTATTTAGCTGCCTTTCTGTCTATCTTGTATGCTACCCATAAAGCCTAAATCGACTATATCATAAGAGGGATATTACCAATGCTTGTTGATGTTGAAGATATATTGGGTTGTCTTAATGTGTAATAGCAATTAAATTACTATTTGACAAAGAAAAATGTGCATTATGCAACATATTCATGTTCACTTAAAATATAAATTAAGGTAGGAAAGCTGTACCTGTTTGATTGCTACAAAAAACTGGGGAGAAAGAAATGTCATCAAGAGCCAGATATCCTCCTTTGGCACTGCTAAAAGCAACTTCAAAAATAACCTACAAAAAATATCCATAGTTAGACTATTACTATAAAAAAATGTTATTTTGGTGATCACATATTTTGAAGAAGCAAATTCAATCATTCCCAGCTAACCCTTATTTATATACATAGGAAAAAGCATGAAGTCATATTTTTCTCAAATCATTAATTGTTTATGACTCAAATAATTTAGTTAAAATGAAAATAATATCAAGGGGAGAAAAAAGAATTAAAAACACATATATGTGTATGTGATTAAAGTTACAATCTCGCACTCACTTACCTAGGAGCACATGACTGTAACTTTAATATCATATTATAAGGGGGAAGCTTTATGATATCTCTGCAGTTACTCATCCTTATTATCCCAGAAACTTGGGATGTGCAGAAACAAACTCAAATTTACAACTCTTATTGTTCACTTGCTAAACACATACATTCATGTTGTTAGAACTATCTATTTTCCACTATCGACAAATAAGAAGTAGTGACTGGCAACACATATTTGTATTTGTCAAAGAAATGTGCACTGCCTCGCATGCCATTCTCCTACACCTTTTTTACATCTTTTTTTAAGTGCCATCTTATAAAAATCCTCAAAGGAGTTTAATTAAAGGAAATAATTTATAGTGAGAAAAATCATTACTCCATACCATTCTTAAAATAAATAAAATAATGTTAAACCCCTACTATATTAAAAGGACGCTCTAGTTTAGTATAACATTACAAATTCTATACATAATCCTGGACTTATGTCCATTTGTTCAGCAACCCAGGGCCTTTCCCATTCTTCAGGGGAATCTTGCTTAATGACAGCAACAACTTATGACCATAATTCTGAGTTCAATTGTGGTCAGAAGTCAAGAACTAGCTGTAATATGCAAAGATACAGGCCTGTTGTTTTTATACCTTACCTCCATTGGATATGGGGCACTGAAGTCAACTTCACCTAACAGCCAATCATTACTCGTTGGTCTATCTGCTTTCCAAAGCTCCTCATAAAAGCCATTTACATCTCTTGTATAAATAGTAAAAACAATGCCACTTTCCTGCTGTACTTGATAATAAAAAGATAAACAGCCTGACATTGGAGTTAGTGTCTTAGGTGAAACCAGTTGAGCTACTTCCTGAAAGTGCTTGACGTAGAGAGAATCCACATACATGTAATGACCTACAGGATAAAATAGCATAATTGTACATTGTTTTAGAAAATTTTATACAAAGACATGATCACAATGAGCTCCTCAGAAGCAATATTCTCAGAATATTTGCTACTCTGATTTAATGTTAGAATCAGTGTGTCCGCAACTCTCAGCGCTTGGATTATCAACTTTACTCTGGTTGTTTGATATGAACATATCACAATTAAAATGTATCCTTTTTAGCTTATGTGATAAGAACTGGCATACTCAAAGAGAGGAAAAGTTTTTAATCAATAAATGTAGAGTTTTGAAATTAGAGTATCTAAATGTTTTAGCCAAAGCTATACAGTATGTTCCCAAAAAAGTGGTAGCAAAAAAAAAGTTTTCTGATATACAGATAACAGATAATCAGAGTTGGAAGGGACCTTGTAGGTCATCTAGTCCAGCCCCCCACCCAAGCTGGAGATGTCACACCATTTCTGACAAATGGCAGTCTCATTTGAAAGTCTCAAGTGATGGCGCTCCCACAACTTCCGAGGGCAAGGTGTTCCATTGGTTGATTGTTCTCGCTGTCAGAAAGTTTCTCCTTATTTTCAGGTTAATTTCTCCTTATTTCCAGGTTAAATATTAAATATATACAATATAATATTAAAGGATATCTCAGTCAGTTATATAAGATTTAATCCTAAATAAATGAACATAATAACCTAGTAAACCTAAATTTATTATTACATGAAACACATGCAGATCTCGATGCATATATTCTAATGTTTTCATGATGCCAAATCAGTACTGAAACTGCATGTCAGATATCTTTCAAATTGCAGCATATGTGAAAGACTCCTTTCATATTTTGCATCTCAAGCAGAGAAAAATACCAAAAAATCAGTCAGCCTGACATGAAGAGGAGAAAAAGATCAAAGTATATATATTAAAAAGGGGTATGACAGAATACTAAGAAGATGATGTTTCATTGTTTTTGTGTTGGTTTGTGATGTTTGATGCCAAGCAGAAGTTTCACAATAGTAACAAGAGCTAATGTTTTTAAACCACTAGCTTCACTTATTAGTCTTTTCCCATTTGGATTATGAAAAATTATTGGCTTGACATCTGATACCACTTTTATGATTCTGGAAAATTTCTGATTTCCCATGAACTCCCAGCACAGATTTTATGTTTACTGTAATTTGTTCAGTACATTTTTGTTATCCTCTTTTAGAACTAGCAATCAGCCTAAATCTAAGCAAAATTATATGGGACAATATATATGCTAACCCTTATTTAAAGTTAACACAAAGACTATTTAGAAATTTCTGGATGCCAAATATGCAAAACTAAAAAAAAAGTATACTAATGACCATAAAAACTGCAACTTTATGTAAGTAATATGTCTTTTTTAAAAATAGGTCAGCTTATTTTATTTATTTATTTTTACTTATTTGATTTCTGTAGCTGCTCACCTTAGCAAACAACTCTAGATAGCTCAAATTCAGAAATACACATTGCAATTAAAAATTTTAAAAACATTAAAAAAAAATAAAAACAGTAAAAAAGTTAAAACATTAAAACATCTAATTTGAGTATATATAAAGCAAGATATCTGGCCTGAACAATATGTAGCACCCAAAGGCCATTCTAATCTCCAGAGTGAGAATATTCCACAGAATAGGAACTGCTGCAGATAAAGTTTGTCTTCTAGTCCCTGTCACCCAACATTTTTTGACTGATGGGATCTGTAGCATGCCCATCCTATTTGATCTAATTGGATGGGTAGAAACTCTTGGAAAAAGGTGATCCCTCAAGTACCCTGTTCCCAAGCCATGTAGGGCTTTATATCAGTATCTTGAATTGCATCTGGAAACATAATGGTAACCACTACAGTACATGTAGGAGTGGCATTACATGTGTCATATCCCTGTCACTAGTTATTACCCATGTGACTGCATTCTGCACCAGTTGAAATTTCTAAATGGTCTTGAAGAGCAGCCCCAGTGTAGAGGCTGTTACTTTAGTCAAATCTGGAGATTACAAAGGGATGAGTTACTATGAGCAAGGCTTCCTGATCCAAGTGTGGATGCAACTGGCACACCAACTGAAGGTGTACAAAGGCTGTCCTGACCACAGCTGCCACCTGCTCTTCAAGCAGGAGCTGTGAGTCCAGGAGGACCCCCAAATTCCACATTGGGTCTGTTTGGGGCAGGACTGCCCCATCAATAACCAAAGATGGAAGATCCTTGTCTCTGGGGGATTCAAATATTCACAATCACTCTGTCTTGCAAGGGTTGAGTCGGAGTCTGCTTCACCCCATCTAGTCCCCAAGTCCTGGAATAGGACATCCAGGGCATCACTCGAGGATTGGGGTAGAGTATAGAGCTGGGTATCATCCACATACTGATATCTCAACTCAAACCAACAGATCATCTCACCCAGCAGCCTTGTGTAAATGTTAAATAGAAGGAGAGGGAACCCAAAAGGAACCCACAAAGTAAGCGCCATGGGCTAGATCTCTCTCCCTTTTATCAACACTGACTGGAACTGGCCCTATAAGAAGGAGAACCAACACAGTATAGTGATGCCTACCACCAGTTCCAAGAGCTGGTCCAGGTATTGAATATTGCTGAGGTTAAGAAGAGACAGGATGGATGTACTACCTCAATCCCGCTTCTGCTGGGGTCAACCATGCATGCTATCAATGCCACCTCAATCCCAAACTATGGCCTGAACCCTGACTGAAAGGGGTCTAGAATAATCTGCTTCATCCAGGGTTCTCTGCAGCTGCCACGCAACTCCTCTCTCCATCACCTTCCGTAGAAATGGGAAGTTGGACACTGGATGGAAACTGTCCAGGCTATCTAGGTCAGGCAATGGTCCTTTAAGGAGTGGGCACATTACTATCTCTTTAAGAATTGGTGGGACCTAATAATGTGCCTGCAGTGTAATAGTTCATCTGTTCTAGTTTCATAGAACAAGCTTCTTTTAAATCTCCTTACTTTCACATATTTCTAGTTTTCAGGAATCCATCACAATATCAATTGGTACCCCTTTCATTTGTTAACTGAAAAGTCCATGCCTGTCATTATTATTTGTTAACGAGTACAGGTAGTCCTTGACTTATGACCACAATTGAGTCCAAAAGTTTTGAATTTTCCTCATTTTATGACCTTTTTTGCCACAGTTAAATGAATCACTGCAGTTTTTAGGTTAGTAACAAGGTTGGTAAATAAATTTGGCTTCCCGATTGACTTTGCTTGTCAAAATATCCCAATAGGTAATCACATGACCTCAGGACACTACAGCTATCATAAATGAAGAGTCAATTGCCAAGTGTCTGAATTCTGATCATGTAGCTGCAACAGTCATGAGTGTGAAAAATGGTCACTTTTTCAGTGCCATTGTAACTTTAAATAGTCAATAAATGAATGGTTGCAAATTGAGGACTTTCAATTTACTGTAGTGTATATCGCAGAAAATCATCTTCATGCACCAGCATCTGTAGGGAGCCACGAGAGAGCATGAACTGATGCCAGGTGCATTGTGACATGAAGAATCACAACACCCAAAGGAGAAAAGTCACATTGCTTTTGTGGTTTTAAAGGAAGCAGCAAATTTTTCTAGATTCTGCTAAATTAATTCATTTTAAAAATTACATTTGTTTATAGAAATGGAACCAGGCTTCAGTTATGGAAATAAAACATACTTTTCTCTTTGTTTCAGAGATAAAACTCCACTGTATTAGTGTGAAAAGCTATCTAAGACTTTTGAGATACAATTCTCATAAGACATGTTTTAATATTAAGGTTCCAAAACTATAGATTCAGATACTAAGCAACACAATACAATATATTACTAAAAGGAATCTATTCAGATTAGAGGAGGGAAACTATTAATTGCCAAAAAAATCCACTTTGTTTTAATGAGATCTTAACAATAGAAGCTACAATTTATCTGCCAATTGTGTTTGTCTATTTGATCCTTTGAAAATATTTCAGAAGTTGTGAATACTCCATATTTGACTTTTCTATACTAGACCATCAGAAGACAATTCAGAATGATTCCCTCATCTGTACTGATATCATTTAGTGACCTATTCTTAATAAAGTAATTTCAGGAATGTAGAAATATATAAATGCATTTCTACAGGTTTTTACTGACCCCTTCTCCTTCACTAGCTTGGCTCTTATGAATTCTTATTAATATACATATTCTAAAATGGTAAAAACATTTCTCCTGTTTTAAAAATGTTCCCAAATTCTATGGTACACATTGGGTCCTGGCCTTTCCAATTTTCCAGAAATAAAAAACAATGTAATCAGAGATGAACTATCTTTTTTATCAAAAGACTACATGGAATGAGGAATGTCTGCTGAATGAGCAAAATTAATCCTTGCCTTCCACAGCTGCTGTTTTTAGAGCTAAAAGCATCTGTTGCACTCAGCTTTTCCAGTACACAAATATAACACACTGTGGTTTAACATCTTCTCAAAGGTCTCTAATTTAAAAGTTTAAGAATTCAACTGATCCAATTTGCAAAAAAATAAATGAATCCAAACCCTAAATTGGATTTTTACCAGAAATATAATTTCTTTGTTATTCAAAAGTTTTCTTTCATTCCTTTCCTGAGCATTTGTTCCTACTCTGGGACATTCTTGCATTAGAAAATCCCCATGGAGATCTATGTTTTCCAACTTAGTTGTGGTTGACTGTCCTTGAATTACAAGATTTGAAGAAGTTGTTTTGCAGATTACTTTTATGTGGGTTTTATCAGTTTATTTCAATCATAACTGTGATCTTCGTATAATGCTAAAAAAACTCTTATGATGAAAACATACATTGTTTTAGTACTTCTAAGAAGAAACCAAATGAATTAGATGTATTTTAATTCTCTGAAAAGAATTATTTCTATTGTTTCTTCCTTTTATTATATGTTTTATTATCTTATAAACGGATATGGATGTGTCCTTCATGGAAAGGGATCCCCTAAAAGCTCTCTTTAAAAAAGGGGAAGGGAGGAAAGGAATATACTTTTTAATTATTTTTCTTTGATAGCCCCTCTGGAAAGAGGGGGGTGAAGACTGAAAAAGCATACAGCAAATGAACTTAGAAACACATTCCAACTTTATTTTTTAAAAATTATAGCTAAGCTAGTGGAGCTTTTGTCCGCAAAAAACTTTATTTGGAGAATGTGATGGATGGCACTATGGCCCATGTACGTGCTTAATTGGAGAAACTGATTTATGGCACATCCAGGAGGGAGAGGGGAAACAGGGTCACAGTTGACTGTAATTACATGTCAACTCATAAAATATTTCTATAGTCTTTTTAGAGTTGCCAACAGAAAGAGAGGGGGGAGCAGTGCAGCAGCTTGCAAAACCAAAACTGCATTCCACAAATGTTTTCAAAGATAATAACTTGGCGACAGATGTTTCTGCCACGCAAAATTCTAACTGGAGAGCATGATTGATGACTCTTGGCTATGGATGTGTTCCATTGGAGAATATGAATTATGATACACCCAGAGGTAGAGGGAAAAACTGGGGTGAAGGGTGACAATGAATTATGTGTCTCAGAGTCAGCTACACCCAAGGAGTGATGGCATGTTAACTCCCAATAAATCCTCTTTAAATTTTGGAAGTTTGGCTCAAGACTCTTGATTTAAATGGGGGTAAATGCCAGAATCCTGACAGAATTGGCTTCATACAGGTCATGCCAGTATGTCACTCCTAATGAATTCATTGCAGTTTTTTGAAGTTTGACTCAAGACTCATGATTTTATTCGGGCGATCACTGGAATCCTGATGGCTCAATCTTCTCCAGAAGATATTCCAATGCTTCAACATAGCATCTGACCATAGTTCTGGGAAGTGCATGAATTCATGAATATATTTTTTCTCTTCCAGCATTGGAAAATTATTCAAAGAAAGTTTGGGCAAAGACCTCAGACCTATTTATTTAACTCACATCTCACCAAACAAGGAACCCTTCCCAGCAGATGACAATTCTATTTTAAAATTTTATCTTTTTTAAAAAAATGGTTAAATTGGGCCACTCAAAAAAATTGAATCAAACTTAGCTTTTGAAAAACTTACATCTCTGATATTTAGATTGGATAAAAAGAGTTGTGTGATACAAAAAGAAAAAAAAATCTAACTGATTTCCACAGGACTCAAAAAGATAATTCAAATGTGTTTATGCCAGGATAGATGAACTTCACATTTGAACAATTGAAAAAAATCAATAAACATAGGTTTCGATAAATTATATAATATTCTGAGTAATATGCTTAGAAAATGTAGTTACTTTAAGATAACAAAGTAAATTATTTACTTTTTTAATAACCTGGATGTTCAAGAGCTGGTATGAAGTTTTATTAATTTCTTTCTCTAGGTTTTCTATGTGAGCATAGCTGAGAGAACTATACATACATTATTTTTGGAACAATGCCTGCATTTAATTTAATAAATAATTCACACCATGCAAATGTAAACTGAATACTATAAATGAAATATAAAAGCAAGCCTGAAAGCACTTAGTGCAGAAATGTACGTCATAATTTGTTTTGACCAAAACATGGTTATACTTTACATGGGAGAACAATTATGAAAAGCTGAACCTTTGTGTTTTCTGACTGCCTCCCCCAACACACACGAAGAATGCCCCATTTATGTCAAAATTGCCGTTACCAAATACTATTTCTAATTTTTCCTCCCATCTATTTTTAAAAGATGCATATTTAAAACTACATGATTATAAAACATTCATTCATGGTGCTATTGTATTCTAATGAGAGAACTTAGAACATAGAATTGAGAACACAAATGAGAGAATTTGGAATTATTTGTAATTAAAAGTTACAAATACCTTTGATCTTGCTGTCTTTCAAAATAAATAAGCCTTTCTTGCTTACCAAATTCATTCCTAAAGGTATGATCTTTTGGAAGGAAAGACTGTGAATTTCCTATGTTTCCACCACCAACAAACCAATTAACATTTGGATTCCAGCGGTTCATAAAACCACAAAGATGATTTTCTTCAAAATCACATTCTGCAGTTGAAAAGAATATCAAAGCACATAAATATCCATGGTTTGGCACCCACGACTATCTATTTTGTCAGCTACAATCAGTTCAAAATTCTGTTTAAAATGTCAATGTTCTGAATAATATAAGCTTTAATCCTATGTGTTACCATCATCATGCAGCGAGCCATTCAAAAGAACAAGGAAAGGAAGCATAAAGCAGGAATTGGTGAACTTTTATATCTTAAATTGAGAGTCCCTAATCCCCAGGCCAGAGACAGACACCAGTCAGTGGCCCACCAGGATCTGGGCACAGAAGCAAGTGAAGCCCAGGGATGGGATTCAAAATTTTTAACAACCGGTTCTGTGGGCGCAGCTTAGTTGGTGGGTGTGGGTTGGTGGTCATGTTATTGGCTGGGCATGGCCAACTCAATATCATTCACATCATGGCATGCATCTCCTCGCCTGGCCTCTCATGACTGTGGGGATGCTGCAACAGTCATAAATGTGAAAAAGGGTCATAAGTAACTTTTTTCAGTGCCATTGTAACTTTGAATGGTCACTCCACAAAAGCAAAGTACCAGCAAAAGAGGGAAAAAAATTCCAGAGAAGTCTAGTCCTGCCAAGAATGTAATAAAAGTTAACAGAGAGGCAGTTCCCGTAACCAACACCAGAATGTTTCCTTCCTGCCTTCCTTACAGGATTAGGCCAGTAATTTCTTCTAACAACCTGTTCTCCAAATTGCTTTGAATATTAACAACTGGTTCTAGCAAATAGGTGTGAACTGGTAGAATCCCACCCCTGGTGAAGCCCCATCTGTGCACATGCGGGATCCAGGCAGCATGTGAAACCACACCCCTCCATGAAGTCTATGGCTTCCAGAAATTAGAATTAAAATTCAATACTTGTGGAATGTCCTTGACTGGAATATCATCACTCTGAATCTCTAAGTCAAGCAGAAGTGGCTGCAGAATGATATCCCAAGAATATTCTCCAACACCTGAGTGCATGTAGCCTGTCTTTGAATCTTTCTGAGGACCAATAATGTCCTGCAGAACTCTGGATTTTCCTTGGATAGTCTTCATAGCCTTACATTCAATGACACAGAAGATATTAACAACTATACAAAATATGTTATACAGAACCTAAAAAGCACATTTCAGTGCTAATTCATTTTAATCTATGAATAGCTGCATGCCAGTGGTGAGGCAACATGTTCTTTTTCATAGCTGCTTTTGTCTTAAGTTCTAACTGAGCAATAAAGATTTCTAAAGATTTGGAAACCTGGACAGCATATTATAATTAGTCTATTATAATTATTCAAAAATACACCACTTGTCAGGTTAGAATTAATAAAATATAATATTTCAATACAATATTGAATTTATCTTAACTAATACTCTTATGATAGATTCCTAATTAAATATTACATTCTCATGCTACTTATACACAATTATTAAAATAGTGATTTACCTATACAGTAGCCAGTTGAAATTTTGATTTCAAAAATTGCTATGCTGGCAAAAGTTTCTGTTCCCAGTACACCTTCCAGTACAATCTGTAAAACAAGCATAAAAATAGAGTGATAGTAAGCACTGTGTTTTAATAAACTGGTTTTAGAAAATAAATAGCTTAAATAACACTGGTCTACAAGGAGAAGCCTCAGAAATGAAAGTAGCTTAATTTTACCAGAATTGGGGTCACTAATAAAGGAAAATTAAGTCCTGAATATTAATTGGCTCCAGGTTCCAAGATACAGCTTCAGGTCAAAATTGCATCAACATAATTCAAACTTATGAGGATGTACAATTATATTCCATAACTTTTCTGTAAAATGTGGTATTAGCAATGGGAATGGTACCACACCAATCATTATAAATATATGTTTTTATTGATACCAATAACTTTCCATTCATTTATTGGTTTTTTTCATGTATCATTTTCATGTTTTTTGTATGAAAAACTGACAAGCTCCAATATCAGATTAAATGACAAGGTTCCATCTTTTTGGTTTTTCCCTTGTGAACTTCAGTAGGATCATCCCTGGGGAGATTCCAGCAGTAATCAGCAAGCAAGGATGGACACCATTTCCTTTGGTATCTTTTCTCCATGCCTGCAATATCCTGGTGGAATCTCTCCTCATGCTCATCACTCACTGCCCCACAGTTCAAAGGGAAATAGTATAAATGCAAGTGTAAGAAGTGAATTTTCAGTGACATGTTTGCACCAAGTGCTTTATAGGACCTAAGCAAATTTTCCACTTGTTTTTCATAATCATCTGCCTTGCTGTTCTCAAAGTGAAGATAAATTTATACACTTCCATGTGGTACCCTTTTCACTGTTCTACTGTACTTTGTCAAGAAAGGCATCATGATCATAAGACACTTCCCTCCCTTGTAGGCAAATATACTCACCTGTGTATAAATCTTTATTGTGAAATATCTTGAAAAATTTAGCCAACCAGCACCTTTATCACCTTTCTAATTCATCTAATCAAAATATGTCAAATTAACACATTTTATCTCGAAGGTCAATAATTTCCCAAAATTTGGAGATCAGTGTAATTGTGCCACAAACTACTGGATTTGGATTACCTTTCTCTTACTTTTCTTACAATAGCCTCTAGAATATCAGTCTGAACATCAGTCTTTCAGAGCAGTGCTTAATATCTATGTTCGTGGAAAATGTCTCTAAATATATGTTCAGATTGAGTGAAAAAAAGTGGTTTTGCCTATTTAGTTATATGGAAGTAAGAGTATGTCAGGAATAATAAATGATGCATTGGAATGGGTTATGAAATACATGCAATGATAGAAAATAGAATCATGAATATATGGTTGCTGAATGAATGTTGAATGCTGAATGAAGGATTTGGTGCAAACCAAACAAATTTGTTGTATTTGCTTTTCCCTTATCTTAATCTTTTCATTATCCACCCCACTTTTTAAAAATTGCTATTTTTAAATTTAATAACATTACTGTTTTCAAAAGGGTGATAGATTTGTATACATGTCTGTTCACAAAACTATATGAAGAAAGATCAAAATGAAAACAAACATTGTACTCTGGAGAATAAACAATTTTCCATTATTTTTTCTTTAAAGATTACTACAATTTTTTGGTTTTGCGAAGAAAAGTCTAAAATATAGAGCAATTATCTTTTCTGACATGTTTTGTGGTACAATCAATCCATAAAGACAGCAGGTTTGCCTCTGATTTACATATTAATTAGAACATCTGATATGTTATCAAAATGGATGTTTGGATATTCAGTATCCCTTAATAAATAATAAAAATTGTTCCAAATATTAACATTTCATAAGAAAAGAGATAAACATATGTGAAAAGTTCTAGTTATTTGCAGATATCTATAGTTCTAGTTATCTACAGTTGTGTGTATGTGTGTGTGTGTGTGTGCGTGTAAACGAAGGCAAGGATTTGTTTCGGATGCTTACCTTGAATTTGTCTGTCCTATTTTTTACATCGACACTGGCTATGAGCCAGCTTTCTGAATGTTCTGTGGTTGTCCAAAGCAAATGATCAAGGCTTTCACCTTCCACTCTTACATATAGGTTTAAGATAATAGAATCTAGTGGTAATTCTGAAGCTGATGCAATCTGATATATAAGTCGAATACAACTCCACTCTCCTATATATAGTTCGGGGCTGAGCAATACAGCTGTGTCACCACTTGTTCTTTGTGAGGTATCCACAGAAATGTAATGACCTGAAAATGTACAATGATTGGATTTGAATAAGTAAACATGCCTTACTGATACTTAACACTCTTAAATTCAATCAACCTCACCCAACATGGCCACTAATTAAACTGAAGGGAAATTGCCTCTTGTGCTTTTGGTTCAAATGAAGGATGTGTAGAAATCCAAAATATCTGTAAATTATCATATTGCAGAAGGGTTGATGATTAAAATATACTTTGCTGTACCTCTCCCTTCTCTGTTAAACTAAATAGATTTACAAGCTGCTTTTTAATTTATTATTTAAAATAATTAAGATTTAAAGAAGTAATATTTTAATATGTTTTTCATAAACAACCTGGATGATTACAATTGCTTATGCATTTATCATTTATATACTTAATTAAAGTTTCTCAATTTAAAAAAAAATATTTTACAACTTTTGAATATATTATAATATTTAGGATTAGGTTTCACAGGACTAGGTACTGAGGATCTGTTTGCATAATATTGAGCTAGTAGTTTTATTTTAATTCTGCAGTGCAAATTGGATTTTGACACTATTATCTTTTTTCATTATTTATTAAATATCAATGTGTACATGACATGAAGTATCTCCTGACTGCCATGATTTAATTATAATTGCAAATAATAAATTCTTAGTCTCCAGACCAAACCTTTCCAAAGCAGTACCCAATAAACTTAAAACCCCAAAAAGATGAAAATAATAACATGAAAGGTACACAAATGTGTACTTGCCTCTCAAATAGCATTACCCAGCACAATATAACTATAACATCCCAGCATTTTTTTGTTTCTACAAAAAGGGCATTGGTACTTACCTGATACGCCCGTTCTCTTTGAGCTATGAAGAGCATCCAGTAGTGGGAGGTTCTTAGTCTCCGCATTCACAGGCTGAGCTTGATTTGTGGAACACTCCTCCTCCACCACGTGATTTCTCAGTGTTCCCCAGTTTTGGCGAATACGAGAGAAAAAAGCGCTCTCATCCTCACATACAAAAAAGTTCATTGGCCGAAACAGGACCCCACCAGATGGGAAAAAAAGGGTAGGGCTGGATGCTCTTCACAGCTCAAAGAGAACGGGCATATCAGGTAAGTACCAACGCCCTTTCTCCTATGAGCTGTTCAGAGCATCCAG
This sequence comes from Laticauda colubrina, assembly GCA_015471245.1. Lineage (NCBI taxonomy): Eukaryota > Metazoa > Chordata > Lepidosauria > Squamata > Elapidae > Laticauda > Laticauda colubrina. Next base: position 49,971,383 of record BLBF01000004.1, on the reverse strand, counting down.
TAGTGAGACATACCAAAGCTTGGCCTGTCCTATGGGAGGGACTCCGTCTGGTCCGGAATCTCCTCCTGGTCTCTGTGGACCCTTTGCATAACTCTTCTGCCGAAGGAAGCCTCAGCAGAAGCAAACACATCAATTTTGTAGTGTCTAATGAAGGGCGATGGGGAAGCCCAAGCCATGGCCCAACAGATTTCAGTTATTGATGCCTGTGTGGCCCATGCTGCTGAAGTTGCTGCATTCCTTGTTGAAAGAGCTGTTATGCCCTTAGGCACCCGTAGAGATTGAGTCTGATATGTTTTTGCTATTGCAGCCCTTATCCAATGGCCTATCGTAGATGGTGAGATCTATGCAACCTTGAGTATTGGGCTGAAAGAACACAAATAAAGCCTTCAATTTCCTAAAAACTGCTGTACGCTTGATATAGATTCACAGTGCACGCCTCACATCAAACTTATGTCATTGTCTTTTCTGTGATGGACTGGGACAAAAATTTGGAAGAATACGCTCTTGTGCTCTATGAAAGGCCGAATTGACCTTGGGCATAAATGTGAGATTGGGGTGAAGAACCACTCAATCAGCATGAAAATGCAGAGATCTTGTCTGATGGACAAGGCTGCAATTTCCGAAACACGACAAGCAAATGTGATCGCTACAAGGGAAACTATTTTGTATGTCAGAAGTGGAGACTTGACATTTTCAAAGGTTCAAAAGGTCCCTTAGTCAGAGCCACAAGGACCTTGATAAGGTCCCAGATGGGATAACAATGCACTGCTAGAGGGCGTATAATTGGAGGCTCCTCGAGGTAAAATCTTATGTATGGATGATATGAAAGAGAATTGAGGCCCTCGCAAGTGAGAACTGATGCCAAGGCCGCCACCTGCTTTGAGTGACAATCCCTTATCAAGTCCCTCCTGTAAAAACTCTAGAGTCTGAGCGACAGAGGGAGAGGCAGGATCAATTTGAAACTTACTACACCATTTTGCAGAAGGTGGACCATGTGGCGTTCTAAATGCGCATTGTTGAGGGGTGTCTGGCAGCTAGGATAGTGTCGATAATCCTATTGGAGAGCTTTCTGCCCTTCAAACCACTCCGCTCAACCTCCAGATGGTCAATTGTAACAATTGAGAGTCTGGATGTTGAAGGGGCCCCTGAGTTAATGAGATTCTGATGGAATTCTCCAGGGGGGAGCTACCAAGAGACTGCGGAGGTCTGCGAACCATGGCCATCTGGCCAGCAAGATGCTACTAGAAATAATTCCATTCTCTTGTCGAGTAACTTCTGGATGACCTTGGGAACCAGCAGAAGTGGAGGGAATACATACAGGAGACCCAGGGCCAACTACAGCGGAACAAGTTGAAATTCTCCGCCCCTTGGGATGGGTACCTGGAAAAAATCTCAGGAGCTGAGAGTTGAGAGGGGAAGCAAATAGGTCCACCACCGGCTGACCAAATGTCCGTGCCACTTCTTGAAATAGAGATGGTTGGAAGCGCCACTCCGATTGATCTATGGTGGCCCTGCTTAGCCAATCTGCCTGTGCATTTCACAGACCCTAAATGTGTTCTGCCTTGATGAAAAGTATGTTGTTCTCTGCCCAGTGACAGAAGTGCTCCGCTTCCCGCATTAGCTGTTTCGATTGTGTGCTCCCCTGCTTGTTTATGTGAGCTTTGACTGTTACATTGTCTGTCAGTATCAGTATGTGCTGACCGCGTTACCTGGGGGAAGAAGTTGCGAAGGACCAGGTGTATTGTGCGAAATTCCAGCCAGTTTATACTGCACGACTGTACTGTGTCAGACCATCTGCCTTGGGTTGAGACCGACTGAACGTGAGCTCCCCATCCAAAACGACTGGCATCTATGATGATGGTGAGCCTTTGTGGCTCCTTGAAGAGACAGCCTCTGTTGATAATCGGTTTGGACCACCAGAGGAGAGATATGAGAACCTTGGGTGGAACCCTGACTTTGTGTTTGGAGTTGCTTCGGCCGGATCGCTGGTACGGTGGCAGGAACCACTGGAGGGATCTAGTATGAAGGCAGCCCCAAGTAAAATAGAAATACATGAGGATCATTTTGCCCAACAATTTTGATAGGTCCATTCAGGACACCTTCTTAAGCAACCTGATCTCCTTAACCAATTTTTGAATGCTATTTAGTCTATCTGGTGACAGATAAACCTTGCCTTTCATGATGACTGCCCCTAAATGGATTATCCGAGTCGATGGAGTTAATTGACTCTTCTTCCAATTTATCAAGAACCCATGCTCTAATAGGGATAGTAATGTGTTCTGAGTGTCTATGACTGCCGATGAGCGGAAGGAGATAAAATCAAAATATTGTCAAGATAACGCTGGAGGCATACCAGGATGTTCCTGAGGTAGGCTGCTATCACCGTGAGGATCTTGGTGAAGGTCCTGGGGGAGGAGGCTAATCCGAATGGAAAGGCCACAAATTCAAAATGGTGGTTATTGTAGCAGAATCTCAGAAATTTATAATGGAAGGGCTGAATATCAATGTACAAGTACACCTCCGTCAATTTATAGGCGTGAGCACATCCCCTTTCCTGATACCCAGCAATATTAATTAGAGGGTATGCATTTTAAATTTGTGATATACTAAGGAACAGTGGAGACGTTTTAAATCTAATATCGCTCTCCACCCCCACCCCTCAAATAAATAAATATATATATATATATGTTTTTTTAAGTTATCACGGGTACTTACATGTGTGCTGTTCAGCTTCCTTCGGGTATTATCCCACGTCATTGTAGTTCTGTTAAAGTTGTAGCAACGTTTCAGCAGAATCTCATCTGCCATCATCAGGCTTCTGTATGGAT